>JAWWLZ010000004.1:19202654-19244020 GCA_035041345.1 Poliocrania exsul
ACTCACAGCTGTTCCGGATTCTCCAGGAGGCCCAGGGTTACCAGCTTCTCCAGGTTCACCCTAAAAAGGGGTGAGGATACATTTAAGAGTCATTAGGGAGAATATTTCTATGAATTTATTTCTGTTATTACATATTACATATTCTTCTCATGCTTATTCACACAAACAGCTTATAAGAACTGGTCTTTATTTGGCCTACCAAAAGGGGGTTAAGTTACATATATGGTTTTGCAGAACTGAAGTCTGAAATTTGAGAGATAATATATCAAATTAATGTTTTTCTGAGCCAGGGAGACTAACCTGCCCTTTGGGCTTTGGAAGATCTTCCCCTTTATTATCCCACACATTGCAAATTTCCTGTTTGTCATCTTTGTTTCTAGTCACAGAAAAGCCAAGTAAGTATATTGACTGTGTATTTGTGTTCTTTAGAATAATTTTCTTTTCTAGAAGATAAATTTTGCCTGGAAGCAAGTTTCTACAAATAAGAGAATACTAATTGGAAATGAATGTCAATGGAGTGAAGTGATTATTGCTAGAGCTACTGTTGGAATAAAAAAATTATATAAAGAAAACCATAAACATAAAACAATATCATAGCAGTTAGCAAAACTTCCTCCACAGGCTACAGAGGTGTATGTTATGTATATAATATGGAAATTATTTAGTAAAGCAGAGGGCTTTGAGGATGACACTGTATGAAGAAAATCTGTGCAAGCCAAAGATTATGCACTGTTAAGTGAACATTTAAGATAATTCAGTCTGTTTCTGATCTAATATGGAGTATTAGCTCAGAGGCTATCTTTCCAATTGTTCATTTTAAAGTTTAGTTATGACTGATTATTTTCTAGCTCAGTGGTCTGATAAATAAACTATTTTGAGAAAACTATTCCTATAGTAGAATATTTAGTTATTACCATCACAGACACACAAATCTAAGAAAGAGTAACAGAATATATTTCATGATTGTCATGGAGTACTGAGGTAAGAACTGTGTATTCTTATTCCAAAGGATTTCTCAATCTAAATCCTAAGGGATTTTCCCCCCCATATAGATTTTTTTTCCACACCAAATGAACTTTGCCAATAATTAAGCCTGTGGATAAGAATAGTTTAGTGCTGAAAATGCATTTTACCCAATCCCCTCTACTGAACTCACAGATTTGGAACAAATTTGTGTATCCTTCATACCCTATGTGACCTTCATGCCCCTCTTCATTCTATGACAATTCAGTGAATACATTGTGCATGTCTGTCATTTCCATGTGGGCAGTATAAAGCTGTAAATCATAAAATACAAATTTTAAACAAATGGTGTAGATCCTGAACTTTTTTCAGAGAAGCTAATAGCAGCAGGATGACCTCACCGAGACCAGAATTTTGCCCACTGTAAATATTACATTAGAAATGAAAAAAGATTTGAATACCCAACTGAATTCCAGAGTAGGTTAATTAGCAGACAACCAAAATTGTAGGAGCAATATTAAAATGCCCTTTAGAAAGGGCACTTTTAAAGGGTGAATGTGCTTTTAGAAACTATGGTATGTTTTATTAGATATATTTAAACTTGTAGTAATCTTAAAAATTAATGATCCCTTTTAGTACTTAAATTCATTTGCTTCCATGATAGGGCATTCATTATTTATTAAAAAAAACCCAAACAACAAACAACCAAACCAAAACCAACCCAACAAAACAATCAAAACCAGTGGCTACTTCAGGTCAATAAGCATTAAGTATGTTTTCTAGGAAAATTCACAGTCTTCACTGCCTTATCCTCTGGATGGGGTTTACTGAATCAGCAGCATCATTGGCACTGGGGGTCTGCCCATGCCCCCTGTCAATCACATGAGATTTATGTAGCCACAGAGAATGAAGTCTGGAGTTAGAAAATGTATTGATGTTATTCATGTTAGTGACACACTGTATCTAACAGAGTTCACCAAACAGCCTCTCAACAGGTGTGCCCATTGCAGGACTAACTAAAGGAATGACAGAAGAGCACCAGTTGTGCCAAGCCTTTCCTGGCGAGCACTTGTGCCAGTGCAATCCCCTTGTAAGCTGCTCAAAGAGCAAGTTCTTTTTCTGCCTTTCTGCCAAATGACACTGTAATTTATGATGATCCACATTTGATTTCTAATACAATTCTTATCCTTCCCTTGACAAACACATGATAATTTTATGCTATCATGCACCAATGGGCTTTTTCTGAGGTGTTGGCCTGTCCCTGGGGGGCAGCAGGCGATCTCAGGCACCTGCTGCAGCCCACCTGTGGCAATGGCAGGTGCAGGCAGCTCTGTGAGCTCTGTGCACAGCACCAACCCAACCAGCAGCACTGGGGAAAACAGTAAAACTGGAAGGGCTAGAAAATGTCAAGATGCTCCCCTTAAAGGGCATCTCTGAAAGATGAGACTAGTTAAAGTTTCATCTCACATTAATACTTCTATATCATTGCTCTGCAAAGAAACATGACTCTTCCCTCTACGCAGTCCTGGTTTCATCTGACAGTGATTTTTATATTCCAAATATTAGGTACTATAAAATGTTGTATTTTGTTTAGACAGCTGCTAAGGGATTTAAACAATGTTTTGATAGAGAAAATCATAGCTAGTATATATTTACAAAGTGCATATTTATAGCTACTAAAACCTGTGCAATCTATAGCTATTGTTGGCCCTTGTCTTTCTTTTCATTTTTAGTAACAATGGTATTAATTGAGAATCTTGATGCACTTTCTCCACGGGAAATATTTCATGTTCTTTTGGGAAATAGATTTTATGATCTAATAAGAGATATATTTCACCTCTGGAAATATTTTTCTCTTTTGTTACCAGGTTAGATATTTTACAAGTTATTGTGGTCTTTCTTAGGCAAAGCCTTCCTCTGACACGATTGCAATAATCAAAGACAGACATCCTGAACTATGAAGTGCCATGTCATTTCCCAGACACTTTTAATTCTCAAAAATTCCTTGGATCAAGCAAGCAGAATGGTTTCTATCAAGCTAGGCAAGGTGGTTTAGAAGTTCTTTGTTTTCCTTATGACCAATTCTAGAGAATTGTCCATACAAAGCACAGAGATAGTGGATGGAAGGCTGCCACCTTTTGGTTAAATCCTGGGGCATGATTTATTTTGGAAGAGTGAGGCAATTTTGCAACTGACTGGGTTGTGAAAACAATTCAATTACAATTTTACTACTTTTTTGCCATTATCACAAAACAGAAAAAAAAAAAAGAGAGAAAAAGTGTGTTTCTAGAAGATGATACCTTCTCCCATAGGTATGTATAAGTGACTGGGATATACAGAATGACTCTGTGCAGAACTAAGTTTAATTGAGAGAGAAATTCTAAAGCTGTGCTGCATTTTCTGGGAGGACTCAAGTTCACAAGCATGGAGAGATGGAGAAGGATGAGAAGAAATCACAGTCAGCCGGTCATGTAAGGTTATTAAAAGTTATTTGTTATGACTGATATTCAGGTAGCATAAACTGTCATAGACGCATCTTGATTAAGCACCTTGGCAGTGTCTGCACATACGTGTGTGAAAAAATTATATGCACACATAAAGAGGTCTGTGAAAACTTGAAAGACATGTTTTTAAACTTAGAGCCAGAATACTCAATTGATTTTGTCCTCTCATATCCATCTGGTATAAATCAATGATTAAGCATGTAAACGATTGATTTCACTTGTTTGCTGCGTTGGACTCCTTATTACTATACTCCTTTGAAAAGTATTTTAGACTAACAGAATAGGAAGGAACATAAACCCAGATGAGTATAGTGGTTTTCTAACATCAGACTTTTTTCATACAGGAAATCAGATCTGAAATCTGAGAAAGAAGGGTTAGGTTCTGCAGACGTCATTTTGCACTGCTCTCTAACTCTGACAGTCTGTAACATGCTGTGGAAGGGAGGAAGGGTGGGAGAATGGCACAGTACTCAGTGCAGTTATCACAAATTAATCTAAATTAGAAAGGCAAATTTATTTTATTAGGGTTTGTGGAAGAGAAATGTGAGGTTAACATTACTGGTGCTGTTCTCCCTCTGTTGTAAATTCTTAAGTCATGTAAAACATCTACAGCACAGTTTTGAGAAGTCATAAGCAATTTCCTGGGTATTTAGAATACCTGCATGTTAGGCCTTCAATATCAAATCAGAGATAAGCACGTGTTGGTAATTTTGGTTTTACACTGTTTCTTAATTAAAAGCACCCCAAAGAGAATACTCTTTGTGTGGAGGCTGGATTTAAGTGGTTCTAGTTGAGCGTAAGGCTCGAGACCTCTGGGTCGCTCTGTGGAGGTTACAGGCATTAATAATGCAAGGCTACACACATTTGTAGTGCTGAGCTCTCTGAACATTTAGGCCCTTGTGTGTAGAGCAGAAGAAAACAACAAGCTAGTTAAAAATGCATGGCACTAAGTGTGACAAAAATTGTTTCTCTTTTGGCAGAAGATAAGGGCTCTTTGAAACCCCAGTAATAATGACAAAATATCTCCTGGTCTAACCATTCAAATATGATGTGAGCAAACCTCTTTCACTCTGCAGCAGTGACAGAGATGATGCCAAAATGCTTTTCTACACTCTACAATCACTGCATTGAATTATCTGTAGCATGATATGTCTTTCCTGAAAGGGGTGCAGAGGCCAAAGCATGCGGACATAATAAGAAAAACATAGGGCAAAATATGCGTAGGAAGAAAAGGAACAGAGAAAATGCATGTTTTGTTTAAAAGCGTGAACTGTCCTCCCACTGTGGGAACTCCTCCTGACAAAACAACTCTTGATGATTTCTAAGCTTGCAAAATTCATTAAATGGAACTGAAATTAAGAAGGAAGATATCATAACAAGATAAAAAATCTGGCATGTACTAAAACTTGAGGAGGAGGGAGGAAAGTAATTAGAATAAATAAAACCTTCCAAAATAGCACACTTGGAGGCTTCTCTGTGTGAATGCAGAGAATATGGGAAATAAGCAAGAGGAAATAAAAATGACAGTCAAGTGATAAACAGTCATTTTCATGTTCTTGAATTAAATTTCATGGCCTGATCATCACAAATAGGGATTCTAAATCACATATATGAGTCACTGGGAGAAACAAAGGAGTAAGGAGTTCAATATAAGTCAGTGTTTTTACAAAATGACTGGAATATAATTTGACCATGAAATAGTAAAAATTAAAAGAGGTGACTAAAGCCACCGGCAAAATTCCTGTTGAGTTCAATGGGCCACAATATTATATAAGGTGTGGGGCTTTTTTAAAGCAGTGAATATAATTAGGTGCTACCCTGGATGTTCTCATAATTAACATTTTTCTCAGCACCCTCAATGTAATGAGTACCACTCAGTGGTAGCATGACAATGTTTTCTTCCCACAGTGTTGATTATTTTCCGTATTCCACTGACATACAGATTCTCTTTTTCCAGTAATTTTTTTTCTACCAACTCTTACGTTGTGTCACATTTCTGGCACTCATCTCAGAGAGAAAAATAAAATCCTCCAGCTCTTCATAAAGGCCAAGATCTTTTTTAAAATAGGTTGGACAAACAATGTCACAATGTCACAAACTTGGGACATTAGAGGGAATATCCTTGTTAATATTGCACTTCAATGAGAGGGCATCATGTTTTGTATGTCTTCTGCAATTCTGGGGAGAAGAGATGAAGGCACAAGAATGACGCTGCCCCCAAGAGGTGAGCTGATGCTCAGAGTCACTGCCTAAAAAAGCAGTGCTGCACTGAAGCACTGTCAGCCTGACACGACATCTCAGGGCTCAGTACCCTGTGCTCTCAAAACACAAAGAAGGGACACAAAGTAGGATATTTTGCAACAAGCCATATATTACATTATATCTGAAGATTCTATTTAAAGAATAGTTTGGTCACACTGCTAAGAATTTGGTGATTGCTTTTTCCATGGCTTTAATGTAAATGAAGGGTTAATTAAAAAAAATTAAAAAAACATTTAGTGAAAAAACAAATCAAGCACAAGCAACAATTTATGGCAGATGTCAACAATATTGAAGAGCATCATAAGAAAGAACTTGTCATAGGGGAACAAGAAGAAGCTTGTGAGCTACTGTAAGATGAAATGGAGATTTTATTTTCTTTGCTAGCCATACAAATGATCCCGGGAAAGTAATGGCAACTTCCTTATCTTGTAAAAAGTAAGAATACCTACAAGTTCTATGAAGCAGAGTAACATGATTTTGAACAGTGATCAAGAACAGGATCATGAAAAATATAAGTAATTTTGATTGAAATGATACTTGAGTCATTTTTTGTAAATTCAGAGATCTGATGGGATTTGTACCTAAAGGTACAATATTGGTCCATTGTGCCAAAGAAAGTATGTGTGGATAAATCAAAGGGTGAAGAAGTTAAGACTTCTGAAGTGCTGAAGTTCAGTAATAGTGCAGAAAAGGTACCTGTGCACTTATTTATCTGATGGGACAGGAAGAAAAAGGGAAATCTTGCTTTGTGTTCTGAAAACTCAACACCATGGTGAGCTTTCTGAAAAACTACCAATACTGACATACCTAGAGGTGTCATTTCTATGATTTATGGACATTGGTGTTTCTTTGTACACATATGATACTGTGTGGCAAATAATTAAATTCTTCAGAAAAATTTACATAGTTTCTCAATAAGCTATTTATAAGGTGGCCTAGAATATATTTCTGTTTCCTCCACCTTATGCTCCACTGGAAATCTTCTTCCCAATTCCAAAGTTCAAGAAAAAATTCATATTAAATCTGCAACATTACAGCAAAAGGCTTTTAGGCTTACATGAGTGATGGGGCTGAGGTCATGTAACTTGATAAAATAAACATAAACAGGCATTTCAAGAGACTGTCTTTTGATATTTTTGCTTGCTCAGCACTGTATAATAGTTTACTCTGTGGCATCAAATAAATCACAGGAAAAAAAGCTCTTATGTCTATGTATACGTCATCTTTCCTTTAAGAAAAATGAAGATGTATCTGGCATGTTCTTTGGGTAAGATATGAAATTAAAAACCACAAACAAATCCTCTTCATATACTTGAAAATTTTCTGAGTAGAGAACTGAAAATAGCATTGAAAATAATTTTGATAAATGAATGCCATACAGCATCAGTCTTAAGTCAGGTTTTCCACTAACACAAATAACCCTCAAGCTTTGGGCTTTATTAGAACTGTATCTGTCTGTATGAGGAACAGACATACATTGATGCTGAAGGTGTGCTTCACTTCACAGTGATACATTGGATAATAGTGGATACTCTTATTGTTCCAGATTGACAGCTATGCCATGTTCTAAGATACATCAGTATAAAATGGAAAACATTTGAGGCCAATAATATTACTGTAAGCATCATATGTAGTTAAGGAAACAACCTTGCTTTATTACTTCACCTGAAAACTATATTTTCTGCTCCAAAGTTCTTTCCTCTGATTGTTAAATAATTTTGTGATGCAAAACTTGAAATAGAAAGACCAACTGTGGTAAGTCAGCAATTAGGAGTATAGCTAGATCACTAGTAACAATTATTAGGTCAATGAAGGATACTTGGGAACTGTAATGTATTTGTATGTCTCCACAGAAGAATCAAAATGTATATTCCTATTCCAGTTCCAATGTTTTCTCTTTGTAGGAGGTTATTATCAACACTCACCTTTTCACCAACACCTCCAACAGAGCCAATTGAGCCTGGGGGGCCTTGAGGACCCTACAATGATAAAAGATATTTGTTATCCCAAATATCCAAAATAGAGTGCTTATTACTGAAATACAAAGAGAAAAAGAATAATTTAATTCTTACATCAGCTCCATTAGGACCCTGGGGACCTCTTGGACCAGGAGGACCAGGCGGACCCTGTATCAAAGAGACAATTTGATATCATAGAATCATAGAACAGATATAATATAGTTACAGACATAAAGAATAAGTTCAGTAGAGATTTTTGACCAATGAAAAATAATATACTCAATTTGCAGAGGCCTTTTAATCTTGGCAGTGCTACAGAAACAACAGGGCCAGATTGCTGCCCACTGGATGAGTTCACAAGGTGACAGGGGACCCAGGCTATGGCACACAGTACCTGAGCTGGAAATTATCTGATGCTCGGCACTCCTGAGGATTTGTTTCCTGCATTGTACTTTCCCTGCAGGCCACCTGCATGCCCACCCCACTGTGCAAAGCCCCTGGACTAGCTCACATGTCTGGTGACAGCCCTGTGACACTACTGTGCCATGGTGCCTACAGATGGGCAATAATGACACATCCAGACATGGCATAGGGTGCTGGAGGCAAATGTACACTGTACAGAGCTTGCATTTCAGTCAGGAACAGCCCAGAAGGCATTCTGTCAACAGCACAAACAGCTGGAAAATGCATCACCCAGAGAAAGTAAACAGAGCCAAATAGTGTTTACCATCTTCTGGCCTGCAATTACCTGAAGCTAACATACAATGTCCTGAATTTCAGAAAAGCAGCTCCAAATTCTCTGGCCTAGCAGTATCTACTTTTTCTTTCCTGAAGCTGATTGCCACTCTCCTGTCTCAGACACACACAGCATCTTCTTTACTATCTATTTTTCAGAGTATTTTCTTAAGTTACTTAAATCTTGATATAAAGGAGATAGATGTGGGAAAACAAAGTAAATCCCACAGACAGCTTATGTTACACAAAATGTTTTCATAATTAGTCATCAAATTCAGGAGTAACTTATCAAATTGTGAGCTATAGAGAAAAAACAATAACATATGGAGGATATTTATGTCCTCCAGAGTGACCAGTGGGGAAGAAGTCTTACCATTGGGCCCACATCACCATTTTCACCTTTTTCACCCGGTGGGCCAGGCAGACCCTAAAACACACAAAGGAGAATACTATTTAGTAGGGTGCCTGGAATGATGAGTTATAAATCAGCATGAAACAATATTATCAGATCTACATGTGAAACTTGTGAACTTTGGAGGGGGCAGGGTAGTGGAACAATTAAAAAATACATATTTGCACTAAAATGAAAAAGAAAAGGAGGTTTTTTATGTTACACCATATGTATTTGTAGCCTTAGGATGCTTAAACTTGGAGATGCAAAAAGTTATTATGGAAAAAAAAGGCAAAAACTCATACAGAGAAATGCTAGGGTGGGTGACTTTTAAAACACTCTCAATTATTATCCAGAGCTGGGGGCAGGTTTGGATAATTTGATTTATGCTATGATACATATATATGTAAAGAAAACATGATTAGTGTGGCACAGTGAAGTGGTTTGCAAAGATGGCTAAGCTACCTGAGTTACTGGAAGTTGTATAACTGCTTTAATAAGGTGTCCAGTGGAGGTGATAAATCCTGCTAAGAGGCATTGCATTGAGTTGTACAAACATACTCTTGGAAGCAAAATGCCCAAGTTTGTCTAGTAACAAACACCAAGAGAAGGAAACTGCAGCTGATGATAATATTGACATCTGTCTAGAAGCACCATCACCACTAAGCTGTACTTTCCTAACTGTAGGGTCAAAGCTTGTATGCTGTAAAAGCAGATCCTCTGGACTTGGAGTAAATAGCAGTATGTTGCTTTATCTTATGTTAAGATCTGGTTCTAAGTTTCACCTCCTGGGTTCTCTTACTTTCAAAGTATGTTATTGAACTACAGCTAACCAGATGGAAAGCAAAATTTGCCTTTTTTGCTATAAAGTGGTATAAAAAAGTAGGAAGTATAAACTTAACCAAGACTATATACATTCTTCAGCTGCCCTCCTATTTTGACACAATCTAAACAGTAGAAAGACTTTAAAAATTCAGATATATATACCTTTTCTAAAAATTATGTATGTCTCTGTTGTCTACTACTGCAAAAACTTGGCTGATTTGTCAGTGCATTGTGATTATTTTGAGTTTTTTATTATTGGATAATCAGCATGAAAAAATCCCAAAGAGCTTTAGCTCATGTGGCAACACAGTGGTTTTTCTACATAATCCTTGCTTATTTTAAAAAAATACCAGACTATATTCTATGGACATGGAAGCACAGAGCTGATAATAATATCTTCAGCAACACATTTTGATTACAGTACATGCGGAGTTGTAATGCCAGGGTTATTATTACTTTCTAACTTTCAGAGAGAAGAATCCTACCTCAAATAAGCTACATCTTCCATTGCCAACAGACCACTCAGTTCTACCCCATGAACACAAAAAGGCATTTAGCTTAAAAAGTTGAGTGCCTTATGCATTATGATTCATGGTCATGATAAACCTAAATAACTCATTCAACTGCTTGCAGAGGAGCTATTTAGAAAACTTCAAAGGCAATTAAGCATTTACCTGATATTTCTGTCTTTGAGAAGACTCTCCAAAGCCATTTGGTGAACTCCTATTTCAACACTGAAAAAATCCCACTGATTTCCCTGAATCAATCTTTCAAGTATTATTGAACACAGTGTTTTGGGGCTGCTTTCAGTGTTTGTCATTTAATATTTCAAATTATAAGCAAAATTGCCATAAATTGACTAGAAGATAACCTAGATAGGCCCACAGAGTTTTTCAGATCTTCTTTACTTTCAACTCCTTTTGTTAGAAGTTTCCTGCTTTTTAAAAATATTATCAAAAATAAATAGCAAGGAAATACACAATTAAGGTAATAAGTATTTAAAATCACCTATGTTCATTTTTATGAATAAAAATTATTTTTACTTTATATCCAATATAAGTAACAGCAGCAGAATTTAACTGAAGTGTGATATAGTTACCAAGAAGCATTTTTTGTAAGACAAGAAAAGCTTTTACTCCCCAAGAGTTCATAATAACCATGAAAATTGCCCTACTGAATAAAAGAAAACCCTGATTATCAGTGGTACTTCAATACATTTAGCAAAAATGGGATCTAGGTTCATGGACTAACATATTCAAATTAAAGTCTTGATTGGAGAAATAAAATTCCTCATTTGAAATATGTATGTCTCAACATAGTTGACTTTTATACTTGTGTAGCTCAGTGCTCATTAAACTTAAAATGTGAATCATTTGAAATAGAATCCTAAATCTGAGAAAAACAACAATGATGGTTTTATTTTACTTCCTTTAGAATAGTCTAAAACTTCATTAAAAAATTACAACTTTTTTTTCTGATTTATTATTATTTCTGAAAATAAGGCTTTTTCATTTCAAAGGCAACAGGAACCTACAGAAGATGTATCTGTTGGTGCAGTAATAGACAGTTTATCTTCCATGGAGGTTTGCAATATTTTATAAATGTCTTTGTAGGCCTTCTGAACTGCATTATGTAATAGATTAAAAATTAAACAACTATAGGTACAAGTTAGGGTCCGGCTTAGTGAACGAGATGAGTCAGCTCACACGAGGTCTACAGAAAGGAGATAGACTGTTGAATACATTTCAACATTATTGCCATAATTTTTAAAAGAGAGTATATATGATTCATGTTAGAGCTTCATGCATGGATTAGAAATAGTGAGTGTTCTGTGCTTTAATATTTATTACATGGAAATAAATCAAAGGTCCTAAATGTCTTGTTCTTTGTCCCACTATATTTAAGGAAGTTAAATTTTTCAAAAAGCAGATTTTTCAAATGTCATACTCTGGATGCAGCAGGGAGAAGCCTATGTTTTACTGTATGCTTGCTTTGTGGTTTTTTTACTCATAAAATACCACTTGTAAGGGGAAGAAACATGAAACTATAGGCCCCTGATGGGATGGCTGCAGTATATAAGCATTATGGAGTTCTGCTAATCTTTCAGGACACACCAGTGTCTGTGATGGTACCACTGAGAAACACACTGGGTTGCCAAAACATACTATGAAAATACACCTCCAGCTTGAATCTTTTCTTGAAAGTGTGTATCTCCAGTATAAGGAAGTGCTCTTGTTGTAACAGAAATTGTTTGGCTCTGTCAATGAGTGAATGACATTCTAAAGCCTGTGTTAGCCATGAGTTTAGTTTCATAGCATCCTACTAATCTGCAGCATTAAATCTGCTGTTTAGGCATGAACTCTATGATTATGAGATCTTTCAGTTCTTGTTAACTGATGCTATAATTTATTTAATAGAGGACAGTTGTCATTCAGTTTCTGACAGAGAAATCAGGGTTTTTACAGGTGGAGAGTAAAATAAGGACAGAATTTACCTGTAAGCCAATAGGCCCGGGAGGGCCAGGGAAGCCTCGAGGACCTTCATCACCTTTTTGCCCAAACATCCCTTGCTGACCTCTTGGACCTGGCTCTCCATCACCTCCCTGTTGGGAAACAATGAAAAGCACAAATATCACAGGTCTGATAATAACAGCAGAAAAAGCTCCATGGAAATGACTGGAAAACAACCATAACAGGGCTCAGAATCATGCCAAGTGTCTTTACAAATGCATGTACACCATCTTGATGAGATGAAATCTGTTATACAAACAACACCAGGACATGCCCTGGTTTAATGTAGGTCAATTAATACTGCATGTCTCACAAAAATGTTCCCTGAATTCCTCTTCTCTTTTACATCTCCATAAACACTCTAGCTGTTGAATACCTACATATTAGTAAATATGAGCAGCACATAGTTCTACCAATCTTCAGGGTAAAAGAATCCACAGACTTCTAAATAAAAGTAAAAACCAATCCACCTGTTATCAGGTGGATTTTAAAAAAAGGTACTCTCTTTTAACTGCATCTGGTAATGAGCTGTCACACAAACCATCAAACAAGTTCACTGAAAGGATGTGGCCCATCCCCACTATTTATAGTATTTAATTTTGAATAGTTCTGTCAAATGACTGCCTTGCCGTAAATCTGCAACACAGTAACACCACCCATGCAGGCTTGTTTACAAGAAAGAACTGCATGGAAGTGGACAGTGACAGAACTGTTAGTGGTGATTTGAAATACATTCCTGAGTAAGGAGCATGCAGTTCAAAGAACTCCCAAGTCTCAGATGAGTTATGCAAGGCTGGGGTTGCTCTGAATAAGCTACTCACAGCTATACCCGGGGCACCAACAGGACCCTGCAGACCTGGGGGACCCGGAGGACCCTGCAACAAACAAACATCCACAAAGACAAGTTAGTGATTATGACATCTGGAATGAGATTAAAAGCAAATACCGAGATGAAAGAAAACCTTACTTGCATGGTCACAGTCTATTAAGCATTTCCACGTTTCTCCACAGAGAATGTAGCCTTATTCACAAGTCTTTTCCATTCAGTACAAATAATCATTACTTGTTTATTTCTCAAAAACTCAGACTTGCACATCCATAGTAGACAATAGTGGCATTTGTTGGAAGCACATTTTTAATGTTTCAGAATAGATTCCCATGTAAACATGAATTAAAATGAAAAATATTTCTTTCACAATCAAAAATATCAAAACTTTCAATGAGACTTATGCAAGAAAACCACCTTTAAATTATCATCTAAAAATGTGACCCTAATTGGAGTGCTTATTATTTGGATTAGTTTTTCTGAAACTGCAAATTATTTTTGCAATAGCACAAAGCTTATTTTGACCTCCAGGAGATATGAAAAGTGTAAGTTCTTGCTGAGCACAGGGAGTCACATTCTCTTTGATATTAAGTCTCTTTTCAACAGAATGGCAAAAAACTGTCTCTGAGAGAAACCTCTTAATTTTTTCTGTGTTCTGGCAGAATAACATTCCAAGTTATATTGCACATAATGCAGAAGTCGGTCATACAGATGTGACCTAACGAAGCTGTCTAAGAGTATGGGAATGCAATATACTAGTTATGATGGGGTTAAAATTAGATGCTGGTTTGAATCTTGTTTTTGCAACACCAGAGAAACTAAACTGATAGTGAAGCTAAGAAAGCATAAAAACACCTGGCATTGGCTAATTTTAGTCTCTATCAGATGGAAAGTTGTCTACAGCTTCTTTTATTTAAAATTTAAATTTTAAAATTTAAAGTAGAATAATGCTTGGATATAAAGAATTTGCTAGGGCTAAAATTAACTAAGCAGGTTGGAACACTGGATCCTGTAGTTCAATGAAAATATATTCTCAAATGCCTTAAACCTTGAGACTGAGAGTGCAGGATACATTCTCAAATGATAATGCTGCAGCCACTTTATTTGAAAAGCAGGTCTGCTGGAACATGCCCAGATACATTAGTACTCACAATGGGAACTGTGGTCACAGTCTAATGCTCAGCATAACTAGCTATGCTAAAATGATGTGAAGTAGAAAAGTGCAGCATGTGTTTTATTCTGAATTTCTCTGATGCAGAAGCTTCTCTAATGAAGAGGCATGTCAAAGGGGAAAACAGGATCTAAACTAAAGCAGGGGTTGAAACTAGCTGATCTTTAAATTCCTTCCTAAGCAAAGCCATTCTGTGATTCTATGATTCTATGACCTGCTTCTTCCCTTCCTTTGAACACCTGGTTCTTCTGTGGACACAGGGCCTGTGCTGTTCTGAACCTCTTCAGGTGGACAAACAGGAGCTGCATATAACTCTAATAGCCCACAGCTGGTTTACAACTACAACAGCAATAGATAAATATTTATCTTCAGTTACCTTGGAACAAGTCCATAGTTTTAAATATGTTTTAATTTGATGACTTAATTTTACAAAGTTAACCAAAGCATTCAGCTCAAATTAGGCAGGAAGAATTTTTTTGTGATTTAATTTATAAAAATGAGATTGTGAAAAGTATGTGTTTTCTACATTGGAAACTGCAGAAGTCTTTCTCACATAAATAATTGAGAAGGAAGGACAAGGTTATCTTTAAAAACAACAACAACAAAATGCCAAAAATAAACAAACAAAAACCCAACCTAAAACAAAACAAAAAACAAAATGAAAGCCAAACCAAACAAAAACCCTTGTCATTTTTTTCCCACACTTTAGTGCCACATCTTTTTTTTAAAATTACCATAAAACTGATTTGCTTGAATTTGGCTGTATCCTCCTATAAAACATCATCTGATAATATCTAAGCCATAAATTTGGTGTCATTTTTAAAAGCAATGTACTCTTCAGAATGCTCTGTGAGTTGTTGATTGCAAAGAGCACACTGTGTTTTCAAGAGAAATAAGCTTAGCTATGAATACCCCTACGCTGAGTTCTGTGCTTTGCTAACTGTGAATAGTGTTGAAACACAATAACAAAAGGAATCTTTCTGCCCTTATGTCTCATTTTTTTTCCTTAAGGAAGATTATTCAAACAAAGTGCCAGTTTATCTTGAAATTGAACACAAGTGAAAATACACCTTTTTTTCATTTTTAGGAAATGAAGCAAACAAAAATGAATGAATGTTAGTTTTATTCCATCTAGTTTCAAATTTCACAGTGGAAAAAGCTTAATTTTATATTTCTGGCCTCAATCAAAGCAAAAAGTGCTTGAACTTTCAGAATTAATTTTTGAAGACAGAAACATGTCAAATTAAAAGAGTAACAGCCTGATTAGTCCTAGGTTCACCAACAGGCCTAATGATATATGAAACTTATATAAGCTGTTTCATCTGAGGTCTTCACTGTTCTGAAATGCTGCCATCACTTAACTGTGCTCTCAAAAAATTAGATATCCTTTAAAAATTTTAAAACTATTTTAGTAGATGCCTCTACTGCCTCTTCAAAGTTTTCATCATTATGGCTAGGAAGCTGAAGCTGGCTATGTCACACAATCCACTCAGCGAAGTTCACTTAAGCATCGTGAGCAAATGTGAATGCACGTGAATTCTTGGTTTCTCCCAGTTCAAATGAGAATAATTGCAACGATACAGGAAGGGTGCTTAGAAGTGTAGTTTACCTTTCAATTTGTTACTGAAATTTAAGCTCTAGGAATACAAGCAACAGTAAATATATGCCTGGGTTCTATAGGTACAAACCTCTAGTGCTGCAGTATTTTCAAGAAGCATTTTAGGAGTGTGTCTTTTTTCCTGCTCATTTATGTAGCAAGGCTACCTGCATACTTCATGCATGAATACTTTTTCTTCATGAAGATGTAATGGACAAAGGATTTTGCTACTCACGTTTTCTCCTTTGTCGCCTTTACTACCTTTCTGACCCGGTTCACCGATTTCACCCTGTAATTGAAAGTTAAAAGTTAAACTTGTTTAAAATGGTCTCCTTCACACTTAGCTGAAGTCGGTATCACGGTATTTTTAAATGTGCCTTTTGATATGATTATTTTGTGTTTTATGCTGCTGTTCAAGTGTGAAAGCCTGAAGGGAGCAATTCTGCAATGATCAATAGTATGTCATATTAATCCAGATATTGATTGCTGTATTGCAAAGGGCAAGATCTGGCTTTGAAGTATAGTGCAACTGAGCTCTAAATAAAGGAAATTGTGTTCCTTGTGTCACCTTCAATATGAACTTATAATGGAAGTACCCTGATTTACAGACTCATCTAAGTGTATATGACTGAACAACTGCTTCTCACTGCAGTGTACAGCATTTTAAAACTTCAGAACTATCCAAATCACAAAAAAACTGTGTTAGAAAATAATAGGTTTTTATACAATAATAAAAGACAAATTAAATTACAGAAAATAATCTCTGTGGGATAAATAACACTCATGCATCACAAAAATGAATGTCAAAATGTTTACCTTTACCCTATGCTAACTAACAGAGCAAGCAAACACGCAAGATGATCATGAAAGGTGCTGTGTCCTAAATTCTGCCAGAAGTCAACAGATTATCTCTGCTGTGAACACAATTATTTTGACATCCTCAACCTATCAACAATGGTTCTGAATCCCTATGCATTACTGAGAACATCTCATCTTACTCATTCAGCAAACCAAGTTTCTAAAATGGGCTAAAATCTATATTAGCTTCAGATGCCTTGATTTATTTTGCCATACTTTCATCCTTGCTTCTTTGCCAGGATAAATGTTATTCTACTAGTTCTTGAACACAAATCCCAATGTCCAATGGCATCTGTCTCTCAAGACATTTGATTACAGGAGACTTTTTTAAGTCTTTTTGCAGCAAAGGGGAGTTTGGGGGAGGCAGGGGTAAGGGTTGTTGGTTTGTTGCCACATTTACTGCAAAGAAAGCTACAAACAGGGAACTGTACTGACAGACCTTCTCACAGATGCACTAACATCAATTGTAATGATTCACCTTGTCACCATCTTCTCCAGGAGAACCACTAGGACCAGCAGGACCAGGAAGACCTACAGGACCCTGTATTCCATCACGTCCAGCAGGACCTTGAGGACCTTTTTCTCCCTGGTTGAGAAGAAAAGAAAGCAATCCACATAATCACAGGGGAGTAAAGAACATTTCAGTACAGGGAGTCACATTACCAATACAAAATTAAAAAAAACCCAAACTCCACCTCTCAAAAAAAACCCCCAACCAAACAAACAAAAGCCCAAACCAAACAAAATAGCAAAAAGGAACTATCAAGAGAAGAGACTATATCAAAGAATTATACAAAATAATAATGGAAGCTGATGTCAAATACAATTGTACTCAATGCAGAGTGGCTGGGTACAAAGTTTCAATGAAAGACTGATTTAACAAACTTTTTTATTATATTCACTCCATGCTGAGATAATAACAGGTTTAGCCTTTCTTGGTGTTAGAAGGTATGACAAGGAATGTTTTACTATTTAAATGACTGTAAATCTGAAAGCAGTAGTTTGAGTATTCTGAGACTATATATTTAATAGGCAAGTACTAGAGTAGGAAACAGTAACCCTCTGGAATGCAGTCTGTGCCATGGCAGTTTTAGGGGACATGGTTACTTACAGGAGCACCCTTCTCCCCGGCAGGGCCCGGCGGTCCCTGAGGCCCAGGGCGCCCCGGCAGCCCAATGGGGCCGGCAGTGCCGGCTGCTCCGCGCTCCCCTGGCGAGCCCTGCGAAGAAACACAGCAAAAGGCAATTCTGACACAGCCCCAGTAACCGCTGCTGGTTTGCATGACCCAGGTCAACAGAGAAAATACCTGTTTCTCACTGAGATTGCAGCTGGTACAAAGGTACTCATCCAGAATGTGTGCAAGGAAAGAAAAAGGCTAAAAGAACTTTTTTTCATAAATATCAATTCCTGTATTTGTTCATCATAATAAAAATGTGCTTGAAAACTTCCTGTTTCAAGAACTTATTTCCCTCTGTGTTTTCAAAATGCATTAACATACTAGTTTGATAATAGTATTCACCATATCAAAATACAGAACTTACCCACAGCACAACCCAAATTTGTAGTCAAGTTTTGTGCTGTCCATTGCTGTGATGATCAGTATGTTTCCGCAATTCAATTCACTTGTGTAAAAATCTATTCAAGTGTAATAACTAATCCAGTGCATCATATAGAGGAGGATTTTATGCACAGGTATCTTTAGATAAGCACAATAAAATTTAAAAATCTAATACTGCTAATTAAAGGTGAAAAGACAGGCACTATATGTCAAAGAACAGTAAAATTGCATCTTTGTTGTCTTTTACGTTATTGACAATAATGCATCAATAAAACACTTTTAAAGCTTTGTTTCCTGCACAATAATATTTCCCCAACTTTTCAGCTTTACACCTTCAAGGTAGTTGGTAACATTTTCAAGTTATTCATAATTTCACTTTTCCAATCGATACACTGGAAGTGGGATGATATATCATGGAATAGACAAGTAAGAATAACATGAATAGATAAATAGCAATAAGGTGGTGTAGTCTGAGACTCTGAATAGCCTTTATTTTCATGTCTAAGCAAGATCAAATTTGCTGGCTCTTGGACATTGGAATTTTAAGATGTTTTCACTCATGAGGGCCCTATTTTTTGCTTTTATTCATGACATACTTTTTCTGGGCTGACCTTATTAGCGTAACTGGTACTAACTCCATAATAAGGTGCTTTTTCCTCCAGATAACTGTGGCAGAAAAGAATACTGAATGGTTTCTCAAAATATTTTCACAAATTATCTGTCAGATCTAAATTTGCATGAGTGTTCAAAAAAAGTATTTGTATGAGAATCACAGATGACTTTATCCTTCCAGGTGTTTGGGTTTTTTTAAGTCTGGGTGGATGCCCAAGTTTCAGTCCTATTTCTGTTATTTTAATTCCTAAGGCTTCAGTGAATTCAACAAGAAAAAGTCACTACCCTGCAGCCATTCTACCATGGTCTCTGGTCTTGTCAGCTCTCATAAACTAAACAATTTTAGGTCATCTCATCAGTAGAATGCAAGAATAGAGATGAAAAAACCCTAAATAACTCACATATCTTTCCTATGTCAGACAGCAGACACTAACAGTAGCCATAATTTCCAGTAGTTCTTTTTACTCAGCCAACTTTTTACCTTGATCTTTGCACCTCACAGGAGTTATGAAGAGAGACTACACATGTTTTCAAGGACCCTCTCCTTTCTCTGTGAGAATGGCCTCTGATAAAAGCAGAACTCATTAAATTATAGTCACAACTCAGAAAAGCAATTTAGGCAGCTTCTTAAGTCTGTTCTCTCTTTCTATATTTGTTATCTTTTTTGGTCACTGTGTCCCACTATGAAACAATCTCCTTATATTATGGCACCCCTTGTTAACCTGGGGCCTTGCAGTGCTATTCACATCCTGGAACTTTTTATTGATGTTCTTTTTTAAAAAAAACAAAACCAGAACCGAAACCAAACATCACTCTTCTGCAGAATGGAAGTGTCATGTTTTGCCATTTAATACCTTCATACAGACTCATTAGTAACCTTGGTTTTACCTCACTTTCTGTGAGGAAATACGTAATTATAGTTATGGTATACATTACACAGTAGTAGCAATATTTTTTACTGATGGTTAACAAAATGCTCAACAAGTGAGGGTCCCCATGACTGTAAAATGTTATCAGATAGATCAAGACAGCTCTAGATAGCTCAGTACTGATAATTGGGTAGCCTACAGCTGGCTTATTCTGAGTCTAATTTGAGCATCCTATTCCTAAATGAGCAAATGAAAAATGACTGCTTGACATTCCAAAGAGCTTTCTCTCATCAGCATTCAACATCCCACACAGTAGTATGAGAAGGGAAGAAAACAAACAGAAGACAAAGATAACAGATAAAAGAGAACTGTTAAAAAAATTCAAACAAAACCCTCACATCAACAACAAAAAAAAAACAACCCAGAAAAACAACCACAAATCCTCCACAAAAAAACTTACAACAAAACCAAATATGAACACCCCCCCCCCCCCCAAACCAACAGAAAAGCCCCCCTGCTCTGAAGTGCATTCATGCCTATCTTTCTTTTGTCCAAATCCCTCTAAACACAGTAATTGGCATTCACAGTATTTGGAGCAGTCATTTGTTTGGTATGCTTGCAGATGTATGTGCTAGCCAAATAAAGCTTATAATTGACTATATCTGCTAGTTAGAAGCAATAGGTATTGGCAGGGAATCGCAGGAAAGTCATCCATTGGCATGAATCCTCTCTGTTATAAATGGCAAATGAAGACTCCACTATAATTACGCCTCTGTGTGTACCCGCTGGTGGCTAAAAATAGATGAGAAAATATTTTAGGACTATTTGATGCTCATGATCTGCTATGACCTACTGTGAAAAACTGTTTCACAGATAACAAATTAGTAATTAAAGATTAAATAGATAAAAAATCCCACTGAGGAATCCTGGCATACTTTCAGGGCAACTTGGTGCTTGTTTGTACCTCAAGTGGCCTGCTTGCACTATAGTGAACATAAAGTACTTTGAGAAAAAAAATTGCCCCTTACACTCTCTTTTCACTCCTGCTACCACTACATTTATTTCTTAAAGATTGGAAAAAAGATATGCAAAAATTTCTCAGCCTCTCAATTTTTTCTTTCTATGACTGTTTACCTTAGCAGAAAGTGTGGCCCCAACAGGAATGGATTTATAAACAGAAGCCCTTGGTAGCTGTGCTCCTGACACCCATACTCTGTTTCTGGACTATACATCACAGTAATTCCAGTCTGGCACTGAACTCCTATTAGCTGGGGAACATTAATAGTGTTTCTGGATTTTCTCTGTCAATTTGTTTCACATGACAGGAATACTATTCATGAGCTCTGAGAGAGCTCCATGATTTGAACCAAAAGATAGTAAATGGAGATAATTGAGACATCCTCCTCAAAAAGTTTGTTTTTTCAACTAAAACACTAACTTATACACACTCTGTAAGAATTAGAAAAACATGAATCGTTTGAATTTAAATTCAAACACGTGTATTTCAGAATATGGATAACTATCACCAAATAAGACACATGCTTTTGCCTCACAACTTTACGTAATGTGCCTCTATGAGGAAGTATGATAGGAGTGGCACTGCTACTGTTTGGATATCTTGTCTTGCAAAGTGGGGTGTGTTAAAGGTCAGGTATGTTTGTGCTGTCTGGTTCCTGCATGCTCAGAAGAGTTCTGGTTCACTGCACCTGAACTAACTATCTGCTTGAGAGTTCAGTCCAGCCTTAGGGGCTCCTCTAACAAAAAATCAAGACATGACCTTTAGATCGAAGAGATTATTCTGGTCTGTGCTTTCTTGATTTTGATTCACCTTTTGTTTTAACATTTCAGATTCTTCAGATAGGTGGGATGATATCCCTTTTGACTCTACCTATTAGCTTCTATTTCATTCCAGACCATTCCATTCCCAACTACCTTGTTTTGGTGCCCTTTGGGAATATATATGTACTTCACAGTGTTAAGAACTCAAGATCTTGTTTTATAGAATAAATGCCTAAAGGCATTAAGAATTCAATAATTAATTTTAAGAATTCAAGTACCAAGTATTACTTGTACTACTAATACTCTGAGGTTTTTTTATCCAGTTTAATGTATTCTAATCTCATTATGAATTGCTGGGACATAAGAGAGCTTCATTGTTGAAATACACAGAAATTCAGCTCCTCCATCAGTTTTTTTGTCTAACAAGAATAGCTATGCTGATTGATTTTTTTTTCCCTTTACTTCAATTGTACTGAATGAAATAAGTAAGTTGATGACCGACAAAATCGACACAATTCACATTTGGGAATAACTGTACCATGTTTTGAATACCAGTGCATCCTTGTAGAACTGCCTTGCAAAAAAAATTATAACAAAGAATATGTAACTTGTAGCATATTCTATTGTTGAGCTTAAAATGCTGAGAAGGAATGAAATAATTTTACATAGTTGTACCAGGGGAATAGAGCAGTATTGGGTTGGCATGGCAAAGTTTCAGTAGCAGGGTGCTACAGGGTTGACTTCTGTGAGAAGGTGTCAGAAATTTTCCCTATGTCCAGCAGTGCCAATGTCTGCCTACAATCCCCATTCCCCATCCCCCTACACTGCTTGGGGCCAGGATAAAGTTAAAATGAGGAGTTATGTTCAGCCTGGGAAGAAGGGAGGGGTGAGGACAAGGTGTTCTAAGATTTAGTTTTTATTTCTCAGTATTTATCCTACTCTGATTTGATTGAAAATACATTAAACTCATTTCCCCAAGTTGAATCTGTTTTACCCATGATGGTAACTGGTGAGTGATCTCCCTGTCCTTATCTTGATTCAGAAGCCTTCCAGTGTACTTTGTCTTCTCCTGCTCAGCTGAGGAGGGGAGTGAAAGAGCAGTTTGACCAACACCTGGCACCCAGCCAAAGTGAACCCACCTCAACATCACACATCCGACATGAGTCCACCATTCACTGTCCACAGGTTTTTCCACTATGGAAAACTTCTTTCATCTCAAAACGAATTTGTGCAAGTGGCAAGTATTGAGCAGGAAGTAAATCTTCTACCTACTTATAGCAGAAGGATTCAGATACTCCTACACTCTTTGAATGTTTATTAGTATGGATACTCAGTATAAGTTTGATCTGTCTGCTGTTTTACAGACTGCATTAGTGAAAACATCACAGCATATAAACAAGAAAAAAAGTTTACTAGGTAATCTTGTTTATATTTCCATAAAATTATTATGCTTACTTACCATTGGGCCAGGTGGACCCTGTGGGCCTTCCCCTCCTTTCAGACCAGCTGGACCCTAAAAAATGGAAAGAAAATTAAAAAAGCTTGTCTACTAAACTGGAAAGTTTAAGTGTTACTTTTGCAACATATGTAATAGGATAAATGTAAATATC
The DNA here is from genome assembly GCA_035041345.1 of Poliocrania exsul. Taxonomy (NCBI): domain Eukaryota; kingdom Metazoa; phylum Chordata; class Aves; order Passeriformes; family Thamnophilidae; genus Poliocrania; species Poliocrania exsul. The sequence continues at coordinate 19,225,683 of JAWWLZ010000004.1, forward strand.
AAAAGAAAAAACCTGAATAAATTCCTTTTTTCTTATATAGCAAATGATACTTAACAATGCTGGAGACTTGATGTCTATTTTCGTGTTGCATTCATTTTTAAGCATAGTAGAAGATTCCATGAAATTAAAAAGTTAATGTTTTGACTCTTGTATTTAGAAATATCATGTCAATTGCTCTAGTGCTTATCACATACCTGAGCACCTGGAAGGCCTCTCTCTCCAGGGAAACCACGAAGACCTGCTGGTCCATCTTTCCCAGGAATGCCTTGAGGGCCTGGATCACCCTGGGAAACATATTATAGTTTGATTTAAAAAAAAGTTTAAAATGCTTGTAATAGTTGTTAAATGAGTGACGAAAATGAAATACCAGATCATAGAATAATGAACAAAAGATTGTGCCCCCACCTATTCACTCAGTTCTTTCAAGATTACCACTAGTCTGTAGTTAAATTTATAACCAACTTTGACAAAATACAGTACTAATTATAGAACACAAATAGTGGAAAACACGAAAAGATGTAAAAATAAGTTTAAAGATACATTCAGTAAAAATTTCTGATACCCATTTACAATCAAAAATTGAATACAATTACATAGTAACTAGATAAGCAATATTTTTCATGCTCCTCAATGGTAGCCAAAAAGTAAGCAAGGAGTTAAGTTTAATCAGTGAAATTCTGACTTATAGTCACTACCATATATTCAACTTTAAATGCCAATGTACAATTTTCTACCTTGGTGTGAACATGTCATTACTAAGTATTTCCATATTGAATCTGTATTATGTGCCAACTATTTTTTTTTTTAGTTTTTATTACAAAAATATTAATTTTTGGCTCAAGAGAATTCTCCTTATTTCAAGGAAAGCAGACCCAGCTCTAAAATTGGAATCTTCCAGTCTTCCAAGTGCTTCTGGGTGAAACATGCCAATCCTGATTCTATGCTGTATGTTCTGATTTTATTCCACATGTCTACATGAGGATTTGAAATGTCACACTGTCAGCAGTTTATCTTTCCCTTCCAATTTGTTCCCCAAAGCCACATCATACCTTAGCACCTTCCTTTCCTGCAGCACCTGGGAGGCCCTGTTCACCTGGGGGACCAGGAGGACCTGGATGACCTCTTTCACCAATTGGTCCAGTCTCACCAGTAGGACCCTAAGCACAAAAGTACAACTTTAGTCACCTGGACATCTTGGGGGGTGTGGGAGGAAGTGGAAAGGAGTAGATTATTAATATCCAGCTGTTATGACTCTCTGTTACAAAACAGTTTACCATTGGTTAGTATAAATTCCTCACCTTCCCTCCAGGCAAGGCTGACTTACAAAATATCTTTGTCCTATAAAATAAATCTTGCATTGCATTTTGCCTGCAGACATGTCTGTATAGCTTCCAAAGGGTGAAATCCTGACCTTGTTCCTTAAGCAGTGAAGCTTTAAAACACAGTGTGTTTGGGAGAAGGTTACAAAAAGGACATGGGAGAGAAATCCATGTAGTTCTTGCCTTGAAACACTTCTGTACTGCTGCTTTTCTGAATAATAATTGTAAGGCAGGAGAATTGAAAGATCTCTCTTCAGATTCACTAGCAGAAAAGTTTCACTGAGGGAATTACCTAAAAAAGCTCATGCAAGCCAAATGCTTGATTTAGTTGCAAATTACTAAGATTAGATCAAATGAAATTTTGATAGTTAATCTCTTCACAATCTAAAAGTGACTGAAAATTGTCCTCTGACAACTAAGTCTTTCTAAAGTGTTTTATGGTAAAGAAATCTGCCTTGACTTCTGTAAACCACCAACTTCATAATCACATGAAAAAACACACAAAAAGGCAACTCCAACATTTTCATATTTTGTGGAATCAATGATGATTATTATGTATACCTTCCTAATAGTTATGCACATTTTGTTAAAAAAGGTTAATATAGCTATTGATATGGTCCTTTTATAAACAAAACCAACTACCTTAGCAATAATATAATCATTAAACTTAGGTCTTATGGAGTTAATTATGAAATTAAATTGTATACCTGAGGGCCAACAACACCACCAGGACCAGGAGGACCAGTTTTTCCTTGAAAACCCTGTGAAATAATTATAGAAAATTATGTTACACTGGACAAGATATAGAAGAGCACAATTCCTATCTGTGCTGAAGAGGAGATCCCATATCACAAATTCCTTCTCTTCAGGAAATAAAAATGAGAAATCCTTTTTTCTTGTGTATACTTAGAAATGAAATGATTAATCTCTCTTACATCTATCATTTCCAGGCTCTCTGAGGTGATATAGCTGTAAAAACTCCCGTCAGTTTTACAGATCTCTCTAGGTGAACTTGATTAGATGAGTTTGAATGCATCACTGAGGCAGCTAAGAGACAGTTGAAAATACATTTTTATAAATGTACATTATGAATCATAAAGCCAGACATAAAAATGCTTTTTAAAGAAAGACACAGATGGTGAATTAGGTTGGAGGGGCATTAAACTTAAAATGGAGGTTAGACAGAAAGAAAATGAAAAGAAATAAAGATCCAGGGAAGATGGTTATATAGAAATGGTAAAAAGCACAGCATGAGTGCCACCAAAAGAATGAAGCTAATGAGAAATTGATGTGATGACAAGAACTGGGAAGCAGAGAATAGAAAAGAAATGGGTCTGAGATAGTTTTTTAGAACACTGGCAAATTTTACAGAATTTTTATTTTTTAATCAGTGGCTCCAAACTTCAGGCCAAAATCAGTCAATCAACGAATGACAACCTCGCCTTATAATAGCACTGTTTAATGCATCTTTGAAATACGCTAAATTATTTCTTTCAAACACTGGAACTGTGTTAAGAGAGTTTACTGCTGTATCACATTAGGGTTCTACATGGTATTCCCTGCCTAACAGTCTATGTCTGCCTCCTACACTGCTCACCTGTGTAAAAACTAAGGTGTGATCTGGCCCACGTTTCTTACAGACATTTGGCCCTGCTCAGCATCCCTCAATACACGGTCTGACTGACTGCCTGTTACATCAGATTCAGTTTAAGCTTTTTACCTTCCTTAATCTGATTCTCTTCTGGCTGCCAGCCAGATATTATCATGATTCAGTTTGGCCCAAAACTGTTTAGGGATTCTCTCTGAGACCAATGAATGATCCAGACTCAAAAAAAGACAAAAGCACCACTTGGTTCTAATTACAGAAAATCAGAACTGCTACGCATGGGATCATTCATGTGTCCCTTCCTTGACACAGTCAAAGCTTTGTCTGTAAGCCTATGGCAAGGAAAGACAAGGAATACTGAACATTTTGGTCCAAGTATACAAATACAAAGGGCAGACACAGCACTAATGAAAAGCTGAAAAAGAACAAAGACTAGTCACTAATGATTCTCTCACACACAAAAAAGCCACTATCATTGCAAAGCACTATGATGTCACAAAGTACAGCACTAGCAGAAGAAAACAGAGATTTTCGGAATGACTCCAATCCCTGTGCTCCTCCTTCCAACAGTGAAAGGGACTCAGTCCTCACTAACAGCTTTCCAGTGAAGCTGGAACCTAAAACACATTCTACATGATGAGAAAGTTTCTCTCTAAATTCATTTATGGCTTTCTCTTCAAGTAAGAATTTTATTTGATTTCAGTGGAATATGAGTAAGGGTTTGGCACTACAAAAGCAGAGTGTTTTTAAAAATAATTCTATTACAACTTTTGCATGTTATTTCTTTAATTTTGATGCCAGAATGTATTCATTGTGATTCTTAGGGGAATTACATAGGATACAGTTTCAAAATTTAAGGTTTTTTTAATAGGTTCAATTGTTTCTTATCCTTCTTTCCAAAGGTTTTGGCTTTTCAGTTTTCTAGCTGCTTACATTAATAAGACTTTTTATTATGTTATTATTTATGGTACATGGCATTCAGTGGGAAAAGAACTGTATAGTAATTGTCTCAAAAATCTTAACTAAAATTGAGATCTGGATATGGATCTCTTTTGCTTCTATTGACTATTTTATCTCATTGTGATGCTACTAACTGGGCATAGCAAAAAATAACCTCTCTCTCGCATTATGGAAACAAAGGAGCTTTCTCTCGCCTAACCTACCAACCACAAGCACAGTTATGTAAACTCTCAGTGCCAGCCTCCTTCCTTTTTCCCTTTTGTCTCTATCTCTTTAGTTTTGATCACATAATCATGACCTTTAGGGGTTTACAACACTAACAGAGTAGAGTACATTTACTTACAGTCTCACCCCGCTGTCCTGGGTGTCCAGGCAAGCCATCTTTTCCAGGTGGCCCCTAAAATTGTAAAATAAGTAAGTCAAAACATTTCTTAGCCATCCTCAATTCTGAAAAAAAATGTTCAATTAACTTTAAAAACTCTGCTCTCTTTTTTTGATAGATCAGTCTTTGGTAAAGCTTAACTGCCTCTATATCAGCTAACTAGGTTTTTAATAATATTTTTTCCTTGTGTCCTCCATGATGTGCATTAACACTTGCTTGGAGAGTGACTGTTGTCAAATGTAAACATGTTCAAAATCAATTTCTGTAAATTCAGAAATCATGGAAAGTCCCTATACTTCCCTTCCCTTTTATTTTGATTAATGACTCCATTAACAGAAAACCAAGCACTACAGGAATATGTAACGAAATTTCAGGTTTTGGCATTGGAAATATAAGTAATGAATGCATGGGTGAAAAAAATCATGGGTGGTTTAATGATTCTGTACTTACTCCACATGAGCAGGAGCTCCAGAGGAGCAGTAAAACTAGTCAAGTGGCAGCTCAAATGTGTTATTACTTCTATACATTTCTGCTGCTAATCAGTGTCTCTTTCCTCTTCGTTTTTATCCCAATGAATCAATTGTTAAAATATACAGCAGCAAAGTAGTACTTTGCCTTAACTCAGGGTGTCACCTGGACACTGGCATCAGCATAGGAGATTTGCAGTTTGGTATATTTTGCTAAACATGTTCATGAGCTGCACCAAGGATCATTTTGAATATGCGAGTTCTTAGCCTTACAGCTCAACAAGCATATTTGTAATCTATACATAAACTATCCCTTACATAAATTTTTTAATTTTCACTGCAGAGACACTGTATGAAAATTAACATTACTGATGTTGCACATAATTAAAAAGATACTTACTGGAGGTCCTTTTGGTCCAGGGAATCCAACAGGTCCCTGAGGCCCTTGCGGTCCCTGGAATAAAGGCAACCAAATAAGGGAAGTTTACTCAAGCAGCCTTGACACTGGATTAAAAAGTTTGTTTCAATGCTAAAATATACTGAACACTGTAGATAATATATGGATTTAAGTACAAAGCTTCAGCTATGCTGCCATATTGGTAGCAACAATTCATATGCATAGACACTGGAGATTTCCTGAGAGCAATACTGCTTGTGTAGGAATGCAGTAAGGAAAGAGGAAAAGGACTTGTATAAACTGTGTTTGCATCTGACTCCTAAAACTGTGTGTAATAAAGTAGGAACTAGCTGTGAGGAAGAAGCATTGTTTTCCTGTGCTGCATAAACCATGGGATTTAGTTCATAGTCTGGTCATTTCTGTAACTTTCAGTCAAACATTCATCTTTGACAATTCTTACACCCTAGCCATATGTCAAGCCAGTACAACAGTAACAACTTCCAAAAACAATAAGCTTTCCCAAGTTACTTGGGAATAAATACAGCATTTTGCTATAATGAAAAATAGTTGAAAAATTCCATGATGTATGAACATTTTACAGTTGTGTGTGTGTGTGTATATATATATATACATATATATATATATATATATATATACACATATATGTGGAGATAGAAAATTTTCATGCAGCATGTTTTTACAAATGTAGTTAAAGATGATCAGGTGAGTTAGTGATATATATGTACAAGTGTATACATGCACACATGTATATACAAGTATGTTCTCATACATCTATATACATAGATATTTACACAAAGCATTGGCTTTGTAGTTCATGACTGTTTCTGAAGTTGTCATCAAAAAAGCCAAAGGCTGGCTTTTAAATACATTTTAAATACATTTTAAAATGTATTGTTGATATGCTGAAAAGAAATATGCCAGCTTGTGAAAGTAATTTTTGCTGTTTAGTTTTTATTGTACTAAGCTAATGTGTAACAATCTGAAAAACTTACTTATTTCACATGGTTCCACAGCAGAGATATGTACCCTAGTCATACAGAGCAAGACTTCAGTGTATTCTACTTGGTATATTACATGGAGTTTTGCTACGACATCGCTGTCAAAGTATGTCAGAAATGTGGGTTTGATGCAAAAGACTTGAAGGAGGAGGCACATCTCCCAAATTTTGCTACCCTTTTGCTCCTCTGATAAAGTGCTATTTTCCAAGTTCCATAAGCCTCATTGCTCAGAGCCCAGGCTCAGTTGCAGAGCACAGCTGCCTCCTGTAGCAGGCAAAGCAGTGTGCAAGTGTGGCTGTGGGAGAGGATCCTTTGTGCCCAGTCTGGGAGAATTTGCCCTTAAGCGAATCTTATTCCAGGACAGACTTTTATTATACAGAAATACTAAATCTTAGTCAACTAAGAAGTGCTAGGCCAAGGGAGAAATCTTTGTGATCTTACTGCATTATCCATAATTTTTATTTTCTTTTTCAAAAAGAGGTGTAAGGGTGTTTCTGAAACCTTCATAACACACAATTATGCTTTACATGAGGGTTTGGGTCTTTTTTCCATATACTGTGTCAGTGAACAAATGAACTTTCCTCCTTTCCTCCTGGCTATAGCATAAAGCTTATAGTTAAAAAAAAGAAAAAAGGAGGAGCTCTAGAGAAAAAAACAATAAAATTGACTCAGCTATTGTACAAAATATATGAATGAAATTGGTCACTCTCAGAAATCGCATCATAGGAGCACAACTCAAATTTTACAGTTAATTGTATTTTCTTTCTCATAAATTTCCACTGTTCTCACATATTGAAGCTTTTTAAGGAAAACACTTTGCATTTTCCTTTTCATCCATGATTTGGCTTGCATGTTTCAAACCACTGGGCTGATGTGTTATGTGAGAAAAAGCATTAGGATACTAACAGCATGTTATCAAAATTACATTTTCTTCTCTGTCATTAGATTTCATTTTAACAGTAGCTATACAGGATAGATTACTTAATGTCTGGTACCTGAAATAGTCTCAAAGGAGTAGAAATGACAGTTTTATTTTTGGTTGACATTCACCCCTATTGGGAAGCAAATAAGATACCTCACACTTATATTACAAAAGTGATATGAGACATGGTGTTCTACAACTCTTCATCTCTGCCTAGTTAGTTTTTCTCCAGGGATCCTTCATCTTGGATTGATCTGCTCAGTTTTCAGTCCCCTCACAATTCCTTTTCCTCATAACCTCTTCGAGCTGTCACCAACTTCCTCTTTCACAAGGATCTGCTATTCACCTGCTGGTAGTCTGCCTCTGACCTTCCTCCTCAGTGTAAAGCAGCCTACATTGCCTTTCTTGGACTATACCTAGTTCTTTCCATCCAACATCCTAGTTAATGCAAAAAAAAATGCCAGTCTGGAGCTGGGGAAAAGATCTATGGGTTCCTTATATGAAAAAAGGTACCAGTTTAATGAAATAGAGCTACATATGAAAAATTTGTTAAGCTTTGTAAAAGCAGGAGCTCATCCACTTAAACTGAGTTGGTTTTCAAGTGCTGCTATTACAAATCTGATTTATTAATATTGTTTTTCTATATACTGCTGTGCAATGAGCTCACTGTATACTACATTTGTGTATTGATTGGTAAGATAATAGCAAGTAGAAAATTTTGTTTTAGAGAGAACAATAGGATTTCTGAAGCATGTAGAATGTAGGCTGAAGGGAATTCTTAGCTGATCAGAACAAAAAAACCTGACAGCTGCTTCAACAAAGAATCTTCTGGAAGTGGCTTGAGTGCAAACCCAATAAACAGGCAGTAAGCTGCAGTAAGGGGGGAATTCTGAAAAGCATAAACTGCTGAGTACACCTGTAACTCATATGGATATATATACAATGCATGGATAGAACAGAAAGTGTGTATGTATTCTCTGTGTCCTACATGTACACAACTGAGCTACAGATGAAGGAAGCTTTCAGCAAACTTCAGCCATCCCATTCTTAACTTTGTATAAAGCACCACTGGAATTCAGGCTTTGCTAGTTGTGGTTACTCTGGTCAAAGAAGAGCTAAGATGTGACAATGAGAACAGAAAATAAAACAAGCCTCCCACCCTGAAATCACACTCCTACCTCATGGGAAAAACATCTACAAAAATAGCTTTCACATACCCTTTCGCCTGGTGGGCCAGGAGGACCATCATTGCCTGAAGTACCCTGGAAAGGAAAGACAATATGTTCATAGATGTAGATTTATTTGAAAGAAACAGTCTGTAGCCAATCTATACAGTGTGATTGACCATTACCTTTGGACCTGGTTTACCGGTGGGACCTCTGGGACCTCTTGAGCCTCTTGGACCCTGTCAATATAACATGGAGACACTTGATGAAAAGTATTGGATAAGGTAATAAAATAAAAATAATTCTTCACCATATAGGGAAGGTAATTTAAACAGGAAAGCCTCTAAATTGCAAATCAAAAGAACATACGGTTGGTCCTCGCTGTCCTCTGGGGCCTGGTTTGCCATGTAATCCCTGGAGAGAAAAGTTCACAGAAATCATCTTAGCAGACATGCTATTTGTGAGATAAAGATTTTTTACTGAAGTGGAGGCAGAGTGCAACTCCCCAAAGTTTAAAAGTTATTTTATTTTTAACCATCTACTTTGCATTTCAATTTACAGAATAATGGTCCTTGATAAATTGATTATTTTTCTGAGTTCACTGGGACTTGTGGCTCAATATGTTAAATTTGCCAGAGAGTCACATTCTGTTAGAGGCATTAGAACACTTTAAACTACATTAAAATAGTAGTGAAGATGGAACACAAGAAGGAGAGTCCCTCTGCAGCAGTCTAAAGGACTTGGCATCATTGCCAATGTAATAACAGCCTTGAAGAGAAAGTTCCCAGGTTCCCCATGGACAGTTCCACAGGTTAATAGAGAAAAGAAAGGGAAAGCCTCTCTTCATTTAAAACAGATATGGGGACTGTAATACCTACCAAAACTATTCACACTTGCAGAGACACAGAACTTACCAGAATACTAGCCCTTAATTTTTTGCTTTAATGTATTTCCTGATCATACTCAGCAGAATTTTTTCTTTAGGATCTGCATTAATACTGCTGTGCATTTTAACACAGAGAATCTTAAAATTCAAGAGAGTATCCTTCAGTTAGAAAAAGGAGCTTGATGAGTGGTACTTTCTAATCTCTAAGGTAAACAAAACAGCAACAAAAAATCAGCAGAGATGTTTTAGCATAAAACTTGCCTTTATCAGAAACCAATTAAACACACACATCTGTTTTCTTTCTTTATTTTTTTCCTGTTGGTTTTATTTCACTTATCAAAATAAAAGTTATGTGCTGTTTTTGAAATGCTCCACAGTTTGTAATCTGAGGGACAATGACTGTCCTTCCATGTACCTACATGCATGGTAGCATAAAACACAATGATAACCCTTCAGGCAAGATTAACCATAATATCTGATTCTCATTACAAAACTGGCAGTTATGGGCTCATTGATGATCAGCATAATAGTTAAGTATACAAGAAGTGTGATGTATTAATTCTGTGGTTAATATCCAAGCTGAACTGAAAGCTTTACAAAGGTCTGAGAACAGAACAATATAATTAGCTTTTCATAATTTTAAGTCTCTGGTTGATGATATTGTTTTGCTTTCTTTTTTTTAAACCTGGTATCTGTATTAGCAGTCGTGTATCATTTTTCACAAAAAGGATGAACTGAGCATGGTTTTATTGCTTTTGCCTGTACATAACATATTTTAGCAACATATTTTTATTTCGGCTAAAATAATACAAGAACAATTTAAATCACACATAAGCAATGCAAATGCAATTGGCTTTCATATATTTCATCTTTAAAAATGAATTTCTGCTTTATTTTGTGATGAGATTAAAACAGATTCCTAAGAATAATGATACATTACTTCAGTTTAAGCTGCTATCACCTATGAATTCTGACTCATTTCTTAATTTCATCATCTTTCTAACATGTTCTGCTGTGTTCAACTGAGCTTTAGAGACAACAGCACAGTGACCTTTCATCTAATCTATTTTCAATTGTTATAGTTTGAAGAATATACATAACAGATTTTCCCTCACCTGCTTCAATCAAATAAAGCAGGAGAAGATGTAATTTTACATTTTTTAAATATATGTAATAGTACATATTCTTCATCTTTTCTGGTATATTTTGCCTTTTTGAAGCTAAGCCTATAAAAAACCCCAACCTTGTGACAAATCAGAATACATATGAAATACAAGATGAATTTCCTTAAGGGTAAACTGCATGGTAGCAGGATAATTCATGGGATACAAGAAAACAGTTCTTGCCAACTCACTCAGCTATACTATACAAAGAAAACCCAAAAATCTTCAACAATGGTGGATTTTTCTTTTTTTTTTTTTTTCAAATTATATAGTTGTGGTATGCAGCAAGAAAGCATCCCAGTTCTTGTATACTCAGATAAATACCTTTAAGTATAAAAATAGTGTCTCAGTATGTCCTGTTTTACACAGAGGTGCACCTTAAGTCTGAAAATCCTGTTTTTCTAGTTCTTTAGACAGTAGTTTGTAGCCTTGGGTTTCAGTGATTTCCCACAGCATTGAGTTTCAAAAGTTAATTGTCATGCAAGAATGAATTATCATACCCTTGCACCTTTCTCTCCATTGGCACCTGGAAATCCTGGGAACCCAGTTGAGCCCTGTGCAAGAAGCACCACAGATATCAGAGGGTATCAACAGCAAAACAGTAGCATAGCCAACATTGAATTTACACAGAAAGCACAACTACAAAGTCATGTACATTGTACATGCCAAACGTGCAAGTGTGACAGCACTCAGGAAAACTGTAAATAAACTCACCATAATGCTTCAAATCCAGAATGCATTAAAGAAATCAATGTATAGAATGGGCATTATGTATCATCTTATTAGACAATAAAACATCCATTAAATCTGCATGATTTTTTAAACTAGAGAAGAAATAATTAGTAAAGCCCACTAAAATAATTGTATCATAATGAAGACAAAGAAGGCCTTATTGCATTACAGTATAGTAATTCTTTTAGAAAAATAACAATTCAAAAAAATTATATGTTTTTGCCACATTCTCTATTCACATTACTGAACTGTAAATGATTTACTTCAGGTGCTTTATTCACTGTAAACTGACCCCTGGACAGTTTCATTTAACTGATACATATAATTCATTTAACTGATACATATAATTCATGATACATATAATTCATATAAGCAGAATTTGTGAGATTATCTGACTTTAAACTGCTCCCAGTTTTACTCCTCCTTCCTTTTTTCTCCCCTTTCCTTCTGCTAACAGCCCAGTCTAATCTTAGCAGTACTATTTTCTTTTTTATTTCTGGTATACATGTCCAATGGAACAGCAGACCTTTAACCTGCCAAGGTGTGAATTTGTCATAAGGAACTTGGGGTGAAAGAGGTGATAGACATGATAAAATATACTATTAACTGATAGAGATGAAAATCAAGAGAGTGTTTGGTTTGGTCTAGCCAGACTCCTGCTGTGATAATGTGTCTGTGTCTGTGAAGTTTGCTATTAGCATTTCAGTGGCAAATAAAATGTATATAACAGAAATGTAAAATAACATTTCTTAGTGTTCTTTGAAATGGTAGTAATTATTTTTTCTTTTTTTTTTCCTCTTGCTTTTCCTTATGTTTTTTCTCTAATGAATCATGTTTCACATAATTATTCCAATTATCCATAAAAGACTTAGGGGCAGTACAACTTCACTAACACAGGTTCTAACGAAACCCTGACTGATATTGACTGGTTGGAGAAAAGAAGCATTTTTCTTTCTTTCCTTCTTTTCCTTTCCTTTTCACTCTCTTTCTTGCCTTTTAATTCTTCACTAGGTATCACTTTATATATGAATAAAACTGAAAATTCTAGTCTGTGAAGCCCAAGCATCTTCTTTAAAATTAAAAGGCCAGTAAAAACCTAGACTTCAATGACAGGACACTAATAGGCATGACTTGGTTGTAAATATGTACAGTACTTTTGCAATTGTGTTGATCAAGAGGGAGTGGATTGGAGAAAAAAAAAAGTATAGTGAAAATTATCAGCAAGTGGCAGTACTCTAAGAATATCACGAACAATTGTCAGAAGAAAATCATGAAAAGCAAGTAACTATCAACAAAAAGAATGGTGTGAACCTTCTTGACAATACTGGGACAACATTTCCTATTTGCTTTGCACAGCTAAAGTATTTTTCTGCTGTTTCTCTTTTCTCACTCCCTTATGTTAATTTGAACTGGACTGTGAATAAGTTTCCAAAGAAGTCTCCAGTGAGTTATGTATTTTAGATGTCATTATTCTTTCTTGGAAATTTAAGCAACAAATTAGAAGACTGAACAGTGAATGCAGCTTGAGAACTATTTTCAATTTTAATGTGATAGAAATTTAATGCCAAGAAATTCTTGATCAAGTCTGTATTTAAAAAAAAAATCAGTCAACTTTTATTTGAAATGTTACATTTTTTTTGTTATTAGAACTGAAGAATATAAAAAGTCTTTCATCTTAGATTTTTTCAAAAGACAGTTCTAAAGGAGAACAATGAGACTGAAATGTCAGACATTTGAGTTAAGAGACAGAACCAAAAAACTCCATGTCTTTCAAGGTGAATAGTTTTCATGAATAATTTCCATAGATGGTTTTAATATTTTTCACTATGATGGAGTGTTCAGTGAATAATCATTTTTCAGATAGTTAATTCACTTGACTGAAAAGGATCAAAGTACGGGGTTCCAGAGGCAGGAAGACATTTTGCTTAGCCAGTAAGAAAGTTGGACTTCCTTGAAAAAACAATTTCACATTTGGAAATAAAAAATAGAGCCAAATTAGAGCAGAGTTGAGGCTTTTACTGCAGGTTGATTGTTCAGTTGTGTAGAAGGAGTAAGGGATTCTTTTACTTGTGATATTTTCCTGAAAGAGTCTTTGAAACATTTTGGAGGTGCAAAGTCTCCCTAATAGTCTCCTCTACACAAGGAAATGTCTGCAGAACTCTGCTTTTATTCCACTTTTTATGTCCTACTAATCTCAGAAAAGAGAGTTTGCAATTAATTTAGCATGTCCATTTCCTAAAGCTGTGTTAGAACGACCTTGATAGAAATACGTTTCATACAAATGTTTTAAAAATAAAAGCCTTCACTTAAACCAGAGGCCCCCTGCATAGTTTTATATTGCAATTCAAATGTAAAAGATAGCTGAAGGATAGATGTAGGCACATAAATCAACTAGGGATTGGGTTTTGTTGTTTGTCTTAAAAGAAGCTGAAGGAAAACACGATGAAAATTGTAAATGACATGTTTCAGAGAAATATGGATTATTCTGTGGAAGAAGGAGCTATGGCACAAATGCAGTCCCTGTACCAGACTGAGAATTCTCATCTCTATCAGCATTCATTCAGTGGTCAGTATAGCCCTTATTCTCTTTCAAGCATACCAGCAATTCCTTAATTTTCGAGTTGTTTACTGCCTGCCAGTTTCTGATGCTCACACAAAACACAACTCATGAGAACATGGCAAAGGGCTGAAGGCAGACTACTTAAGAAGAGGGCAGAGAGTGCTCCATAAAGAGCCTAACCTTGGGAATCCCATATAATTAAAGATTTTACTTCAGAATATGATTGTCAAGAAAGAGATGGGGAAAATGGCCCTTTCAGTCTACACCCTGCTTCCCCAAACACACAAATAAAATAACTAAGGTCAAAGCACACAATATACAGCTCACCTTTGGACCTTGTCTTCCTGGGTATCCTGGCAATCCAGGGACACCAAGCTTACCCTGCAAGAAGAAGGCAGTGAAAAATATTACTTTATCCTCTTTAGTGGTTCAGCAAACTTTTATACAAAATAATTTTTCCACAACATAGAGTAATGATACTCCATGGAATATAATATTTAATTAAACCAATTTCTCATTTTTAAAATTAATCACCAGTGGACTCAGTTCCCCAAACTTAAATAAAAATCCCATTCCAATAAAGGAATCCAGAGAAACCAATATCTAAGTGGTTTCCTTTTTCCCCCATGAAGTGCTGTATAGTGTTGTGGGGCTGAAGTAATTAAACAATTATTATTCTCTAAGAAATTAGGCTGTTAGTAGGTTAAAGTGAGATGAAATTAATTTTAATTTATACTGTGTGATGGCTGACTTTTCATGAATAGGCATTTGAAGAATCAATTTTTTTCTTGAATAGTTCTAAACTGAGACTATGATAAATAATACCCCACTGACTATTTGCTGACAATAAATTTGTCAACAAACATTAACAACTTGTTATGTTCAGAAGGGACTGTTCACGACTGACACCAACCACCCTCAGAAATGAAATACAATGCTCTACTCCACTGACTTGGTCTCCCTAGACCTCTAGAGGGTGAGTGATGGTTTGCAACTTTCAAAGGCAAGGGAAAGCAGGTTCAGACTTTGAAAGATGGGAACTCTGGGGAAGTATTTGTCTATGTTCCAAACTATCACAATTTGGAGAAGATCTCAGTGGAAAAGATATGACTATAAAGCATCACAAGGCACTCACAGTAACCTTAGATAATGAAAAATAGGAAGAAGAGACTGTATGGGGAAGGAAATTTGTCCAAATATTTCTGTTGGAAAAAAATGCAGCACACCAATAAATACGTTGCATATTATCTTATTCCTGCAAATGCATGTGTCGGGTGATACACTGTAGAACAACTTTTACACATACGAAAATAATTATAATGCTGCCAGTTTTGTGCTACACTGAATGATTTAAATGTTTTGTGGCATGACAGCACATCAAGCTCTTGCTAAATTCAGTGCAAGTTTTATCACTGATTTTGTGATTAAGCCAGCCCAGTTGCCCAGGCTTTGAGTGTAGATATGGATGGGGTTTTTATTATATGCTCTTTTCTGTTATGTTCCTCATTTTTTGGCACCTACTTGAGATTTCCTTAACTAAGCAAATTCAGCCACAGACCTACTTGGAAAAAGGTTTCTTTTGTTGCATTTTTTCTTTACTTAGGTTATAAAGATTTCAGAAAAAATGGACTATTTTCTAGATGTCAATTTATTATTCTACAGATATCATGACAACAATAACAACTTTACAGAACTCCAAATATTCTTACATTTTTGTCACTTAGCAATACTGAAAACAACCATTGCCATGAAACATACAGTTTTTATTTCAGAATAGAAATATATTGTGGATGAGGATAATATGACTCTTACTATACTGGATTGTTTTGTTGATTTTGTTTGCCTTTCTGGTGTGAACTCATGTTGCTTTCATGTAAGAGAAAAACTCTGAGTTTCTTTTTTCCTATGTTCTTTGATTCAGGACCTAATGAATCAATTCAATAATCTAGCTAGTGAGGTATTTCACAAAATTGTAGAGAACATTACTTAATAAATAATTCCCAATAGTTAGGTAAATCCTTTTTGTAATGAGTGAACCGAGTTTTTTAATATATACTTTTGTAAGAGTTTACAAATTACATTATGCTCAAATTATAACCCTAACATCTTTCTGAAGTTCTACTAATGACATAGTTGAAAAAAGTAGCAGCTTTTGATGAAAGCGAGATGGTTCTCTTTTGGGCCCAACTATTTTCTTTGCATTATGTTTTCCATAGCTGGCATGCAGTGTATGTAATTTGGAGTAAGAATGTAGTTCCCTTAAGTACTGGTGAAGTATTATAATGATATTTTGTATACTGACAAAATAATGACTCCCAAAACTTGTTCAAATGTGAACTCCAATGGTCTATTGTAGTCGTGTCTCATGAAAACTACTACTAGGTAAGTAAAGCTTTTGCAGATATGGATACTTGTTTTTTTATGATGAAGGCTATGGGTTCCACCTGTAATATGAGGCAATGCCATGTTTGTGTAGATTTCTGGGTACTGACCTTTTCCCCAGCTGGACCAGCAGCACCTGGGTCTCCAGATGGACCCGCTCGACCTTTCGGACCTTCTGGACCATCTTCTCCTCGTGGGCCTGGCTGACCAATTTCCCCCTAAAATACATCACCTTATAAATATGAAACAATCCTTTGTGTATATATTAGAAAGACTACCTACAATTACTTGAAAATAAGTTTTCATTGAATCTAAATAGAGATTAGAATCATAGAATAGTTTGAGTTGGAAGGAACCTTTAAAAGTCATCTATTCCTGCAATGCACAAGGACATCTTCAACTAGATCAGGTTGCTCAAAGCCCTTTCCAATTTCCTATCAGGAAAATACTTATGTTCATCATATCAATGCAAATACACATAAAAAATTAGGCATTGAATATTACTTTCACAAGTGTAAGAGCCTAGTTGTCTTGCCTGAAGATAGCTACATTTGGAAGCTGTGTATTCTTATTTTTCCTTTTCTAAATTCTTGCCAAGGCATCCTGGCAGTCCATAGAAGGAAAATTGTCTTTATCTAAGTACTCACGTGGATTCCATCTTCACAGTTATTTATGTATACAGACAACAGATATAGGCCAGGAGCCTTCTAGAAGTTTTTTAGAATCTCCACAAGACTTCCTATGAAAGGAAGTAATTTGCCCATTGGGCTAAATAAACAACATTTTGGCAGAGATTTGCAACATGATGGGTTGGAATGGAAACATATTTATCCCAGATAGATAAATTGTCCTCAGACAAATACTGGAAATCTTGGAATCTGCAAAAGGAGATTCCCTAGGAAGAAGCTTAGTGAAAAGGATATTCAAGACTGCCATTCACTTCCTCTTCATAACTGTGCTACTGTGGATTCACAATAGCTCTGGCCCAAATTTGTGCATGCATAGGGAATAAAAATAATTTAAGCTACTAGTCTTTATTCTATTTTTCTTTTAAATACATTTTTTCACTTCAGTGATACTTTCAAAATAGTAACACTTAAACTTTTAAGAATATGTGGGCTATGAATAAATGCTTACCCTGTCGCCTTTAAGACCCATGTCACCTTTAAATCCTGGAAAACCATCTTCACCCTAAAACAGGTAGAAATGCATGTCTAGTCTTTCAGTAATAACAGGAATTTTTTTTGAGCAAAAAGAGTAAGAAAATATAATCACTACAGATTAGAATCACTTGCATAGATAAAGTGAGAACTTCAGACACCAGCAAATCTAATATGGCTATTACTATTTGATAGAAAATATATCAGTGCACTACAGAAAATGACTTTTTAGTTTGAAAGTTCTTAATAACAGCTGTTTAAAAATCTATTTAAAGATATAATGCAATTATGTAATAATATAATTACAATGTAATTCTTCTGTTTTAATACAAATTATCTTGCAAAGTTCTTAACTCCTAAACTGTTTTTTATTATCACTCTTTTTAATATAGTCATCCATTCAATTAAATAAAAAAATGGTGGCATATTATTTAGTGTTACTCTTTTTAATAGCAGAACTTCTATTTTAAGTAGTTTTTCTTTAAAACTAGGGTCTTAATAGAAGCAGGAAAGGAATCAAAAAGTAGACTAGTTGTGACATCTTAATAAATTGACAAAAAAACCCTTGACATAATAAGGCTCGTAATTTAAAGGAAGTAAACATCTCTTTCAGCTGTTTGATGCCCATCAATATTGAGCCCTGCTTACTCTCATTGGCTGAAGTGATTGGAAGAAAGTAGGAAAAAAATGGACATTAAGACTGAATTCATATATACAATGGCAAAACAGGTGCATATTGTTGTTATTTCTGTAAGACTTACTTATTTCCTGCCTAGCAAATTTTGGCAGAGAATTTACTTCAATCAATTTAATACGTCTCCATGCTGAAGTACAAGTACTCAGACAAGTTTACACCCGTATGAGTTAATTCTGATACAAACAGAAATCTCCAGATGTGTTCAGTGGAGTTGTTTATATCTTGCTCCAGTATAAACTGATCAGCTTTTGGTTCTCTCAGACTAATTCATCATAAAACTACTATCCAAACAGCCAAGATTATTGACTCAGTTTTCATCTGATGCTTAGTTATAACCTGGCAGCAAAGGCCTTTGTGATGAATAAACACATAGTAACAGGTTTCACCATGATACCATTAGTTTTCTTCTATGCTGAGGTAATATTGCTGACCCAGAAGCTGAGTAATATTTGGACTGTCAATTAAGCCAGGAAAGAGTGATAATGTGCTCCACATTAATGGAAACAAACAACAACAACAA
>JAWWLZ010000004.1:19245482-19279735 GCA_035041345.1 Poliocrania exsul
TTTCAGCCACTGCAGACCATCAGCACTCAGCACAGATGGCAGCAGCTGGTGTTTGCTTGAGTAAGAGACTATACACAGCATTAATGGCATCAGGCATACATAGGAGCTTTCTTCACATTCATATACATGTATCTGACTGGGGCTCTCCACCACTTTGACAAAGCCAAAGATATGGTGGGACAAAAATACTTTGAACCTAGAAAGCCATTGCACAAAGTACATAAAAATACAAATCTATTTTATGTTTCTATCAAAACAGCTAAAATAACAGTATTGTCATCACCTATTTCTCTGATGTACAAGCTTCTCAGTGTCTACTATAGTTATTTACCTATAAGAGAGGGGATGTCTATCTACTTAAGGGCACCTTGGAGAGAAGTTACTCAAATGGGTGCGAAGAGGACTCAAAACCATTCTAATAACTGAAGGTTTTACATTCACTCTGTAGCAGTGTAAATAACCATGGAGGCCACTGATTTAGGAATTGGGTTTGGTGTGTCCTTAGGGAAAGGCAAAAATAAACCCACTGCTGCAAGATAAAGCACACTGCAGTGAAGGAGACAGATGTTTCACTGAAAAAGGGTAAAGAATTAACTGCAGTCACATTTACCTTTTCACCTTTGGATCCCTTGAGTCCTCGGACACCATCAGCCCCCTAAAGGAAGAATATAAAGAATTACCCACATGCATATATTCAAAGGGACAGGGGGAGGAATTCAATAACTAAAACTTACCTTTACACCACGAGGACCTGGATAGCCAATTGGACCCTGAGGACCTGGAGGGCCCTAAAATACATTGGAGTAAAGAACATTAGTTTGTACACTACTCAGTTACTAAGCAGTTCTTTTCTGAGTCTAATCCTTACTCTTTCTCTATGATGCAGCAGTCCTATGTGACAGCAAAATAACATTGGGCTGCCCAGCACTAAGAAAAGTTAAGGCACCACAAAGCACCCTTCAGTGTTACTATAAACTATGAATAGAATGATGAACTTGGATCTACTTGTATATTTGGGAAGCATTTACCCACAATATAAACAATGGTAATTGTAAAAAGTAACAAACAATCAGAAACAACTAAAAGAGGGCCAATTAGAAACCAGTGGTATTTTATTGCAGAAAATTTATGTTAATTCTGATGATGACTCAAGTCAAAAGTAGAGATCAAAGCCTGAAAACTAAAAAGCTCATGGTACTATCAATACTGACTGGTACCTAAAGAAACTGAGTTTTGTGAACAGTGGAAACAGGGAAGCCTGGAAACATAAACATCTCTGTGTGAGGCTGAGCTGCTCTGCTGATTTGCCGATGTCTGAGACAGACCGATAGCAAAATCTTCCTCTAATGGGGACTTTGATAGTGTCTTTTTCCACTTTCCAATGTACATTTTCACAAAACCTTTACACTGTTAACATCTCTGAGACACTGAATTTTCTATCAAATTTTGCTGAAATTAATCAGTAAATTGAAAAGACATAAGGAACATTGGACAGATGGTCACACATCTGTACTTTCAAAACAAAAATGCTATATGCAAACTTTTTTCCTTAAGAAATCAGGATAAAATGTACAAGCATTTAACAGATAACATTTTTGACAAATGTAATATGCTGATGTCAGTGGTATTGTACTTCCTGAAATGTCCTATTAATTCATTCATCTTGTCATTTGGAATACAATCTTTTATCATTATTCCTGGAAACAGGACTGAAACTGGTATCAGATGCTATAATGAGTGCTTTTCTGGATAAATAAGTGTCAATATTGAGTAAGTAGAACAATTTAAAGAGCCCCAAGTCACTTCAGAGCTTAAAAAAAAAAAAAGAAAATTACTTTACACTGACAATGAGTTGGAGGTGACCTAAAAAATGCAAGGTCTCTGCACATATTTTTAAATCTTAAAAAAAAGCAGGTTCTGCAGAACTCTTGTGGGTACTCCATACAACAGAAATGAAAACTCAAAATATCTTCAAGTTATTTATATGAAATGTATGCAACTTTTATTGACTGCCACTCTGTCAACAACTCCAAAATGAGTTTTAATTTACAAGAATAATCTTTATATTATTTACAATCTCTATAATATTTCAAATACAATAAACACGTTTGTCTGCTCAGAGATGCTTTGAATGTGTCATGGGTTTTCTATTATCTTCTTAGGTAGTTCTTAGAGCAACAAATGTGTCATACAGTTGAAAAACTGACAAGTTTTCTTGAAACCTATGTAAATGGAAAAGTTTTTAAACTCACCAATGCACCTTTATCTCCAGACTGACCCTCTTTACCAGGATGACCCTGATTGAAGAGAAATGTATTTGATTGAAAAATACTAATTTTTCAGTAGTGATATTTTATCATAAAAATAAATTTATTTAAACATTTGAATTTCAGGTCATTAATCACATTTCTTTTGAATTAGAACAGACACACAAAATTTTGAGGAAGGATTTTACTTTAATACCAATTTCATTTACATAACAAAGGAAAAGCTGAAAAATTCATGTCAATATTTTCAGGAATACCCTAATCATCCCTTCTGTTTTGCTAATGTTTCAGCAATAAGAGGTTTTTAATGCAAGAGAATCTCAACTTTGATTTTGAACTGAGGATGATTTATATTGCTGCATGAAGACATTCCTAGAACTGTTTTAAAATTACAGAATTTATCACAGGAGTCAGCAGAACGCTGATCTAGTTTCAACATTCTATGTCTTTGTTTTAAACTGTGACTTTCTTTTAAAATAAAACAAATTTACATCTCAGACTTTCTTCTGTATCACCGCTATTAACACTGCAGCACTCAAAACATTAGCCAATCCATGGTTTTTCTTTCTTACAAAATTTGCACTAAAATGCTGCAAAATTTAAAGGTCATTTAATGAAACTAAAGATTAATAGATAATTGTTTATGAGTGAATAGGCTGGGGGTGGACAAGAAGCTGTGAGGGGACACAGCTGGGACACCTGTCGCAAAATGACCAGAGAAATATCCCATACAATGTGATGTCATACTCAGTACTAAAAGCTCAGAGAAAGGAGGAGGAAGGGGGGCATTCATAACCAATAACAGTTATGGTGTTAATCCTACGTGTGCTGCAGCCCAACTTGTCTGAAGACTGGAAGCAGTGAATGAATTCCTTATTTTTGTTACCTCAGTACATGAGTTTTCTTGCTTTTGATCTTCTGATTCTCTGCCCTATCCTGCTGTGGGAGGAGTATGCAAGTGACTTGGTGGCTGCTTGGCTGCTGATTGGGATCAATCCACCACAGTAGGGATGTGTATCAGCTGCAGACCTGTGCTAACACCTGGTTATCTCTTACAGTATTTCCCCCCTGCCTTTAAGGTTTAACAAGATGCTCATGTTCAGAAATTAATACTGTTGCCAGCATGGAGAAAAGGATAAGGGGAAACATTCAAATGTTTAGACAGTGATTCCATATATAGACCTTCTGCTGGACTATCATTGCATACTTAACATTCTCCATTAAAATGGTACTTTAGGAGATAAAAGAGTAGATTGTAAGAGCCCTGGGTACAATTCTGTATTTGCAATATATTTGCAGTGACCTTGTTAAACCTTGCTGAAAGTCAGGTTTAAGAAATGCAGACTTAAAAGAAAAATTGTAAGGGACAGTTACATGGGGAGGAGAGGTAAGGTCTGAGAATTAACACCGTCTGATGGTTCTTGTTGGTATAAAAAGATTATGTTTTTGATGTAAGAACATTAGTGTATGTCATTATGAACAATGAGTCCATTTCAGTTTAATGCCCAAGCAATGCTCCTCAGGTGGTTACACTCTCTGTTCACATGAGTGAATGCACACTCAGAGCAAAGCTGAATTCCTCAGTGACAACCATATGTGGCTTAGGCATGTCCCAGTTTAGACAGTGGAGTAAGTATCCCAAACATGTAATATGCACCTTAGGTCAGGAAGATGTGAAAGATCTAATCTGTTCTGTGTTTCCATAGAGAACAAGTAGTGAGCATTTTTACAGATCATTTCCTTTGCCACACTGACATGGTAGGACTACAGTGGAACACTATCTGGCCCTTTGTGTGTCTGTAGTTTATTTACACATCCCTGAAGATGTTGCAGATGCATCTCATCATCTGTGACCACATTTTAAAAGCCCAAAGTCATTTTTAGCAGCTGCTTCAAAAATGTAATTCTCTTAGTTTTAACAGCTCAAATGATAGACAGGGTTTAGACAGATTTTATAATGCTGCATCACAGGTATCCAGAAATATTTATCACTTGGTAGAAGTATTCAGACATTTAAGGGATTAAATATTTGGTTACTTACAGGAGGCCCATCAGAACCAGGAAGGCCAGGAAGACCAGGCTTGCCCTGTGGTCCCTAAATGCAGTAACAGACACACATCTTAAGAATAATGGCAAACATATCAAACACATATGACTCTAAGAGCTAGAGATATAAAATGCAGTTATACCTAAATCCCTTGATACGGAATCAGGCATAAACCAAAAATATAACAAAACTGAAGCCAGAATAATAATATCATGCAATATATAAGTGCAAGGCCAGTTCCTACAACCTTTAGCCCACACAAATCACTCATATTTTTCAACAAGATGCTTGCCTGAGAACAGGCTTTAGTAATTACCCTATGAACATGCACACACATAACACAAGATGGGGAAGAATTCTCCAGTGTATAAAATTAACAGTTATTTAGAATTTCAGGAATAAAAGGATTCACCAATGAAAGATATCAACAAGTTCAAGAGGCAGAGTACAGGTTACAGAACTCCAGTGCTCACAGCTGGAAGGCATGGTACACCTTTGTGAGAGCCTAGGAAATGCATACATTGTGGAACTAGTCCATTTTGCTGGAATAATACTTCTTAGGCATACTGACAGGCAAAAAGTATGTACATAGTTTCCTAAAATTCATTTCAATTTCACCAAAGAATATTGTAAACAGTGAAGAGGAGAAAAATCAAAGAAGAATGAATTGAGGAGGAATTGAGCAAAAAGGGGAGAAAAGACCCTAACAGCAAGCAAATTACACTGCAGAGCTACATCAAAATATAATCCTTGAAAAGAACAGAATTAGACTTGAGTAGGTAAAACTTTGTTATAAAAAAGAGATGAGTAAAAATAATTTTTGCAGCTAGCTGGGAAATTAATTAATACACAAGTACACACTTTAATATTGTAGATAGGATTCTGAAGCTAATAACAGAAAATTAATCCAAAATAAGGGGAGGAAATTATGCTTGTGAAAAGTGTATATGAGAGGAAAGCCAGGAGCTCCATTGGTTATTCATTTGCTTAGGTTACTAGCTGGTAAAAGATAACAAAGCCTTCCAGCTCATAAACAAGGTTCTCGCACAGAACTGACTGCGAAGTAGCAAAGTAAGGCTGTAACTTACTTTTTCACCAGGAGGCCCAATAGGACCTTGAGGACCAGGAAGCCCCTGTTAGAAAGAAACCAGTGTGAGAAACCAGGGAGAACAATATACATACATTCACCCCACTAAAGGTCCCTCATTAATCTGTTTAAACACACTGGCAAATATAAGTGGCTTTTTTTTCCCCTTACAAGTTAGATCAGGAGTTTTGTGTGCGCCTCTTGCACAAGCCACTATTCTGGCAGTAGCACTGTAACAAGATCCTATTCAGAAACCTCCTCCAGGTGTGGCCATTCCTGCTGCATTCCAGGAACACTGAATGAGTCATTTTTCTCCTGAATGAAAAATCCATCTAAAAACTTACTTGAAAACTCTGCTCCCTCTGGCCTCGGAACATTTGCAGCATTATTTAAAAAATCCTTGAAGCTTTATCATTTTTGCACATGAAAACCTAACCTTTTAGCAATTTCCTTTTATTAAATATTTGCTGCATATTACATCGTATTTCTTGGGAGTTATTTTACACTTACTTGAGGGCCTGGAATTCCTTGCTGACCAGGAGGTCCTGGTTCCCCTTGAGGACCCTACCATGCAAAAAATAGTAAGGCATTAGGTTTGCATTTCTGCACTACAGATCTTCATTGTCAGGACTAAAAGGAATACAAACTCATCTTTGTTCCTCCCTCTTTAAAGTCTACCACCAACCTTCTATCCAGTATGATATTTTTTCATGCTAATGAATATCATGACCTTTTCTTTAATACAGAGTAACAGCCCACACATAGGACCCAAGCACTGGAGTCCATGGTGCTAAAGGAGTTTGAGAGAAAACATGGTTAGGCCTTTTGGCTGAAAACTAAGTATCAGAAGGTTTCTCTTTTCTATATAAAATCATAATGAAACTGAGTATTTTGACAAAAAAAGTTTAATTAAATGGAATGGATGGCATAGTAGCAGGGATGAGAGAATGTGCAATCTTAGAATCTACTCCCGCTCTAATTCCCAGTTTACTACTCACCATGTTTCCCTTTGGGCCTGAAGGTCCATCAATCCCTGCAATGCCCTACAACAAACAATATTAACATGAGCAACGTTCAGTGCACTTCAGCTTTTTCCTTCTGGAATTGGGAATACAGAGCAGCTGGTACATACAGGCTGTCCAGGGGGACCGGGCGTTCCTCGGGGGCCCAGCAACCCTCGGGGGCCCTGCAAGAGAAGAAACACCCATTAACACACGCAAGGCTTTTTCTGAACAGATGCCCAAGAGCAGGACTGAGCGAGGGATAGAATAAGGAGTAGGAAGGATGAAGGGAAGGCAGCAAGGGTGTTTAGGAAGAAAGAAAGGAAAAAATTCAATGATAACAGATTCTCCTCAAGGACACCATATGTCTGAACAGGATGTCAGTGGAAGCGCAAGCTTTGATTTAGCTGCTGTATGGTCATTACAGAGAGAGGTAGGAGACTGCTATTTATATTTCCAGGTGCAGAACATTGGCACAGCATCTTCCAACTAAAGTTTCAGCTGTGTCTTGGCCTGGAAGGCTGACCTGAACAGGAGTATACATATTTATATTCCTACCTTTGGAAAACGTGATGGTGTGTCATACTCTATACTACTATTCTAAGTGTAAAATAGTGCTTTTATCTTTAATAAAGATCCAATAAATAATTAAAAATTGCTAATAATTTTATTATAACAAATGCAAGGCATTCTGGAAAACAAGATCAGATTTGTTCCTCTTACCCCTACAAATTTCCACAAAAGAACAACGGCTATTCTCCTAAATAAGATGAACGAGATTTCAGTCTATAACATAATCTTTTGGCTTTATACGATGTAAATGAGTATTAGTTTTCATCATTTGTGTCATCATTCATGCCACGCTGCTAAAGTAGGCAGAACTGAGTCTCCAGTCTCCTCAATATGATACAGTCACAAATCACTAACACTTTGACTCCTCGTTGTACTTTGTGAGTAGGCAGCAGTATATCAGACATTTAGGGTAAAGTTCCAGTTTCTGAGGCTTGATTTCTTGTCTGCAATGCAGAACTCTGTTCTGCTGTGACAGCACCTGCAGAATTCCAACTGACAGGAGTGGAAATTCGGTATGTGAAACGTGAAACAAAGAAGCACAGTAGTGTGAAAAGAGAGGAGAATCCAGGTCTTATTTTCTAATAAGCAGATGTGTGGAAAACCTTTTAAAAGCAACAGGGACTTGGTTATATCGTAATGTATCAAGGACTGCAGTGACTGATTTTACACAATACGATAAGAAACAGCCTTTGTTATTCTGGAAGTTGTATATACTTGGCTGGATATATCCCTGACAATTCTAATCCTGTAACTGGTGTTTCATCCCTAAAAAAGTTGTTCATTTGTTTGCTTTTCAGACAGAATCAGTATTCTCTATATACATGCAAATGCAATAATTTTTATACTGGAATTCAGAACAGTTCAAAAGAAATGAAAAAATCTGAAAGTGACTTTTGTATGTAACAGAAATAGAAGAATAAGAAAGAATTGCTTACAGCTTCACCTGGGAGACCTCTTGGTCCAACTTCCCCATCTTCCCCCTGTTTTTGTACAAAAGGAAAACAAGTTTTAGAAAAAAAATCTAACCATGGTTCATGACCATATTCCCATGACATGAGGATTCACTCTAGACTTCCCTGTGTGAATAGCAACTTACCCTTGACCCATCTTCACCAGGTAAGCCAGGAGGTCCCTGTGGGCCACGGTCTCCCTGTAGAATAAGGAAAGTCATTAAAGTAACATCTGCTGCTGGAAACAATAATGGATGGGAAAGGAAACGAAAACAAATGTGCTAGCTGAAGTTTGATGTGTCAAAACATGTCTTGACACAGTGATACAAATCTGTACCTTAGAGTACTCAGTAAAATCTTTCATTACATTAAGTATAAAAACAAATGAGCATTGTTGAAACAATGAACTATTTGTGTTTGTAAAATTTCACTCTGTAACATTTTGTACTGCTACAAAAGGTAGTTACCCACATTTCCCTTTGTCTTATCAACACCTCCCCCCTCGCCAGTGTATTATTGCCAGTAAAATAAGGCTTGTGTATATGGATCAGAAGTTAATAAACCAACAGCTGGGCCCTGGAATATACACAGTAAAGTTTACTGATCACTTTTCAGAATCACACACCCTGGCACCAGTCACCAAGAGCCTTGGGAATGATTTGTCTGAGGCTTTGGAAGGTAGCCAGACTTCCACAGTTCCCCTCAGAGATTTGCACTTTTCAAGTCTATATATGCAGAGCCTTGGTAGATTCTGGACCATACTAGTAGGATTTATTTTTCTTTCTCAATTCCTAAAGAGAGCTAGTGTGCTACACAGCTCAAGCTCAACCAGCTGACCTCCTTCTGAGCCATGGACTTTAGACTGCGACTTCCTTCTGGCACTGGACAACAACCAAGTATTCATGCTGTTCACCTTAATTTTATCAGTGTCTCCAAGAAGCCTGACCATTGCTGGGGATTCCGGTAGAAATATTTGGAGTCACTGTTTAGTGCCTCTGTACTTTACAGTTCCAAACTTTTCGAGGGAATTTTAGGTAACTTCGTCATATACCCCAGAGCACATCCACCAAATATTACAGATGTCAGGATTTTTTCCTACTGTTTTTTTTGTCCACCCCAGCATGGGAGAGAAAATGAAATCCAGGTGACGGTTGACTTAGACTTTCAAATATTGAAAGAGTTCACCCCCTGAAGGGCTACCTTTCTTTTCCTGCAGTCACGTGAAACTCAGGTTTACATTAGGACCTTACACTCAGTGTCCTGATATTGTCATTCAGTAAGAACAAAACTTCCTATAATTATCAGCACTCTCAGTTTTTCAGTTCTCTATTTCTTCTCTTCAAATATTTGCTTAAAGCCTGAATTTCCTTTTCCTTGGACCTTTTCTTCTAGTATATTGTGTCTTGCTTTTATACTGAAGAAGAGTTATGCATCCATTATATCTAAATAGAAAAGTTCAAAGTCATAGGTAGTAAGGCTAAAAGAAATACTATACCATGTGGTGTGATCTGCCCTACAATGAAAATCAAAGAATCTCATCCAGTAACTCCTGTCTGACAACTTGTATCTGACAGAGGCATAGCCTCAGAGAGACATCCAATTTGCAACTCGTAGGTCCAATACGACTAATTCTAAAAGCAGTCCTAAAACTTAGACTCTAAAGATAGGGGGGTTTAATATGTATTCTTTTACAGCTGAAATATGTCTACAACAGTGCCGTGCTTATTATTGCAAGCCAAAGAGAACTGGAAATTTGCATTATATGCTGTCAGGATATGTGACTCCAAGAGCTCCAGCCATCTGATCTGTCTTGGAACTGAGCTGCTTTCACGGAGATCATAGTACGTACTTTTACAGAAGATCACCACAGAAACACAAGAAAGTAGTAATTTTTATTGTAGTGAGATGAAAGAAAAGGTGAAAAGAAGTCATTATTTCTTATACTATTTTGCAAATTTCAACCCTAACTTATTCTTCTATTTTAGGGGCAGGGGAGTGTTTTTTTTTTTTTTTTTGGCAATATGAAAGAGATTGATTATTTTCAAAAAAATAATGTATTTCTTTATGACTTGGAAGGTGCCACAGACAATTCTAGTATTCCAGATTGGAAAGCAGACACATATTCCCTGACTCAGACCAGATTTCTGCTCAGCCCTCAGAGTGCAGCAGTGGCACGTGCTTAATGCCGAGCCCCCTCTGCTGTTCACCTGCTGAGCACGCTGGGTTTCAATTATGTGATGTGCTGATTGCTTCACACTCTAAGTAAGAGAGGATGAGCAAAGAGGAATAAAAAATTCTTTATGACACCAGAAATTCTTTCCCCATTGGAAACAGGACTCAAAAGTATATCCTTAGATGCTATGAAAAAGAACTACACTATGGTTCAGAAGCCAACACAGTTGAGATTTTCTAGGAAGTGCAGCTGTGCTCACCCACTGAAGGATGACGTAGTAATTCCTTGGTCACTGAGCTTTAGCACATATGGAAACGGTTTTGCTGACATTCCCATTCACTGTTTCTTTTATGGTGCATTGCACTTATTAGGACAACAAGGAGGGACACTCAGAAGGGAACATTGTTGCTAGCACCTACATTAGGGGTATAATTTAAAGCAGAAATCCCTGACTGAATATTTCTACACTATGCAGGGAAAGATACATACAAATCCCATAGATTTGGATGACACAAGCAGCAAGTACATTAGATGTCTGAAATATTAGTACAAGTTTTCCTAACTTGTCTGACCTGACTGTGATCTTTTTTAAGCTGCAGTTGCTGGAATAAGACACACAAAACAATTCAGTTTGAATTTCAAATATTCATATGCCTTTTTTTGAGCAAGCTTCTCAGCAAATTAAAATTTGTCATGCTTCTGAAATAGAAACTTCATGCCAATTTCCTTTTCCTATTACTATTTCCTTTACAACAATGACTTGAAGTCCAACAAGCAAATTCCTCAACTAAGAAAAATTAGAGCAAAATCTAGCTGAAGATGTGATCTGAATTCTCTAAATATATTTAAGTCATTACCAGATATATATGCATTGTTGTCTATTGATATATACTATTAAAAGGTTTCATGAAGAATACATTGCCTGACAGCACAGATATCATTCTGCAGTGTAAAAAGCTGACATCCTGTTTCAGCTTTCCACTTAGTCCTTAGTGCTATTTTTAATGAATAGTGCATTATTTCTGTGACTGTATCAATTTGGTGTTGTATAAATACACATATTTTTCTTCTTACCCTGTTACCTTTGTCACCAGGGAGCCCAGGAAGACCATCAAATCCTCTGTCACCCTAGGAAAGAAGAAATCACAGCTTTAGATAATGACTGTTACATTCTGTATTACTTATCTGAATAAATTGCACCTTCCCTTTGAAAATTAATTTCTACACTTGGTTGCATGTACACTTCTGTTATTGAATGAAACACATGGGGGTGAGCATGTAGATCAAACCCACAAAATTTGCTTCTATGCATTGTAGAAAGAGAAGATGCCACACTAACTTTTCTCCTGTGCTGTAGTTATGCTATTAATAAAAAGAAATCCACATTGAAATTGCAATCTTGATTCTAGCTGCACTTTGCAGTTGCAAAACTGACTTCACTATTACTGATAGTCTAACTAGAAACTGACTCCAAGAGAGAGGAATCATGCCCCAAGAATCAAGTTTTTTCAAGGTCAGACTACTAGCCATTACCATTAATTACCATATTTTATGTGGATGATTCATTCTCAGCTCTTGCATCCAACCCAGCTATCTGAAACCTCAGTATTTTCACTTTAGAGAAGAATTTTGGGTTGGCCTAAAGGGAGCTGTGGCACCCACATAAAATCTGTCTAGCCTGTTTCAAGACTGAAATAAAGCCTCAGGTCTCATTATTTACCTTTGCACCAGGCTCTCCTGGCATTCCTCTGGCACCATCAGCTCCAGGACGTCCCTGCAAAAGCCCAAAGGGGCAAACATTTGAAAATGCAGGGGAATTAATATTTAAATCTGTTCAAATACAAACTTTTTACCCAGAACAGAACTGATCCATATGCTACCTACCCTTTTGCCAGCTTTTCCACTTGGACCAGGAGCACCTTGAACACCACGAGGACCCTGAATTTAAAGAGTATAAGTCTTAGAATCACATTAATGTCAGCAAAAAGCTAGTTAAAAAAACCTCACCACAAGAACCAGGTAAAATTTTTTTATACACAAAGTTACATTTTTTTCCCCAGGAGATGGATTCTAGTTCCCAAATTCCCATTAGTTTTAAAATAACATGGGCATCCAAACTCGCCTTAGCACTACAAATTTTAACACTAGTTTTCATGAGATGGCATCATTCATCCTTTTAACATAAAAGTTTCCTACAATCTTTCTTTCCATGGCTTTGGAGATCTCAGTCTTGTAAGTTTGAAAAACCTTCCTCCTCTCATGACAAAATTATTTTAGTCACATTATAATTATTTGATGAAAACTAAAAGTGCTTATTTCAGATCCCTAACTTATACACAGACACGAGTTGGGCTGGTAAACAGCTCACATGCTCTCTTAGCTTAACACAACATAGTTTTAACTAGAGGGAGACCAAATTACCCCAGACTGAAAAACCTGGACATTTTCTTATCCTCCATCCACATGGAGGTGAAAAAAGCAATGGTAAGGACTAGTCATCCAAAAATTTCAGTGCTCTTTAACATCACTGCATGGAAGTTTATATAATAGTAAACTGAAAAGCAAAGCATGCACTGATTCCTAAAGACTTTTCTTGCTATGCTACATCTTTCTTGAAAATCGGCTAATTACCAACTAAATTCAACCTCCCTCACATATAAGAGCTCCAGGTTATACAGTTGCAGACTAACATATGATTACTGAACAGAGAAAAGAGATTTTCAAGGGATAAAACTCCACATGTGATAATTGCTCTTTGTGATACGAAGATTGTTACTTCCATATTTCAAAATTAACAATCAAGCTATTGATTTTTATCAAGTTTTTAATTTTGATACAGCTATTGAATTTTATTAAGATAGTATCATAAAATATATTTTTCTTCAATTGCATGCACAAAGAACATCCTTGATTGATTTCTTCTAATTGATATGAATATGGTTTTTTAAAGATAAACACTCTCAAACATTAACAGGGAATATTATTGTACCTGGGGACCAGGTTCACCACTTTCACCCTTAGCACCTGCTGCTCCAGGTCCACCCTTGATGAAAAAAGCAACATATACTGTTTAAATATACAAAAGTCTCTTTAAATTAGTAAGTTTCTTTCTATTTCTATACATGAAGTACAGGGAGCAATAATAACTAATCCTCTATTCAGCAGAAGGTATAAATTTACCATTTGAATCTACAGATATACCATGATATATCATTGTCTAGACACTGGGCCTAAGTGGGCAAAAATAGTTCTTACTATTGCAAGAAAACCACCAGTGATTTGAATGTGATCAAATTGTCTATATTAATATTTGAGACCTAAATATGAATACGGTAAGAACGTAAGTAATGCAAATAGAAGTGTATTCATCATAGGGAAGGCAACAGAAGCTACAGCTAGACTGAGGCTTTGACACTGCTATGTTTAAGAATTTTAGTAACTAATACATTAGTAAATGTATCTTATTGGCTACTAAAATAATTTCAAAAAACATAATTCATATTAACAGTAAAAGCTCCAACTTTTTCATTCGTAAAAGAAGCTAGTCAGGCAAACAATTCACAGAACAAGAAACTTGCATTTGGAACTGTAGGCAAAAAATGTTGCTAGATCAAAGAGTTGGATTTCTAGAGCCTCCTGGTGGTTTAGAAGCAAAACAACTATTAATATTATTCATTTGTTGAACTTTGCATACAGAAATTCATGAAGGCTTTTATAACATGCAAGCATGACTGAGAGGCCAGGTTATACCACTGTCAATATTGTACAAGTGTTTACAAATCACTCCTTGCTCACAGCAGTTCTACAGTTACTTTGTGTGTATAGACTAAATGTTACTCTGCAGGTCACTTGATTTAAATACACTGCTGGAAATAGTGTATGAGTTTGTTAAATAGACCAAATAAGCTTGACTGTTTGTAAGTATTGCATTGCTAATCATGATGAACCAGTAGCCTATGAGACAGATTCTCTGGTAGCAGCTATCTGCTTTGGTAGAATTACTCTAGAGAAGAACTGCTCTAGTATATATCTGCTTCAAAATACAAGTAAAGTGTAAAGACTTTGTATAAATATTAAGATTTTTTAACATTCACAGGGCCATTTCCAGATCATTTGATATTAGGAAGTGAGCAAAATTCAAGAGTGAAGCAAAAAAAGTACAGTTCTTTCAGAAATCTGCATGGCTCTTAGTTGCTTATAGAAATGCCTCTTAAAAACTTTACAGAATCTGCTCAAATATTGAGAAAAGGTGATTCTGGATACTCTTGCTTTATTATCTCCTTCTGTAAAGTTTCATATTTACCACAAGAAATTGTATTAACATTATTATAAAGATGAATGACTGTAGGGGTATATGTAATTATTTATGTTAAACTATTCACTAGTTTTGTAAGTCTGCCAGTGTGCTCTATTTAAACACTACAAAATCTATAATAAAAACTGATTTAGTATTCAGGTTGCATTGCAGACCTTGAATATGAATACAAACTATGGCTTTGATTATATATTTATTTCAAATAAAATAAGTACAAATACAGAGGTGTAGGCAAGATGAGAATAGGATCCATGGACTGGAAATTACTGTGTTCTTAAATCTATGCTCCTGTTTTGTTTACATACCACAGGACCTGGTCTTCCAGTGAGTCCCATAGGACCAGGGGGACCTCTCATAGCAATCTGAGAAAAAAACCAAACAGAACAACAGGTATCATGAAAAAGCTGGGAGCCAGCATACACATTCTATATTAATAAAATTTCACAATGTGTTAGCAAATAGCCCCCATCTTTGACTTCACATCCTGAATGAGATAAACCAGAGTGGTTCTGGAGCTGTACCCTTGTGGCAGTTTTGTTTGCAGGCTCCTTGTGCTCACCCTAGCTTGCTGCAGAATAGCTTGTGCTTGAGCTTCCTGCGCTGAGATTGTGGGGCCTTTCTCACCATCTCCACCAAAGCGGAACTGCAAGGACAGACACATGAAAAGGATTCAGAATTTATCAAATCAAAATCATACTTGTTTTTTGCTGCAACTGTGCAAACCACTTCAAAGACAAAAGGTTACAGTCTAGTTCATTCCACTAACTTCAGAAGATGGCTGCATTGAGGCCACTGGATCCAAAATTAATATAAAGTCATTGATAAGAATTTAGAATTGACGTCTAAATCTAATCCCTTAAGAGCAAATATTTTCTTGATTTCATAAGATCTTCATTTTGTTTGTTTGTTTTCTTGTTTGTATCAGAAAGAGGCCAAAATAGACTGTGAATGTCATGCAAAACTTCCATAAAAGTAGCTATCAAAATTAATGAGTTCTCTGTACATTGGTAGCTACCTACAGAAAAAAAATGCAATTTCCTTTAGGGTAGACTTAAAATTGAAAAATGTTTGCTATCTAAAACTAAAGAGTTTTGTGTTATTTCTGACAATTTCAAAATAAATTACAGAATAAAATTTCAGTACTCATTCCTGTGGTTCTGGACTGTCATTGCTCATGAAACTGCTAGTAGAAGCTTTGCAATGTTGCTGAAATGCTAAGCTGCAACAAGAAGCACAGCTTTCCAAAGGTATGACATAGGCACACTGGATAGAGGGCCAGGAATCTTTCACTGCACACAGCAGTTTATCCAGCTTGCCTATCCCCAGAGCTGACATGGATCTTTTGCATACATACACACACTTAGGAATAATGAATTCCATGCACATCATACTTTTTATACCACAAAGCTGCAAGATACTTTAACAGCTTTGGGCTTGTTCCTCCACATGCTAAAACAGATGGTGTTTTGCTTTGACTCCAGTGGGAGCAGAGCTGGCCATGTGCATATATTTCTATTCAAAGGATGCACTCACTCTTCAAAGAGGACACTGAAGTCCATTTTTAAGCATGGAATGCTTAAAATTCTCCATGTTAATGAGACTTGAAAGCACACACGCCTGTTGGGAGTACAGGTCCTCTGTACAACAGCAGTTTTGTTGTTTAGGACATATAGTAGCAAAAAATAGTTAGTATTGAAAATATAAGATTTGCAGCGTCTGTAATTCATTCATTTAGGTTCCAATCTGTCAGCCTTGCAGCAGCTAAAGCATGTTTTGTTTGAGGAAAAAAAAGGCAGCATATGAACTTTAAATGCTTAGAAACTCTGTATCACCTCTCACTCATACAAGAAACTCTGTATCATCTCTCATTCCACAGACAAAATTAGATAAAAAAAACCCCTATAGATTTCTTGAAAGACACTTCTGCTTTTGTAGGCTGGTTACCCTGTCATCATAACTTACCGGCAGCATTAACATGGTACCTGGGGGACCTGCTAACCCATCAGCACCAGGAAGACCAGGGCGACCAGGTGGGCCCTAAGAGAACAGAGAGATGGGAGAAAAAGGGATGAGAACAAAAAGATAGTTACCTAAGATAAATCTTTTGAGTTACTTACATACATTTACAGTCATAGAACACCCTGGGTTGGAAAAGACCTTAGAGACCTGTTTTCAACCCCCCTGCCATGGGCAAGGACACTTGCCACTAGATTAGGTTGCTTAAAGCCACATCCAGCCTGGCCTTGAATAGTTCAGGGATGGTGCAGCCATCTGGGCAACCTGTTCCAATGCCTCACAACCCTCACAGTAAAGAATTTCTTCCCAGTATTAATCTAAACCCACCCTCTCTCAGTTTAAAAACATACTCTTTGTCCTGTGATTG
Organism: Poliocrania exsul; assembly: GCA_035041345.1. Classification (NCBI taxonomy): domain Eukaryota; kingdom Metazoa; phylum Chordata; class Aves; order Passeriformes; family Thamnophilidae; genus Poliocrania; species Poliocrania exsul. The sequence continues at coordinate 19,262,279 of JAWWLZ010000004.1, forward strand.
TGTGCCCTCAAAAAGTCCCTCTCCACCTCTAATGTAGCTCTCCCCTCACTCTCCAGCCTGTCTCCATAGCAGAGGTACAGAATAGTGGTACAGAGGCGGAGAATTGCCTCCCTTTACTTGCTGGTCAGGCTCCTTTCAATGCAGACAAGGACATGGTTAGCTGGAATGTACGTTACTGGGTCATCTCAGGCTTCTTGTCCAGCAACACCCCCAAACCCTCTCTGAAGGGCTGGTCTCAATCCATTCTCCACCCAGTGTTATTGCTACAATTATTTATTTGTGTCATGTGCCTGTTCCACGGCAGGCACATGATGTGCTTAGCCTTGAATTTCCCTGAGTTCAGTAAGGACTCAGTTACAAAACTACGTACTATCAGTAGTTATTCCATTACAATGTGCTAAAATTCCCAATTTTGTAAGTTCAGATTCCAAAATATTTAGCTAATCTGCAGGAAAGAAATATGAAAGAAGTGTGGATGATGACTTACTAGCAAGGTGAAGCATTGTTGGGATTTTAACATTATCTCATTATTCAGTTAAGTGGTAGCATCTTCTCAACATCTTGTATTATACACAAATACAGCATGAACGTGCTAGACTTGTGTGAAAACTATCTCTCATAAAACACAGAAAAGTTTTTTAGTAGTATATTTTTGTCAAATAAATGTAATTAGACAGTTTTAAAATTGTGTTGGTTCTGGCAGTAAGGAAAGGCTTATGAAAATGTGCAACATTAAAATAATAGCTTATATTTATTGTCATGACTGGAGAGGGTTCAAATGCCATATATTATTTAATATGGCCAATAAATACTTCCAAGGTCATCTAAGTATTATCCATCACTTTCAATATTCCCATGTGTATTTTGATTCCTGCTGAGCTTGTTATTCTTTGTATTTGTACACATATATTATAGATGAGTTCATACTGGGTTTTTTTACAACTCATTCAAATCCATACAAAATGTTTGTATCTATTACTTTATTTTAAAACACATCAAATCAGAAAAATATAAACAAATAGGAACTTAACTTTCTTCCTGTATTTAAAGTACATATTTCTACCACTAAGGAAATGCTTGTCCAGATTCTCAGTTGATTTGCTTAGCTGAATGAATCAGCCTCAGTTCCACTGGAGTTTCTTAACCTATGGATATTATTTCAGATCAGGACCTAACTCACTCTTGTAGCAATATGTGTGAGATATCCCATGAATACATGGGATAATCAGTTTGTTGACTTACCCTTTCACCAGGGTCACCTGGAGGACCAACAGGACCTTGTAGACCTGGGGGACCTGTAAGACCCTGTAGAAAATGAATTACACAATTATGCTGAGTGCTGGCAGCACTTTTGAGTGATTTTTTTCTTTGGAAAGTATTGATGAACATGTATTTGGATAAAATAATTTACAAGGTGGCATACTTCTTTTTCTTACAAAGATTTATAGTCAACATTCAAAACTTAGATTTTCATGCTTGTAGCACGGTCACTGCAAAGGGTAGACATGAGCCTTTTTTACTCCCTTCTAAAAGTGCTAAGTCATAAGACCATTTTTGTATTAACTCATGGATAAAAAAGCACAGTGGATAAATCAAATACAATAAAGTAAATTGTGATTATTATATTTACAGCAGGTCCTCTTGGTCCCGGTGGTCCTTCAATGAGCATACCCTAGGGGAGGATGAAACACAACATTAACTTTATTATGACTTGTAGGAAAACATTAACTACTAGTGTTAACACTTCTTAGTGTTTGGATAAACTTTTCCAGGAATATTTTCTCTAAAGTTACTAGAATTATAATCTGAATTGTGTGGCTTTAAAAGTGAGAAAGACTTTTAGGCTGGATGCACCTTCTAGTAGTTGATTCAAAATAATTATTTTTAATGCTGTTGAAGAATTTGATGTGAGTAACTGGACATTTCTATGTTGTGGGTCTTACAGCATCTCTTAGTTTCTTTTTTTCAGATTAGATGCTAATCCAAATTCCAGGTCATAGTAAGACCTACAACTGTATCATCCTCACTTGTACTGTCTGATTTTCCATAGGAAGGAGGACTGGACTTAAGCTTGAAGCTAATTGTAGTGATCTCCAACAATCTTGTGCACTGGCAGCGCAAACCTCTTCGGTATTATGGATCTATACTAAATGTACTTTGAAATGCTTTAAAAAAGTCATGCATTTTATGAGCTAACACACGTTCAGTTTCTTCACAGATCATGACCATTACAATCTTGATGTCAAACTTGTTAATTATTACACTCCTTTGAATTTGGTGATCAGTAACTTTACTAAATCCTAATTCATACAGAGAAATATAGAAGTAAGAAGGAACTTTTGGATCACAGAATCAAGACCTTTGATATTCAGGTAACAATGCCACATCATAGAATTTTTTCAGACTTCCAACTTAAGCTGATTTTTTCTGTGATATTTCTGTACTTAATTATCCATGTCATAAAAATCAGATTAAACTTTAATTTCTATTTGGGTCAAATACAAATTTGAAAGCAGTCCTTGAAAACTCTGTGAGAGTAAACCACACTGGCATTCAGTTTCTGCTAGATATCATAAAATTATTATATTCTTTATAATCTGTTGAGTTTTTTAATTCAGTTAAATTTTAGTTTCTAACCATGAAACATTATGCTACAGTAAAACTTAGTCCTAATGCAAAAGCCATGTAGTTACTGTACTACTGTTTAAAGATGTGTAAACTACTGATACATTACTGTGCTTATGACCAAGCTGTATCTTCCAAAGAAAGCCTTTAATTAAACTCTTACCAATATGATAGCAGCAGTGCAGGTTAAGCATACAGGAATTTATTTAACCTCTCAGAGGGACTTCCTTGTCCTTGCTGAAACCTGTAATTATGATGTTATCTGTGCCTATGCTGAAAGTTGTAAGTAAGTATAGCTGACATAAGAAAGTAAGCCGAAAGTTAACATTGGTAGATCTGTCCAAGCAGCAGTTACTAGATGGCCTGAAGAGCAGATCAACACTGTGTTTTCCTCTGCACTAGAAGATGCTCCTTGTTTGAAGGAACATGTGGTTAGTCCTTCGTGTGACCAAAAGAGTCGGTCAGAACAGGCCGCTGTCTGTGATCACTTTATACCATTCAAATTACAGGTGGCTGTTTCATGGTCATGGATAAAGCTCCTGTCATCCTATCATGAACAGCATGGTTTGATAATGATGCAGCCACAGTGTACATATGTTATATAGTGCTACAGGAAAACTCACCCACATCTGTACTTACAGGTTCAATCACAGCTGGTTCTCCCTTTTGGCCTTTTTCTCCATAAGCCCCATGTCCTGTCACCTGGCCAGTAAAAACAGTAGGCAGAAGGTCTAAGGACCTGGTACAATAAAACTCTGCAGCAACCTTTAACTAAAAGCTGAAACTGGAATTGGTCTGTACTATAAAATACATGTCACAGGCACAAACCATATAATTAAAAAATACACAAGAAATGGAAAATGCAAAACTGTATGCATACTTTTCAAATTACTGGATATTGTCAATTTGTACTCTTCAAATTAGATGCAATAGTGTGCATCCCATGCTTCGCTTTAGGACTTTGGACTTAGAATCTAAAAATTCTGTTTGCAAGTCACAACACTGCTTCTTTTCTTAATTCATTGGAAATATTCTTGGAAATAAACAAGGATTCTTCATTGCTTTCTGACTGAAGCAAGCCCTTGGTCCAATATGGACAGTACCCTTCAAGTTCCTAATTTCATTCATTAGACATCCACAACATGTATTCTGAGAAGAGTCTGTGATTGCACGGCATAAACAGGAAAAAAATTAAACGGCACTGTGAACATTAAATAATATTTCACAAATAGCCAGTTATACCTTCTAAACACATGAATTAGCATCAAATGTCCAATTCTTTTAGATTCAGCTCTATAGGAAGTTTTGGGTTCAGGATTAAGATTTAAAAAAGTGCCTATTGACATATTAACATATGTCAATATTAACATATTGGCATATTAACATATGAGATATTAACATATGTCAATATCATATGTTGATAGAAGAAACACATAAATTCAAGTTTCAAACGAAGAAAAAGAAACTGATTTTTTTCAATCCATGAGATAATGTAATTTTATTCAGAAGGACCTCTCTTGATTGCTAACATATCCAATAGAAATTAAAGTTCTACTTCTGACCAGTTGAAAATTTGAAATGCCTTTTTTTATTTCAGTAGAGTGATTTGACATTTACTCTAAAATAGCTGGGGACTTAAAAATGTTAAGGATAATGTTCCAGTATTTCAATATGAAATATTCTGGAATGGAAAATCAGAGGCATAGATTAATGGCCTGTGCATTGATTTATGAAAGCACAGATCTCACTAGTAATGATGTTCATAAACCCACTGATAGTTCATAAAAATCAAGTAGCAAGAGGTATAGACAGTTATGTTTTATTAAATTAACATAAATTAGTTGTAAAGAATGACATCAGGGTCTCCATCTTTGGAAATATCACTTCTTTTTGAAAGCTTTCAGATACTGAGTACTTTCCACCTTGCCTTTTTTATAAAAGGTAGAACTTCAGTTCTTCAAAATACATCTATGTGTCAAAGGAAAATTATATGATATCTCTTGTTCAGCAGATGAGAACTGTGATAAAGTTGGCACAGGCCAGAGCCTGTATTTTAATTCAAGATTCCTGACTCCTTCAGCTTTGTATCAAGGCATTTTAAGTTGAAATTTACACCGGGATAGAGTCTACACAGTCATTTGTTTAATGCAGGCACAAATGGTGCCTTATGGGCTCTTTGCTTTGCAGATAATCTGACCTTTTCTGTGTCATTCTGCCACAGTGTCCCCATCTGGGCTAGAAGGAAAAGAGTACACTTGTATCACATTGCACAGATAAGGATCATTAAAAAATACAATGACCCCAACAGGGTTTAGAAAGGAGCAGTAAAAGAAGTTTGGGTTTCAAGGTTGGCAGAGAAAAGCAACCTGACAGCACTTGCTGTTATTTCTTGGATCCTTTTTAAACTAAAGTTTTGACTTTGTGAGGAGAAAATAAAGATAAAAGACTGAGCAATTACTGCAAACAAAATTTGCTCTTTCTACTATATTCAGGGGTTTCCTAATTAAAAAATCCAAATGGGAATTTTTTTTCTTTCCAATCTTAGCCATATTAGTTTTCTTTGCAGCTTCCATTGCCTGGTAAAATGGTAAACAAGGATCTTGGCACAACTAAAGGAAAGTTAAAGCCTTGCTGTTTAGCCTGTGATTAAGTCAGAGGGAAAGAGCTATAAAACTCAGAAAAAAGAGCATGATTCACAGGATCCACCATGCCATCCTATCTTTCTTTACATATACTGAGCTGTTAAATCACTTCTGCAGGATCATAAACATGCCACCATCGACTAAGCTTATTTACATGAAAGGTTCAGACCTTCACCTTTCCACTCATGAATTTTCTCCTTGGAAAGTAGCAAAAGTCATAGGATTCTAGACACTTATATGCATTTCAAGTTCTCAGGGTCATCATACAAAAATAATAATTACAGCATTTGCACCTGCATTAGAACTTACATTCTTTCCAGCTTTAGCTCTAGCTTAGAAAGATTTTAAAAAACTGTTCATTTTATCATTTGATAAGAGAAGAGAAGAGAAGAGAAGAGAATTCCATCTCTTCTTTCCTTTCCCTCCCATCTTCATCCCTCCCAACTCCCTTTAGCAAATGAGACAAAATTCTTACATAAAATAAAAATTTAAAAGTTCAGGAGTACTAAAACAAGAGGATGGCCTTGATCCAAAGCCTATCAAAAGTGAGAATATATGTGATAGTCACAAGGAGCTCTGGATCAGGGTCTGTGCAGTTCTGAGTCTGTATAATTACAAAATAATCGCTATATTAAATTAATATGCATTATGCCTCCAAACAACTTACGCTTGTTTCTGTGATATCGGTCTCTGCAGGAACACCTGGACCAAACTCCTCATTAGTGGAATCAGTTGGTTTCTCTTCATATTCTTTATATTCATAAAAATCATATTCGCCTAAATCTCCATCTACCAGCAGATCAGATTCACTGAGGTCTACTCCTCTGCTTCCATATTCAGTTGCCTCAGTTTTTTTATCATAATCCTCTCCAGTTATGTATTCTTCAGCAAATACTTCTTCAACAGGATTTTGCTATTCGTATCAGTAGCAAAGATTTGGGAATAGGAGGAATATGTGGGTTATTGTTAGTAAAGCAATGTAAGCATACGCTGATCCACCATGATGACTTGTCAAAAGAAGAAAGAACAGTAGAACTACAGCATATTGTCTTTTAATTAGAGTCTGAAGGAATGGAAGTTCAGCCTTTCAGAGTAATTAAAAGATCTTTGTATAAGTAGTACAAAGAAGTAATGTTTTCATACGCTTTGGGTTTTTATTTCCAAAACCACTGAATTCAATACATCCAGTACTATGTGTACTGCTTGCTTAATGTTACTTTAGTGCCAAATATAGCTAAATTTCCCTGCTTGGTTTCACACTTACAAGCATTCATGAATGAACATATGCAATGAACAGTGAATAAATTCAGATCGTTTTACAATAGCAATGTGGAAGAAGTGCAAGCATCACTTTAGTTAAGCCCAGCCTTTTTTTCATTATTTTGCATCTATGAATACCAATGCTGAGCTAAACCTCTTTTCTCGTGTTAATGATTTTACAGTTTATTTATCTCCAGAAATCATGGCTTATATGTGTCATGGTAATTTAACTTTTTTTTCTTGAGTCAAGTTCCACCTGCAAATTCAGATTAATTTTTAAATTTCTGAAAACTAAGTTTTCTTCTTAGAGTATGTAAACTGTCAAACCAAGCAAGCAACTTAAAAGCACTAAAGCAGTTTAAAAGAATGCTATATTTGAGATGTACAAAACCATTTGTGAAATAAAAGAGGAGTGTTTTATTCTCTTGAAAGGATAATTTTGAAAGAAATCAAAGTTCACATATTGCTAATATGAAATGGATATTCTAAATGTTTAGACAATATGAACTGGTATGGCCTTAAAATATTAAGAAGCTAATCAACATCCAGAGTAATTAAAAAAATCTTGATCTAACAATGATATTGAAACATATTGTAATTAAAATAGGCCAGATTCTGATTTAAAAATCGCCTAATTCCATTACCTATAGGAGAATAACTTTTGCCTTAAGCAAGAGTAAACACAGATCTGAACTAAACCTAAGCCAAATTTTACCGTTATGTAGAACTTGGCTTAAAAATGCCCACAAAACTGAATTATTTAGCTATACCTCTGTTAAATAACTTGTGAGAAGCAAACATGAGATTTAACACAAGAATGCTTTACAGTAGAATGAGTAAGGTTTAAAAATGCCCACAAAACTGAATTATTTAGCTATACCTCTGTTAAATAACTTGTGAGAAGCAAACGTGAGATTTAACACAAGAATGCTTTACAGTAGAATGAGTAAAACATACCTTAATTCACCTTCACCCTCAAAGGTACATAGGATAAAAACCATAAAACAAATGGGGACTCTTTTTCTCCTCTCAACTATTCAGGGGAAGAGGGGCAAGGGGGAGTTTTGTACATCTTTTAAGCAACATATCTTAATTTTGAAAGGAAAAGGTAAAAGAAAAATGAAAACAATATTTCTTACAATCAGCCATCATTTTTCTAGCACTAGCATTAATTAATATGCAGACATATTAATCAACACTGGCTTAGGTGTAGTAATTTTAACAAAATAATGTTTAGGCTTGTCATTGTGGCTTTCTAAAAATGTGTTTTCTAACATAAGTCAAAATAATAACTATCTTTTTGACAGTTCAAAATATAATGTTTCTTCTGACTAGAATAAAAAAGCAAATCATTTGGTTTTGTTAGGTGAAGAACTGTGAAAAGAAAATTAAGGCTTCTGACTCAAATTCCATATGTGGCTCTCATTGCAGCACTTCTTTGTCTTGTGTTAGGTTTGGTTTATGCTGCATCTTAAGAATAACAGGAAAAATTACAGACTTCACTTCCTATTAGATCAGGAAGACCATGTCTAGTATCTAACCTAGTTTATGCTGGACACAGCTCCATTCACATCCACACTGAATGCAGCAACCCTACATTCCCACAGCATGTAACACTGAGTGATTTTCACAATCATGAACTCTGCAGTCTGAAGATTCAGCAGATTTCTACAGAATTAATGGGAGTTCTGCCCAAGAAAATAGTTTCTGATATTGGCTGAGAAAGAATAAAATCACTTTAGATGCTGTTATAGTATGTAATAGTATGTACTTTTTACATAGACATTCATCTTTTTAAAACGTGTTTCTACTTTTTTAATCACCAACACCTGGTGGGACAAAAGCCCTTATTACAAAGACAAGAGTCCTTATTACCTCATTTGCTTCAGTAGTTCTGGAGGGAGCTTCTGTCTGGGGCCCATAGTCATTTTCAGCTATGCTATACTCTTGATATCCATCAATAACGTTTGCCTAGTATTAAAGAAAGAGTAAATTATTAGAAAAAATCCTGCATGAAAAGTTCAAGAAGTATCACTGTTATTCAGGTTATGGTATTAGCCAGATGTATTCATCTAGTAGGGGTTAGGTAAATTTTTTCTTATTATCAGAGATCTTCCAGTCTTGGTCTGGGAAAGATCTTGATTATTTCTTGGCTACTTTTACCCCTAGTTTGTCTTTTGTTGCTGCTTGATAACTTTTCTTCTTCTTGGATGCATATTTTTCAGATTTTTTTGTGGCCTTTTGGAGTTTGTCCTTTGAGCTAGTGGCCACTGTCCTCTTCTTCTTTTTGACCAGGGCTTTCTTTTTCTGCAAACGTTATGAAAGATGGAATGGGAAAACATAAATAAAATGAAAAGAAAATTGAGAAAGCATGAATGAAAGAAGGGTGACCAAATGTGAGATGAATGCTGTCAGCCGTGAGACCTTCCATCTCTAACTGAAAGCAAGTGCTAGAGAGTAAAGCAATGAGTGAAGGGAAAACATTAAGCTTATATACAGAAGACATAAATTGACAAACCATGTGGTAGAGGACAGCTGGACACCACACAACAAACAGACCAGATTCTGTTACCTCTGTTTGTGCTACTGTCTCTTCGAACAGTGGGAGTCCCTCTGTTACAGAATCAGTTTCTTTATAATCTGCATCCCCATACTCATAGTCATATTCGATAAAATCTTCTGGTGTGTACTACATTGTAAATGGAAAAATATCAGGCATTCCCATGTTAGTGGTAGCACACTAAATTAGCAATACTGGAAAGCATCTTAACCTTTACTTAGGAGTAAAGTTTAACAAAATGAAGTTAGTATGAACAATTCAATATAATTATTCATTTGGGAGAAAAATACAATTTTTTATTTCTTTCAAAGCACAATAAAAAAAGTAATAAAAAGTAAGTACTAGTGCCAGGAAAAAACTTCTCTTTTATTGGACTGCAAAGAAGAATCAACTATAATTTTGATTACTGGGAGCAACAAGACATCTTTGTGAAATCATATATTCATTTAATCTTTAAAATAATGCCTCTTTCTACATAGGTATAGACTCTTCTTCCTGTATTTTTTGTAGGTGACCAGAAGACCAGAGATGCCAATATCTGACATGAACAGGGTAAATAATTTCAGATACCGGAAAGAGGCCACAACTCACAAATAAACATGGCTATTTTCCTCTTGTTTGTTGTAGAGCTCTGAAAACCAGGGTGGCTCCATGGTACACATTTCCTGAGCAAATGCCTCACTCGTATAATTTCATTTCAGATTCAGCTGCTGCAGGCTGCTCCATAGCTCTGTATCTATAATCACTAGTATCAAATGAAGATTTGGAACACAAAACTTTTACAAGAGAAAATAGCTCTAGAATTGGCTTGTGCATGTTGTGAACATTATCTAGGGAGCCAGGAACTCCTGAGCTGTACTCGTGGCTGTGCCATGACGAAACTGGTCTTGGTGTTATGTGCCAAGGACTGCTCATCTCAGCTATAAGGAAAGGGCCACTTTACAATCCTACCACTCCTGCCATGCTTGAAGCTACAGGAACTGGTTAATCTGGTAAATTAAAGCAGTATCCTGGTTGCTACCAGTTCTCTTAACATGCCAAAGGAGTGAAAAGAAGGTGGAATTGTGGTCAGAGTCTGGATAAGTGTTTGCTTTCCTTTGTTTAGGAGAAACATTCTAATGCACCTCATGTGAACTAGCCACTGCTGAAATCTCCTCTCCTGTTACAAGTCAGCATCACTGTCTGTAAAATGAAGACAATATCTCTTTGTTTCAATAGATTGATGAGATAATTAGTACATTACACTTCCAAATGGTCTGAGGATTCACAGAAGCCATCATCATTATCAGAGATTGACATTTTAGAAGAAATTACAAATAAGATTAAAACAGATCTCCATATTCCAAAATCTATTCTACCATATGACCAAAGCACTGGTTTAGCTGTTCTCTGGCAATGCTTTTTGAAAGAATTCTTTTACTTATGATTTTAGTGCACCAAAGTTGATTTCCTCAGCAGTTATAAGAGTAACACTGAAAAAAATCCCCTTACATGTGTTTCTGTTTCTTCATTCCTGTAGCTCCTCAGAGTCTCACTATGATCAACAGCTTTTCTTAAAAAGGTACAGATTTTTTTTTTAGAAGCAAGATGCTTCTTGTTTGATTGTTCTTTGGATTATTTCTACCCATGCACATACAAATTGGACAGATATGACATTTGATAAACACATAGAAAGGATGTAACATATTTTGGTACTCAAAAATTAATTAGAGCACTTCAAACTACATTTGAATAATAAACATGATTTAGATGCAGAATATCCTCTTTGTGAAGCGTATGGGCACTTTATATTTAACTCATATAATTAAACAATGCTTTGTTTTCATCAGTGGTATCTTTGGCATTACCCAAATAAGTTGATACTACTTGTACTTTTCAAAACTAGCAGCACTTTAGACTCAAACATGGTAAGTAATATGTGATTACTCTCTCCCTGTTCAGCAAATTAATACTCAGTCCTAAGTCCAGTGAAGTCAAAGAAACATGTTTAACTTACAAATGGTGTTGTACAAGGGCCTCACATGCAGTGATGACACATTTTTACAGTTCTGTCAATGTATAAAAACATGTTTTCTGGCTTATGCAGTCCTGGAAATGCAATTCAATACAACTTGTTTCTAATGAAGTATGGCACTACCATCCAAAAAAGAAAACTCAGTGACAAGTTTCTCCAAGACCATACACAGCCACACAAAGGAATAAAAGAAAGGACCACATGGATAAAACCAGACTTTTTGAAACAGTTACAGAATAGCATTGAAATTGCAGTATTTCTTTGGCAATTATAAAAATCCATGCAAATGCCTAAAGTCTGATTCATTTATCTTCCCTCAACAAGTCCATGCAAATTAGGCTTATCTATGACGAAAAAAAAGGTATTCAGTGGAATGCACCTCTCTAAATTCAGTCATTCCACCCTAACAGTGATAACCCATTACATATTTTTAAATGCTTCCTCAACTAAACAACACGAATTAAACACTCTGCTATGCAATTTTTATTGGTACCAAAACAATAGACCCTACCTAGGTTAAATAATGTCCAATATTTAAGGGGTAAGTATAGGAACACTTTGGAGAGAATTACTGTGTCAATAGCCAGATTTAAATATGCTGTTAGGAGTTTGTTTTAATAACTTACAGACACACAGATTTGTTTTTAGTAAGCATTGTAGACCTATTCAGAACCTGGAAGCATTCATTCCAGCAGTCACTTTGACCAATTAACAACTAAAATATAGCTCTGTGTTGCTCAGTATTGCAACTATTCTGTAAATCTCAGTAGCAGGGCTTCTCTCATGGTAAGCTGAGTGGCTGTGCTGAATTGTGCCAACTATGAGATTAATAAAATTGCAACAGTTTGCAACAAATAGTTCTTAAGAGGCCACACACTAAACAGAAGTGTTGACTGGCAGAAAAAAAAAAAAAAAAAAAAGGGAAAATGCCTGCTAAGTATGTTTAAGTGTTAGTATTAAAAAAGAAAGTGGAGAATTAATTAATGTTTATGCTGAGGCTTAGTTTGAAAAGTCAGACATCTATGAATAAGAAATAGAAAACATATAAAAAAGCCCAAATACATGGACAGATCTATTACATCATGGATAATCACACAAAAATTACTTTTGGGTATTGTGCTTCACTCATTTCTGTTAGAGAAACTTTCTTGATATGCAAAATGTGATCACACTGATTGCACTGACATTCAGGCACACAGACAGAAAGAATATGAAAAGATGAGAAGTTAGGAATGACAGTTTCCATGCTGGAATCAGATTACAGCCAGGCAGGTGAGGATCCTCCATTTTAAAAGCACAGTATCTGAGGAGTACTATGAAAATGCTTGAATTTACAAGCTAGGACATGTGGCCACCTTGCTGAAACCATAGCCAAGTAGTTTTAAAATCACAGTACTTTGTAGACCTACAGATACAATGAAGACAAGTGAAAATATGTAGTAGTCCTAAACTTACTACAAGATAAACCTTATTCTTAGTAACCCTTACTTTCCAGACATTTCTTTCTAAAAGATCAGCTTTGACATCAGCTAATAAACATAGAGCATGTTTTGTATTGTACTGAACCGGTCCTATTGCAAATAGTGAAATATAGAGGCAAAATCTTCCAGGTGTATTTCCTGAGGCAAAATCTGCCCAGATGGAGGAACGCATCTCTACCTCCCTCACTGGTGTAAAGGTGTACTTTACAAATATGGTTTACTTACAGCTTTTATCAGTTCAATCTGATGAAGGTAATTCCCTGTTTTTAAGAAGAGACAACAGAACTATTGAAGGACTAATTATTTAAAAGAGGACTAAATTTACAAACACCAGGGAAAGGTTTAATGGCTTTAGTAACCTGCAGTGAAGCTGGCAACTTATATTTACCCTGCCACTAACAGTCAACACTGGATATGTGGCACAAATTCCTTCTTTCTCTGGAGATACATAACCTAACATCATCTTCATCGGATGACCAGAGACATGGCTATGATCCACTCAGTCTGAGGTCTCAACAAACCTTGAGAAAAGTGTCTTTACAGTTTGGATGCTACAATTTCTGAGTGCAAAACCCACGCCCTGCTATTAGTTAACAGAATTTGGGCAGTTCACAGAAATCTGTCATGGGTGCACTGCTAAGCAAAGGAAAGATAGTAAGTACACTCTTGAATATATAAGAGGAAGCATCTAGAACTTCAAAATCAATTAATGCAAAAGGAACTTCCATCACATTCCGAATTTAGTCAAGACTACTAACTCTAGCAAGAAAACAAAGCATGGAATGAAAGCAAGTATGACAGTGATGATGAGGGTAGTTGAAGAGAGAGTCATCTGGTTTTTTAGCTCTATACCAAAGATATTACTGGCCAAGAATGCAGCCAGAGAACCAAGAAGCAGGAATGGGATTTAAAGGAGCATTCAGCTTGTGGATCATTCTGATGATCCTCCTATGGGTACTGACACAGCCAAGTGTAAAGTATACCTACTACAGATGTGCAGTGCTACTTCAATTCTGCTCCATAGATCTGCCTATGAAAGTTTACTTAAACTCTAATACTGCTGAATAATGGAATGGTTACAGATCTGAGAAAACAGGGATGAAAAACACTGTTGAGAGCACCAAGTGCTCATAGTTACAACCAAGTATATACACTGCATTCACTTTCTCAGTGGTTTCCCATGATGGACTCAAAATTATATCCTCCATAGGTGCAACTCAGTCAGAGAGATCAACTAAGAGATGTCAGGTAACACATACTTTGAATGTGATGCAATTTTCTTCCTCTTGCTTTTCTTTCTTCTCTTGTAAGACCAGCAATAGTTACTGAATTATTCTTGTAATGAATATTGCATATGACTGTTTTCTTACAAATGAAAGGAAGAATAAAACCTGCTGCTTCTTGATGGGACAAAATGTTTCCATTATGACCTCATGCTTTCTTTACCAGAGTGATTATATTACATTACCAGATCATCATGCAATTCCAGTTAAAGAGATGAGCTGTTTTCTTCATCAGATGAATTTTAGAAGCAGAGGATCAGCAGCATGCAAGGCCTATATTTCAACTGTGAAATGACTTAAATATTCTGAAGGAAATCTTACTCTGAAAACCAATTCTTCTGCTATCCATACTCCAAAAACTTAACTTCCCATTCCAAAATGTAGACTTTTAGCAGTATTTGCTTTCCATTTCCAAATTAAAAGAATTAATCATATGAAGAACTGTCATTATTAAACTAATAATTACAAAGAATTGTCATAAGCGCAGTTTTTCCATTGTCTAAAGATTATGCTAAATCATCTAGTAACCTAAAGAGGCAAAGCTGACTTGGAAACATTCTGGGCTCACTAAGACTTTACAAAATGCAATCAAATAAAGGATGCCTGCCAGCAAAATAAGAGTTTTAAAAATCAGCTGCAGTAAGATAGATAGATAGATAGATAGATAGATAGATAGATAGATAGATAGATAGATAGATAGTTGTTTGAAGGTGCCAACCTTAGGGTAGAATGAAAGTTAAGAGTTAAAGGATGGCCTCTTCTAACACACAATCCTTACATCGTTCATAAAAGTGGTAAAGCAAGAAGAAAAAGGAGTGAAGAACAAAATCTTCAGTTTCCAAAGACAGCAAATCAAAAGGAGAATACGACCCTTAAGGTTCTGGTACTTCCTTAAATAAAAATATCACTATTTTAGTATCCGCTAAGTTAGCTAACTGCAGTTCTAAAGATGATAATAAACATAACATTAAACACAAAAATAATTATCTTTCTGTGTTTTTCAGAAAATTAGTCACTCTACTTGGCCAAATACCTGAAAGGACACTAAATAACATGTTATGAAGGGGTGCCTGAAGCCTACAAGTCAATATATTTGGGGGCCATTTGCACATTTACTTTACCAAGTTCATTTCATTTTTTTTAAATGAAAACATTTTATGTCTTCAAGTAATCCGTAAGTTTGTGACAGATCCAAATAATTGAAGTCAAGTTCCTTTGTGGGGCAATTTCTTCAGCAGAAGTCAGATGGTGAGTTTCACTGGGTTGCAGAATAATCTTTCAAGTGAAGATCTGAAAGACTGATAGCTGGGTCCTTTGAAAACCAGACTTGCTGACACTCCAGAAAATATACTGCCCAGCATCAAGGATAATGAAGACTGGCTATGTCTTTCTCTGCTCTAATTTCTGTGAGCTGGCCAAGCATATGTGAGTGAGCTGGAAAGGAATTTAATGTATTTCCATTTTTAGTAGAAAGGAGTTTAAAAACAAGACAGAGGCCAGACTTTTCACAAAGAATTTATAAGAAAAGCATAGGTACGTATCTTCCTTAAGAAGAGTAATCTCAATAGCTTAAAATATAATTTCAGATCCATATTTGATCCTTAAAACCCAATTATACATTCAACATGAAGAAAAATAACGATTCCTGAACTTCTAGGCAACATCTTGTGTAGTGACAAAAAGTCATCACTGTGTACTTGACAAGTTACAGAGATTCATATCTAGCTGCTCATGAGCACATACAAGGACAATGGATACATACTTCAATTAAAACATGCCTTGAAGATTGACATAAATTGTATATATAATGGCCAACCTTCGCGAATGAAGATTTGGGAAGGGCTCTCCCCATGTGGGTTGTGCCCTTCAAGCCTGTGCAATGGATGTTTTAGGTGAGGCACAGCATGCACAGAACTGGCCGCACCGTTTAAGTCCTAAGGTTCATTTACCATGGCTGAGCAAGCTTGGACAGTGACAGTGAAGTCCTTGGGACTATCTACAGCACCCCGTACTAACCGAGGCTGACCCTGCTGAGCATCCGAGATCTGATGGGATCGGATGGCAGGGAGGCCTTGAACTGCCAGGGGACGGGTCCCTACTGAGACTCGAACTCGCGACCTTGGGATACAGAGACCGGAGTGCTCTCCATTACACCACGGGACCGCCCTGCACATAAATTGTAATAAACAGAGTAAAGGATGTGGATATTACTATTAATCTAATGCAATCCTATTTCCAGAGTGAATGACACTTGGGTCTGAAGAAGTGGGAGCCAAGCACAGAGGAACAGAAGCATTCTGTACCGGAAGGACAGTGACACTCACCTATTCCAAGGGCTCAGCCTGATCTGCTCCCACAGATCACACAGCTCTGGCAAATGGCCAAGTGCAACAGATTCTGCAGAGACTGTACACAAAAGGCAGTTAAAGACTGCCCAGTTAAATAAACTTTTTTTAGACATTTATCACCTGGATCCAGAGAGGGACTGATTTAATTAAAATGGAAGTGTAAAGACAGCATCCAGGTCCAACTCTTGTGTCTTGAAGTCCAAAGGTCACTCTTACCTAACCCCCTACAGGAAGAGAGAAGTGAGGATGCAGGAGGTTGACCTTGCTGAGTTAGAAGAATGGCACAGGGATCAGAATAGTACAGCTGAGTAAGCCTGCAGAGAAGGGCAGAATTTAAGATTCATCCTTCCTTTCTAGACTGGCTAGGTCTATGTCTTTATTCACAGCTTGCTATTTTTGTGAATGCCATTGTGAGTTTCTTGCTTCTTCATGAACTTTATTTAGAGTGAACTTAGCATTGATTTCAGGGATAAAGAGACCTGTAAGTAAAAAGCAGGCATTGAAATCTTCGCTGTTGCATTACACAATTTGCAGCTTGAATCTGACACCACAGTAAAATGAAAATGTGACAAGAAAAAGGAAATCTCAATGTAGCACTTAAGGTATCCTTAGTAAAGACACGTGAATTAAAAATCAGTGTCCATATGAGAGCACAGCCAAGGTCTTAAGGCCTTGAGATGAACCTAAACATTTTAAAACACAAGTATTTCACTCCTGATGTTGCACTGATGTGACATGCATTCTCAGGCTCATTTAATGGAAACTCACTACAATATATTCCATAACTTTCCACATTTCATGGCTGGTAATTACTTTTAGCCTAGATGAAGTCTCAGACCCTTGTCCATAATAAAAACATAGACAATTCCACCAGCTGAACTGGAAAGATGGCATAGGCTGGAAATACGTTTAGAAAACGGCTCATTTAAGTCAGCACTGCTATTGAAAGAAATCCTAAAACTTAAAATGCTAGAAATTTGATTATTTACTCCTTTGCAGAAAGAAATACTGCCT
Organism: Poliocrania exsul; assembly: GCA_035041345.1. Taxonomy (NCBI): domain Eukaryota; kingdom Metazoa; phylum Chordata; class Aves; order Passeriformes; family Thamnophilidae; genus Poliocrania; species Poliocrania exsul. Next base: position 19,279,506 of record JAWWLZ010000004.1, read on the forward strand.
AGAGCAAAGAGAATTACACTCAGTTAAACAAAGTACTTGGCAAATCCTTCTCTTTAGGTGCTCCTAAATGGTCTAAAAATCATCCTGCTTTTCAGAACAACTCCCTTTCTAGGCTATGAACTTGCCAGGAGACTACAAAGAGAAATCCTATTCAGCTTCCTAGATGCAACTCAACAAATGTAATAAACTATTTCACTGATGAAAAGTCAACCACTTCCTTTGGGCTTTGT
>JAWWLZ010000004.1:19289370-19307524 GCA_035041345.1 Poliocrania exsul
TCTAGACAGTGATGAGGTCACCTCTGAGCCTCCTCTTCTCTAGGCTAAACAACCCCAGCTCCCTCAGCCTCTCCCCATAGGACTTATCTTAAACATTACCTTTTAGTCTGATGGACACAAAACATGCAGTGGGTCAGTAGCAATTACCAAATGTGACATACACTGGGAAGTGTTTTGGCTGTGTCTCCATTAGCTGGCAGTGCAGCTCAGTGGGACTGTATGAAGCAGGGGACAGAGGACACCTCCCTCACACTCCATGCCCTCGGGGGCACTTTGCTCTGGGCTGGCTTCTCTGTTCTACTGGGGTTGTACAGCAAATTTGATCAGCCAGTGAAAGCTCTACCCATTCTACTACAGTTACCTTCGTAAGGGAGCATGCACACAGATGGATGGCCTTTCTGCACTTGCTTCTTGGACTGCCATGCTTCCAGACATGTGAGGGATGGTTCCTCATTTGAAGGCCTCTGCAGGCTAAATGACAGTGCTGTCAGAGCACTACCAGTCTGCCTTCAGCTGCTCACCAGGCTGTTTAAAGGAATCCTACTCTGTACACAAGTGTATGAGTGATTTTTTCATGAAAACAGATTACTGCCTAGTATCAAAATCTAAACCCTTTGTTAACAAGTATTACTGCAAGGATTTAATCTCATAAAACTCTGTGCTTTTAATGCTTTCATTGGGTTTTAATTGAGTCATACATAAGGTTTTGTCTTGCTACACTCATTTATAGCACAATGCCTAAAAATTATTGCATTGGTCTGGCATATGTGGAGTCCTGAAGAAGAAAAAAATGTCTATAGTGAAATATCTGTATAAAGATTCTGTTAGTTATTAACTTGTTATAAAATACTTACAAAAAACTGTTGTATTGTGCACACCAACAGTACTAAATGAGGAGTGACAAATCCTTAAATCTTGGCAAAGAATAAAAAGATCCCTATTATTTATCAAACATTTAAGCTACAAACATATTTCAATGAACACAATTCAAAATTCTTTTACTAGGTGCCATGTACCAGCATCTCACTAATTTCTTCCTTTTTTTTTTCTATGCTATTTGAAAATTTCTCTTCTTTGAAGTAAGTACTAACAAATCAGCTTTTATTGCACTATGTATTTGAAAACACAGAAGACATTAATTTCAAAAGACACATATAAAAGTTTGAGGAATGTTGTGACAGTCTTTCATAAACAAGCATTTACGAATTAGTCCCACTGATATCAAAAGATCCACTTCAGTGATCAAGGGCTTAGCAGTGTAAATGAAGTTCTCATAATTTGGCAGTTAATAATAATACAGTTTCTAGACAGCATAATTTTATTATTCTAAGACACACTCACAGTTTAAAATTTGCTTCTCAAGCATTTGTGTGCACTTAATGCTTTCTTGAATTCAATATCTTGGTTTTCACATCACATCAATTCCCATATTATCTGACCACAATGTCATAAAATCTCGGATTAGCACTTACATTCAGGAACGAGCAGCAAACTCCAAATTGGAATTTTCTCATATAAAACACACAACCCCTCCATTAGATTTGGAAAACACTTCAGAGAAAATATTTCTTGCTTTTAAAGCTAAAGCAGAAGATCTTTCTGACAACACTACTAAAAAATACTGCCCCTGTGATCAAATCATTGGCTCATTATGAGTAAAAACAAGCCAAGATAAAACAGCCTTTATGATTCATGGATATATTAGTCCTTCTGACATTCAGAGGTTTAAATTCCAATAGGAATTTCTTTTTAGGCAATATATGACATATGAAAAGTCTTTTGTATACAGCTTTAAGTCTTAAACAGTTAAATCTAGTGTCATGGCTAAATAACTTAATTTCTGGAATTTCCTGCACACAGAATAAGACACATTGTGTTATGTGTTTCTTTAGTGTCTATTGTGGTCCCAAGATACAGTAAGGGTCTTAACACAGAAATACTAAGAAGGAGACTCATGAAATCACCAAATATCACTCTGTGCTACCATGAATGAGAAAAACAGAACATTTAAAACACAACCAGAAGACTTTCAAGCAGAAGACAGGTTTCAGGAAACAGCACCAAACTTTAGAAATTGTAGCAGCAGTAACTAAGGGATGGATGAAGTCTTGTTAGTGAAAACAAAAAGAATCCTGTTTAGAGAGTAGAAAAACAACAGACAAACTAAAAATGAACTAGATTGTGTTTTTCTTGGCCAGCCTTAGAAGGATAGAGGTTACTTGGCTTAGAGAAGAGGAAGCTGATGGGAGACCTCATTGTAGTCTACAGCTTTCTCAGAAGAGGAAATAAAGGGGCAGGTACCAAACTCTTCTCTGTGGTGACCAGTGACAGGAGCCAAGGGAATGGCCTGAATTTGTGTCAGGGGAGGTTTAGGCTGGATATTAGAAAGAGGTTCTTCACCCAGAGGGTGGTTGGGCACTGGAACAGGCTCCCCAGGGCAGTGGTCACAGCACCAAGGCTGACAGTTCAAGAGGCATTTGGACAATACTCTCAGGCACAGGGTGGGACTCTCAGAGCTGTCTTGTGCAGGGCCAGGAGTTGGACTCTATGATCCTTCCAACTCAGGAGATTCTATGATTATGTGATTCATTACAAATGTATATGGCACAGTGCTTTGTTTGAACTTTGAGGTACACTCGAATTTTAACAAGTACATTTTTAGCTAAGATTCAGATAACCAAATACTGATATAAATGAATCCATGGTGGCAGAAACCTATCCCAAAAGCAAAGATTGCAAGCTTCTAATTTAAGTAAGACTTCAGACTAAATCTAAATCCCCAGCAATTACAAGAACCACCTTACAAGACAGTAACTGATTTCTCCAAATAAAATGAGAGGAAAGAGTTGTACTCAGTTGAGTAAGAAAACCTTATCACTGAAAAAAAATCAGAAATGTACAGTGATGTCAGAAAAGATAGAAATGCTGCTGTTCTCAGTACTGAATATTAAGATTCAGCCTCTAAACTGACTTTACAAATAGCTGCACAAATTCTTTTGTGAATCCAAAGCCATCTTTCTTCTTAGTTGGTCTCAGCTGGAACTGAAGCACTATCTTGCCATGTGAGTGTAGGGGATTTCAGTAAAACTCTTTGGCAGAGGACCACTACCACTACCTTCCTTTTCCATCCTTCCACATGTGACAAAAGCCCTCAGAGAACAATAATTTTAACTCATTCTAGCAGATACTGTTAAAGTTATATTCTCATGTCCATGTTGACTTCAAGAAAAATATAGGGTTATTTTTGAGTTTCTTCTAATCTGCTAATTCTGATTTTAAGTGCTAATTTTAATCTGATAATTATGTCTTCATCCAACCTTACTGACTCTTTCAACAGTGACTCACCAAAAATAATTCCATTCTATCACATTCCTTCCCATCTCTTCTCCCTTTATAGGGACTGAAAGAAGAGAGGGAATTGTATACGCAACTGCAAAAGGCAAGGATGGAGGAAACTGTCACTGAGGAGGAACCGCTAGAGTAGGATTTATTTTGTCTTAAAATAATGACTCTTTGTCATGACTCAAATCAAAGTTTCATCCTTCTCTCTGATCCCCATGCAGCTTCTCAAGCATGTTCTGCATAAAGCCAGGATTGCAACAATGGACACGTATGGAGCACTGATGTTTTGTGTATTAACAACTGAACTGTATTCTCTTATTTTTGAGTTTTGATTTCAACTTGACAGCTTTAACTGCTGTGTAACAATATCGTAAAAGAAACTCAATAGTGTAGATCTAAAGAAGCTTCATTATTAGCCTGCAAAACTAATCATTGACATAAGGATTCTACTTCGAAGGGCCTCATGATTGGCAGCCACATACTTCCTTAGAGGCATTTTACCCTTCCTATATGTACTTCTTGGCCAGTAAATGATGGAAACATATATGTCCTTATTGCCAAAGTATGTTCCACTTACTGAAGAGAGTAATAAATGGGATAAACACTATAACGGATTCGTATTACACAGAAAACTTTCCAGGTCCTTCTCCCCTGTTCTCAAATACTCTTAGCATGCACAAATACCTTCAGATGTCTAAGAGAGATAGAAATAAAATGATTCAATATCATACAACACAACTTTCCCTGACTAATTCTCCCAAATACTTCAGGTATCCAATACTTGGCAGAAAGACAAAAAAAGCAAGTCCCTTCCAGATACAACATAATTTAAAGGACAGAAAAATGCATCAAATCTTCCAAGAATACACCTCCCTTTTTTAATTGTACTTCCTTTCAGGTTATAGTAACAGGTTCTATAAATCCAAGTTTCTATACCACATCAGCTTTTGACCTAAAAAACCCCATTCTGTTTGTATTAAGCACTTCATTCAACACAAAATCACTCAATACCATTTGCTCATTATTGATTTGTACCTCAAAAACTTCTTCATCCAGAATCCTGGTTCCAAAGACAGTGATGCCATTGGTGTCCACAACTGTTTTGTCACTTCTGTCAAGTGGTTTTGTAGTTTTTTTGTTACAGTCAACAATCATTGTAACACTTTTTTTCTCCACACTAATAGCTACTCGATGCCACCTATTAAAAAAAGCCAAACACAATGCTACTGTAATTTATGTTTTTAAAACTAGGTCATTGTGTTCTAATCAAGTCAGTTTATATCAGATGGTGCACCAATTAATTCACAGATAAAATTTTAACTGCCTCCATTTATTTCCTTTCTTCACACATGCATAAATGTACGCAATGTTTTGACTATTCATTACATACATTCTGTCCCTTAACAGAAATGAATCAGATCCATAGGTTGCTGGGAATATCCTATGTAAGATGAAGTTCAAGCTGATCTCTGCAGCTTTACCCAAAGAACATTAGCAAACTCAAATTATGAGTGCACTGTTTATATTTTTCAAATGAACAATCTGACAGCAGATTTTTTTATGTTTGATTTCCCAAATTACTCAAGGAATTACTCGTGCAAATATAATCAACCCAGCAGCTTACTATTTATTATTTACATTTTAGTATTTGTTCTGTATGATCAAGCACCAAAATTTTACCATGTTCCTTTGCTTATTTGAATGTATCCCATAGCTATAGAGGTTTTTCGAATATGTGCAACAGTTCAGCATAGATGCTCTTCCAGATACATACAATGAAAAATGCGTGCCAATATTCCTGCAACAATAGCCCTGCTTCCATAATATTCATCAAAAAGTGGATGAAGTGATCCAGAATACTGACAAGTGTCTGTGTTTTATTTTAAAGACATTTGAGAATAAAGTTTTATGTGATTTTCCCAATTCTACTATGTTCTTTATGAGACTTTATTAATAATCATCACAGACCACTTTAGTTTTGTGAGCCTTTCTCAAATATCTAAGAACAAGAGCAGACCACTCTGCAATCTAGCATGAAGGAAAGGGTTAAAGAATCTTTGACAGACCAGGGCAAAAAGTGTCAAAGTATGTCATATTACTGACTGGTAGGAGGAAGGCTGGAATCAAATTATTTTAGTTGGCATTTGTGACATTAAGGTTGCCTAAATCAGAGAGACAGCTCAGATTGTTACAAAGAGCTTCTGTATATCAAAAGGAACACCTTGAAGCTAATGGAATCTGACTGCTAAACAGTATCACTGAGCCAGAACTGTAATTCCATGTTTTCTCTGGAACGCGGTTAAACATTATCATTATAAAAGCAAACTGGCCATGCATCCTCAGGCACATTACACTGTTTACACTTTTTAAATATATCTCATTTTGAGATGAAGATTGTTGTCCTAGATCCTTCATAAAATAGCTGAGTCAGAAGAAAATCGTCAGCCTATTTTTTGAAAGCATGTAGAAGCTGAAAGCATGAAATCAGAGCTCATTGTGGACAGGACTGACTCCAGCTGATTTAGAAGTTGTATAATCTCACTGCAGGAAATTGTATCAAATGAGGTTCATTTTTATTTCTTAATTTTTGTCCATTTCTCAACATTTTGGGTGAAATTTTGACATCTATGTCAAAGCTTTGCTATTTAGCAAAAGTCAATTAAAAAAAAGTTTGCTGATTTGTTTCAATACTCCTGCTAGGGAAATGCATCAAGTTTAGGTTTCATGGCATAATTTCATTGTCTGGTAATAGAATGCCAAGAAGACAATTGCTTTTTTCCTTTTCTTCTCCTTTATTGCTTTATAAACATATTTCATTATAGTTCAGTTTTTGCCCTTCCTTACAGATTTTTTTATTTTTGCTTTAGTAAAATTTATTTCTGTGTATCTCTGAAGCCCGTGGCTGCTCTTCCAGGACCAAAGCACAGTAAATAAAAAGCCCTTGAAAGAATGAATGTCCTTTTACAAGCACTAGAACGACACCCCCAGAGAATGAGTGCTTGCTACAAAGCTACAAAAGATTAACAACTGCATTAATAATGTAGCAGGTGTTTGAGATTAACTCCTTTACTGGAGGTGCACTGGAACTCCTTGTAGCATTTCAGAGTCATTGTCCACTTTATTCTTCCCTGATTTCTTTACACACAGATATCTAAACCATCTTATTTATCTGCTGTTTTGGCTAGAAATAGAAGAAATTCTATGCTGTCTTGTTAACTTGTCTTCACTTTGCCTGCCACCTTCCAATGGACCAGACAATTCTTCTAGTGAGACTATTCCTTGAGACTTTTTGAAAACAGAATTTCTTTCTATATTGAACAGAAAGAATCTTCATAAGTTTAGTTTTGCTGGGTTTACTTTCTTTGACTATTTCTTTACTCTTCATTTATAAAAATGGCAAATAAGGAATCCAGCTTGCTTTATTTGTAGCTGTATACACCATTTGAAGATGGAACTGTGTTCTCCTGAAAAGGTTCTCTGATTTTGTACCATAGCAGTCCAACTAGCTAGAAATGGTGTTCCTCATTCATTTAAATATTTAAGAAAACTGTTTGTAACTACCATAATCACCTATGCAGTGGGCTTTGGTACCATTTCTCATTTTACAATTTTACTTTCTCATTTTACAATTTTACACTTACTTGCCATCAGCGATGTTGACTGTTCTGAAAAGAGGATAGTCTTCTGGGGCAGGTTTTCCATTTTGGTCTTCAAACAGGAAGACAGGGGATCTACCAACTTCAACACCTACTTGCTGAATTCCTTGCTCATTGTAGATAGACAGAAGGAAAGACTGGATACCCTTTTTAGGTTTTACTGTCATTAATATTGAAAAATCTTCTGGAAAATCTCCACCTGTAAACAAAGTGATATATACAGCTATAAATTGAGAAAAGATTAAATAATTCTTGAAAAGTTGGATTTTTTTCCTTAAGCCCAGGGAATCTAGCATACAAATTGGGGTTTTCTAAATCTCAAAACAAGTACATAAAAAATCACATTAGGAAAAATTTTTAACTTTCCTTCTGGTCTTACTTTAATTCCTGAAGGATATACCTAAATGATTCTTAAAAACATAACTTGTAAATTATACAATCATAGAATGGGTTTGGGTTGAAAGGGACCTTAAAACTCACCTAGTGCCAATCCCTGCCATGGGCAGGAATGCCACATACTAGACCAGGTTATTCAGGGCCCCGTCCAAGCTGCCTTCAACACTTTCGGAGCTGGGACATTCACAACTGCTCTGGGAAACCTATTCTCTGGGAAACCTGCGCCCACGACACTCTGAGTAAGGAATTTCTTCCTAACATCTCATTCTACTCTCTCCTCTTTTACTTTAAAACCCATCCTCCTTGTCCTGTCACTACCTGTCCACACAAATAGTCCCTCTCCCTCTTTTTCATAAGCCCTCTTTAAGTACCAGAAGGCTATAATGAGGTTTTCCTGGAGCCTTCTCTTCTCCAGGCTGAGAACCCCAGCTCTCTCTGCCGGTGTTCACAGGAGAAGAGCTCTGGCTCCATCCTCTTGACACTCCTGCTTTAGATATTTATACACATTAGTGAGGTCCCCTCTCAGACATCTCTTCTTAAGGCTTAATAGGCGCAATTCCCTCACATGAAAATACAATGAATCATTTTTGCATTTTTTTAAAGAAAGAGAAATCCCTATTCTACTACCCTTACCAAGGTGGAGAAGTGTTTACTCATACACACAGACACATTAATATCAGCATGACACTACAGACGAATGTGCCATTCAGTGCATGGTATTTTCAGCTAGATAGCTTTGTCAACTACACTCAACTTAGTTGAGAGGATACATTCAAACAGGAAGAACTCTGTTAAAAATAATATAAATATTACATCAGTAGTGAATTTTGCTTTGATTTTCCATCAATAATAAAATGTTGAGTTAAGGAAACGTAAGCTACACTTGAACTGTGTAGAGCTGTTGCTCATGTTGACCTGGGAACACATTGTTACTACAAAATAAAGCCTGTTTTACCCCTTTAGAGATCTGGGTGATATCTATGTGACTCCTACTTTGAAAGACAAAAAAGAAAGTATTTTTGTTTGCCACGTCTAATCTGTATGTTCATAGACACACTTGCTTAAACTCTGCACAATGGGTCAAAGTAGAAAGTTTAAATGTTCCATGATTTCAGGTTTTTAATATTCTTACTATCATCTCCCTCAGCAGTTTGAGTCAAGTGATGAGTGACAGAAAAATAATGAAATAAAAGTCTTTCTGCAACATGCAAAGAATCTTTCCCAAAATTTCACTATTTCATTTTAGAGCAATTTGAGAGAAGATGGAATGGCATTACTAGCTATGCACAACCAGCCCTGTTTAGTCCCCCAAGTACCCAGATACTCAGAGACAATTCTTAACAGATGGTATTTCTGAGAATGATTTTGCAATGGCCAACAACTCACTCCTACCACAGCAGCAGGACTCCAGAAAGCACCACTGCTTTTAAATGGATTACAGAAACAGCAGGAAACTTGCCAAAGCCACCAAATACGGTTTCCACCAGGCAGCATCACGAAAGAAGAGGTAATATGACTTACAAGTCAATTCTGGCAGTGACATAATTTGATGAAGAGCTTTATAACTGAACCCAATAAAAACTGAATTATTCAGTGGATAAAAAGCCTGCCCTGTTACTCATAGGCAGGTCCAACTCTAGGAATAACAGAAGTATTTTGTGGTATTGATGACGGTACATGCTGTGCTTTAGATACCACAAAAACGTAGGCAGTAAAGTAACAGCTTTCTGACAATCTTACCTGGGTACAGCTGCTTTGTTGGGGCACTCAGCTGTGCAGTTTTTGAAATTCTGTAAGCAACATCTGATCCTTTTGAATTCCTCCTGTTTGTGCAAAATCCTGCTGTTCTTGATACTCCTTCTGGTGAATTGTGAAATTCTAATGCTTTTAGCACATCAACAGGTTCAGCTGACAAAGGAAAAAAAACCAAAAACAAAAAGGAGTTACTAATCTTGCATCTCTATGGTCTGCAGCCTCCAGAAAGGATATGAATGTCATTGCAAAAGCGTATGTGTCGTCAGAGCAGCAGCTGCACTCTATTTCCATTTATAGGATTATGCATTTTTAAATATGTAAGAGTTGACTCCATCTAATATAATTTTTACTATTAGGTTTTCAAAGTACTTGACTGAAAATCACCATTTCACAAACACTGAGAATCTTGGTGATGGAAACCTACAATACGCTCTTTTAATGAGTGATTTCTAAGAAGTGGAACTGATTTTCAAAGTTTGCATAAAAGTTTCAGAACTGTTCAAGTGTCAATAACCTGTTACCATAAAATTGTCAGTTTCTAACATTAAAATATATTCTGATTACATATAACTTCTTCTCAAACACAAAGTGATAAGGAAGTATCTAAACTAATTTTTCAGTTAGAGAAAGAAAAATGTACCTGTTGCCTGCAAGGACTGAATCACAGTGTTTCATTATTTCCAAGATAAAATGCAAATGGATGTGGTTTGTACCTTAGAGACCAAGTACAATAAGACCAACTACAATTTGTGCTCAGCAATTTAAAGTTGAAATTCAGAGCACTGATACTGAGGCAAATGAAAACAAACAAGGCAGCATTTATATGTATAAAAATACATATATAAACCCAAGAAGAAAGTCTTAATCTATAAAAGTTTTCCATGGCAAAAGGTCAAGGTATTGGATGGACAAGCACTTCAAAGAGGCAGTGGGAGAAAATAGTTTGTGCACTACATATCTTTTCTCTTAAGAAAAATTAAGGTCATACTCCCTACAGTTCACGGCCTAGCTAATGCATTTTTTTGGAGTGGAAACAGAATTTCAACAGATTTCTTTTTCACTGGTTCTATTCTTCAGATTTTATGTTGGCAAATTCATAACCACTTTACTTGGACAGCAAAAGTTTTACGTGAGTTTCACCGTGAAAGCTGAGAATTGTGCTTGGTAAATTTGACTTGACTTCTCACCTTTGAACTGCACTGTGGTATTAACTATAGCTGATTTATTGTCTGCTATCATTCATTTTACATGTCAACAAATACCAGCTTATGCCCAAAATTCACTGCTCATGAATAGTCAACTATTTGCAAACGAGTGAAAGAATGTAAAAACATAAGGAAAGCGATATTTAAATGACAGTCACTATGGGAAATATCTGCATCTTCTGTTCTTACTATTGGTACAGTTCTAGGCTATTTTTCTGTCACTGCACTCTCTCGGATCTCATTTTTGTATACTCCTTATCAGTAACATGAGTGAACAAAGTTAGGTTTAATTATCTCATCCTATTCATCTCCTCACACTGGCAAATATAAAGGACTCAACTTCGTGGTTAAACTTCTCTCTGATTCACTTCAAAAACAAAATCTGAGGTTTTCTCAATCATCCCAGAATGCACATAATTTCTTCTCTCTGAAACTATATTCACAAGAAAATGCTTGTGAACTTCTTTAATTTTTTTCATATCTTGCTATTTCTCATTTTGTTTTCTCATGAGATCATCGTGTTATAAAATACTTATCAAATAGCCACTGTTTGTTGCAAGCTAATACATTGTGAATGAATGCTACAGTACACACCTAAATTCCCTTAAAATCTACATATCCTGCAGATATAAAAAATTATGTTTAAATATTCTCAAAAGAAAAGTTTCAATAGTGTGCAAATTCTGTAGTATTAGTCTTACTTCTCTGATGAGGACTTAAAAATAATTTTAACGAATATAAGGTATTTTCTATAGGTGTTTTACTCATGATGTTACTGCCATTCTGAAAGAACTACCACACTTCTTTTCTGGTAACTGATGTCTATTTTGTCTGTAACTATAATAATTTGAACCAGTAATGTAGAAGCAGTGACAAGAAATATTAGTAAAAATTCCAATTCTCTGTATAAGTCAACCGCTGCTACATTCCTTTTTCCTTTGCTCTTTTCTATAATTTGCACCAGATTCTTCAGTATTTTTTAGAATAATGGCCTTCCTTTGCCTGGCTGACTGGGAGACTATTCACCCATAAACAAGATTATTCATTACTCCCTGCTAGTTCTGCTGCTAAAACCCATCCAGACAAGAAACAGAATAATAATAGGACAATCTTCAAACCAAAAATTCCAAATAATAAAAACAAACATTCTGCTCATAGTCCATAGCTGACTATTGATTTATTTCTGCAAACCGATTCACAAAATATAAAATAGCAGCACTAGACAGTTTAAAAGAATTTCTAGAAATGTAATTCATCATAGAAGTGACAAGTAAAATGAAATAACAATTTATATATAAATGACAAGTTATATGAAGTAATTAATGCAAAAAAGGTAATTCATCTATCTACAAAGACAAGATTGCTGACCTGTAGGTCACAACAGAAACTGCTTCCCTAATTTATATCAAGGTTTCAGATAGCCACTGCAAACAACAGTTAGAAAGTAAAGTAGTTCTTTAGAAATCTTTAGATTAACCAGACAGAAATGTAAAACATGCATGACTCCTGCATCATGCCTAGTGCTACCATATAGCAAAGTTTCTGCAGAAAAACCTTCCTTCTTCTAGTAGAAATTTTGCCTCAGGGAATTCAGGAATTTTTTTTGCTATATATTCCGTAACTATGGCAACCTAGCTGGAACAAGCATTTAGTAGGCTTGACCATGCTGCCATTACATTAGTCTTAATATTCTTGATGAGCTCACAGTACATGCTCAGATAATCTGCTCAAGTGCCTCTGCAGAAAGCAATAGATGCTGTCGCCACAGAGCACACACACGTAGGAATACAGGCTAAAATAAACAGCTCTTGAAAAACTGCAGCTTCTGCCCTAACTAGTCAGAGGTGACCTGTTCAAGTGTAAAGGACAATGAGAAGTCTTTGCACAGTCAAGAGTGCCTAAACAGAAGACCAGAGAGAGAGGTAGGAAGACAACTCACAGTCAAAGAGCCTAGTCTCGAACCATGGCTTCTCTCTGCCAGTTTTGGCAGGATCTGCAGTGCTCAGTGTCACTGTGCCCTTCTGTTTTTCCTGAAAACTGCCTCTTCTCTAGCATGCTGCTCCCACATGTTTTCTGGGAATGGTAAGAAATAACCAGAAAGAGCACCAGTGCTAAGGGCATGCAGTTTGCCTGTTTGTGTGGTCCACAAACTAGGATTATAGCTTGTATTCAAATGGGGCAACATTAATACTACTCATATATTGAACAGATGAAGGGTCTCTCACAAGACTTTCTTTACAGCGCATAGAAGAGCTTTCCGAAATTATTTTACTGTCTAGTCTGATTTCCTTGGATAGTTTTCTCAAAAGGTAAAGAAAAATGCAGATTAATGTTATGTCATGCTTTTGTATCCTTCCAATTTGGTGCCAAGATTTCAGATGGCAAGGAAATAACAAGTATTATGCAAACAGCTCTGCTCTCCAGTTCACCATTTCTTGGGATGCAGTTAATTCTCCTTATGAAACTTAGACATCACCTTTGAAAGTTCAATTCTGTTTTCCAGGGAAAATTTGCCAAAACACATGATCCAGACCCAGAAAATGGGTCCCTTATGCAAAGGTTTATGGCCATGCTGCACTGCTACTTGAAGGCCACCTCTGCAGGCAAACCTGACAAATCGCCAAGATAACCCAGTGAAAAGAAGCCTGTGTTCATCAGGGCAAGCCTGCAGTCTTCAGGCTAAGCTGAATTTCAGAGTGCAATAAAAACGCAAGTTTCCACTCTGCTACTTTTCCACTGAGAGAGAACCAACTGCAGGGGATTCTTCTTCTCACTAACGACTATAGTGTAAAGTTCAACAGCAAATGTCCTTGATTCAAGAGAGTTCACTGCCACTAGAAGACTTCACAGTAATATTCAGAGGAGAAGTGTTTAAAAATTCTGGGATTTCTAGTATGGCAAAGGTGAATTCTTCAGAAATCCCTTTTTGGAAAACAAAATGACATGAGATGGGAACCTGAGTGTTCCAGTATCTCTTAAGATATGAAACCATTCATCATTTAACTCCAGCATAAGTTCCTGGTTTTCAAATAAAAAGAGAGTAAAGCATACAAACAAAAATGAGTAGTGTAACCCCAAATAACTCGTAACTTGCAATATTTAACATTGTAGAGCCAAATTCTGCTCTTCATTACTGTGGTATGTCTGAAGTACATCCACTCACTCAATGAGCTTTCCATGTTTATAGTGGTATGGATAAGAACATTTGGTCCAGAGCATTTCCTATTAAATATAACTCCAAAGCCATATTTGCTTTCCCTTTAGTTTTCTCCTATTGTAACTAATTAGGAACCTTAGGGGGGAAAAAAAGACATGTTGACACAAATATAAAATTTTCTAAGCTACTTCAAATGGTACTAAAGTATGTGTAAAAGCACATTAACTAAAAAGAAGCAAATAAAACTTATGTCAGGATACCTCTGCTGGAAATAAAAAGGATTCAGTGAAGTTAAGTTGTTGTAAACTGGATGCTAGGTAGCACTTTGATACTGCCTGGTCAGGACAGAATATCAGGAGTCAATAACAAGAGGCAAACTTCATGTGTTTTCCATTTATTTGGAGAGGAGGAAAATAAGTAAAAATTGACTTCAAATTTCAGTTAGCATTTTCAAGCCTAGACTTCCTCTATATACAATGATACATTTGTTTTAAGGGCTATGACAATGCATTCTATTAAATTAATTAATAACCACATTTTGTAAAAATATAATGCAATTAAAGATCAAAAAAGAACAGTAATATTATATAGGTATAGTCATAGTTAAAAAGATCATAAATTTCATTCCACTCCACAATTTCTAAATTGAAATAAAATTTGTGATACATCATTCTTACTGATACCACACATATGGATCAAACTACTGCCATTGCCCAGTGTTGTATCTTCTGGAGTTAAACATAATCTGATGTCCTGATACATTATAATGTTACAAATATAAATAACACTCATTATTCAGGTTCAGAGGACTTTCTTCCTTCACTTAGACTTCCTGGTATTTGAGCTGGAATCTGTTACATAACATGGCTCTGTCTCTCTTTTGGTGGAAACTGTGCATGGAGGAGGTTCTCACGTACCATAATAATACAAGTGATGATACCAGAGAAAGGAGGGACTGAGAAACTGGACAACACTGCAGAAACTGAGGTCCTTTGGGCACACAGTCTGTGCTCATGACTTATTTACTATGTGACATCAAGCCTCCTTGTCTTAAGAATGACCCCTGTTTTCAGTGAATGTGCTCAGTGATTCCTCAGCCCTCTAAGGGAAGGCTTCTTGTAGATAATCACATAACCCCGGGTAAAATGATATACATTGCAAGACAGGGACAAGTTTGAACATATGCAAGACAATTTGAATTGAAATAGTCATGCCTGGTTCATTACATTTGTATTTATTTAAATATACATGGGTAATTAAATAAATGGTATTTAATAACATCTTAGTTTATTAAATATGTATTCTGTTTGTAATTGAGATCATGGTGAACTTAGTACCTTAGTAAAAGGCAATAAAATTCCTTGTTTCTGCTCCAGTAGCCACCATTCAATTTCTGCATTGTGACAAAGCCCATCTGACTCTGCAAAGGTAAACTACAGAACCCAAAAAAGATGGGTTAACAGTGGATCTAATGGCAGCAATAACATCTTTGGAATTATACTAACCACAGTAGTTTTGGATAAAAGAGGAAAATTTATACACTCACATTTTAAGCTTAATTACCTTTATTTTAATGACTTTGCATTTATGAAAAGGTTTTGAGTTACAGCATGCTGATTGATTTACAAAGTATTTTACTAAGTTTTACTCAAATCAATTTAGTGAGTGACATTACTGTCAGTGCTAGATATGCAAATGTTAGGCCATTAACACACACAGAAAATAGAGCTGTTGTTTCACATAAGTAGAATGTTCTGTCCTGTATCACCCTAAGAAGCAAATGTTTATGTGTCAATACTGACACTCAAGCATAGAAAAACCTTAACCTCCTGTTTCTTAGCATACATATCAGCTTCCACTTAGTATTTAAGTCTGCTGCAGTCACAAATAAATTGAAAAGTTCTGTGTCATATTAATTTCACTCATAAAAAATGACCTAGGCACTCTATTACCAGAATTTTTATCGCAGAAATAAAAAATTACCACATACTTGTGCTTTTCAGAAATTCTTCTTGACCCATCTAGGCTAGTTGGTCAGCAAAGTTTCTAACCTATGTAAAGCTGCATTGAGAAGCAGTTTATGTGTCAATTCCAAGAGTGGCTGCAATTCCACACTAGGGTGGATCTCACTCAGTATCTCATGTCTTACTCAGATATGAAGAGGTCAAACATCAAGAGTGATTCTAACCCAGCGGTTTGTGCTGGTCCTCAGTTGATTGGAACGCATGCAAATTGAAAATATATTATTCACTGAACTAAGAACTTTAGAATGAGTTTGATTATTCCTTAAAAGATAACCATGGAAGTCAGAATGGACTTATGTAAAGGTCACACTTTGAGTTTCTTCTGTTCCACACAGAATGTGCCGTTAGCCACTTAGAAGCTGCAGTGGGGATAGAGCCCTGAACCTTTTCACATGGGCTGTACCAAACTTGATATCAGCTGTGCAGCAAAGCATTTTTTAGCTGCAGAAAAAGGTGCTGAGGCCTAAGGAGCAAACAAGTTCAAGACAGACTGTTACTGAAGATAGGGTATGTACAGGAAATAATCACCTGCATTTTCAGAAGGAAAATGGCCTCAAAGTGGAACCCTCCAAGACACACAGGAAAGTGACTGTGGTGGCAACTTCTGCGTACAAAATTCATTCCCATAAGAAATTGTTCAGGGGATGACTCATTTAGACTAAAATATTTTTATTTCCATTCAAATACCTAATAAGTAAAGAAGTTGAAATCCTATTATATTTAGATTTTGGTCTGGTAACCCCTTAGTCTCTTAATTTTGTGAAGAGCTCAGGCACAATGATCCTTCCCTATTTAAAGGCTGTGTTCACCTACATAATTTACAAGATGCTACCAGACTGCATGCTGGAGGATATATTTTAAATGCAAACAAAAACAAAACTCAAGGGGAAAAAAAAAGGAGCCAGTACTCTTTATTTTACAGATACACCTTACCAAACGGAGGGTGCCACTCAGTGTTTGCCATACTGTTAATACCTTTTGTACATAACTTTGCCAATAATTTTTATAATAAACAGTATCCAGTGTTTTTCCTGTATCATAAATAGGTGACTTCTCGAGTTATCATAATTCTTCAGAAATGGCCTTTTTTTAATTGATGTGAAAGTGAAAATTTATCAGTGATGACCCCACAAAGAGCCTTTAAGAGTTTCAATCAATAACTCGTAATTAGTGAGATACAATCCTGGAGTAGAAAAGAGCTTAATTTGCCCCACTAAAAAGAATTATATGAAATTTAGGAAGACTGATGTTTCTAAAATACTACTATTTCCCTTGCTATTTTTCCATGGAAATAGGTTTCATTCTGCCAGTAATCTGTTCCAATGAAACTACCACAAAAACTAAAACTTAAAGAGCATTCAAATATTAATCTTCCATTCTAAATGGAGTGTTTTTTCAAAGTTTAGTCCAGTTTTATGTCACTGTAACAGATCATTTAAAATGTACAAGCTGTTATAGCCTGGTAGGCTAAAATGTGCATATTTGGTGAGTACTAATGAAGGGACTCCTTATATTTGTGGACAAGACTTTCAAAATAGGCTACCTATGGTTAAATCTCTAGGTCTATATTTAGGGACTTAAACAGAAGGTACTGGCAGCTGCACAGGTTTTTGAAACCAGGCTACCTATTAAAGGCATAATAGCCTACAGTTATCTAGTTTATTTACTTTTCTTAAAATTTTGAATCTTTATTCAATTTTGGACCTTTGTAAGTGCTCATTCTAAGGACCTTTCATGTATTCTAAAGGTGAGTAAAGATAATCTACTATGATGAAGGCTTCTGACACTCATTAAAGGGTCCAAGGCTTAATGAATATATGAGGTGTTTACCAACAGTGTTACAGTCTGAATTTGTTAAACTGCTAGTTTATTGACCTTTAGGATACAAGACAAAACCCATCTATTACTAAAAATCTGTGTTTCTTCTAATGTGGTAAGAATATGTCTGTTGTTATTTTTACCCTTAGGCACTTTTACTTATTGTGGGCAGTTATGATGGGTATCTTTTAAAACTGGAAATACACAGACTTGTTATTATCTATACTTATTATTTTACTGTGTTCTTCATCTGTTAAGCATTAATAAGAAGTAAACATCCAAAAGTAGGAATCTAAAAGCATGTTATGCCCAAATGCTTCACTGAGCTTCCCAGTTCTTAGAAAGGGCTCTATTACCTTCCCACTGCAGACTCTCATCTCTGTATCCCAAGCAACGATTCCCTGCAGTTCAGCCACAGGTGTCAAAGCACCAGAGAAGGATCAGACACTTCTGTCCTCAGCATTTCCTCCTGGCTGGCTCTGGGCAGAGCTGCCCGTCTGCACATTCTTTTGAGCCTGGCAGTTGGAGAATCACCTGCCTCTCAACTCCACAGAGCGCTCAGACATTAACAGAGACTGCCCTGGGAGCAAGAATCAAAAGCAGTGTACTTTGTGAAGGTTCCAACACCTTTCATAGGTGTTAACCAAGGGATTTTACAGAGCTGAACAAAGTGAACTTTCTGTTTTATGGGCTGCAGAAGTCAGTTACAGAGCATCTTCAAGGTAAAAAAAGAAAAGCAATTGAGTTGCCTAAATTACATAGTGCTCCTGAAAATCAAGCTTTTTTTTTTTTTCTTTAGGA
>JAWWLZ010000004.1:19307624-19351383 GCA_035041345.1 Poliocrania exsul
AAAAAAAGAAAAGCAATTGAGTTGCCTAAATTACATAGTGCTCCTGAAAATCAAGCTTTTTTTTTTTTTCTTTAGGAACTTGAATATAAATTTATGAGAATAGTTGAATGTATGTTGCCCTTATATGTATTTTTAGAGACAAACCTCAAGGTTGTTTTACCTGTTAAGAATTTTCCTACATGTTAGGTTTTAGGTGAATTATGTAATTGGGATCTTGACTGGTGACATTTTTAGAAGAAGGTGTTATTGCAGTACTTTGATATTCAATGATTACAAGAACTAGAGATTATCCAGACGCATACAGGAATGCTTTAAATGGCCTCGGACTGACTATTTCACCAACAGTGAAACTGCTCAGAACTGGCTACTTCTGTTTCCAGTTTGGAAATTTTTCACTGACTTCTTATGCTGCCAAATCTACTGAATACATCATAGTATTTCAAAGACTATGCAGACAGCCTAGGTACACATGGGATGCGATTTTGACACTCATCAACTACTAACTGTATCTTCTTTTAACAACCAATCTCTAGCTCTTATACAATAAAAAAAAACCCAAACCAAAACAAAACCAGCAAAGCAAAACAAAACAACAACAACAAAAAGAAGCCACAATCACAAAAAATACACTTAAATCCCATACTGAAAAACAGTGTAAAACTTGTCTATATTCAATACATGCTCAGATCTTTAACAGCTTTGGCTTGCAGGTTGATTTATTTACCACAAATATTCAGCAAAAAATAGGAATAATTATTTCTAGGTTTTGTTACACTGCATAATTCTGGAGTGTAACCTAGATTTTCAGACTCTTTATGATATTTGCTGCTTGCATTTCATCACAAAATGTGACTTTTTATTACCCCAAACCTTCCTGGAGACTGGATAGGTTGTACTCACTTGTTCAGTAACATTGACTGCAATCAAGCACTCAAGACCTGATGCTGATTCCATAAAAGGTTTCACTTGTTACCCCCAGAAGACTGGACAAGTTCATCATCGGGTGCTGACCTGTACTGAGCCATTACTTTACAATACTTTAACATCTTTCCCCATATTTCTGTGGAGTTATCCTTATTTAGCACCACAGCAAAATCTATCAGGACTGCAGTCCATTGTCTAACTATATTGAGGCTTCTGCTACAGATTCAAAAAGTTATTTTTGTACAGATAGCAGACACAGCACTTTCAACCATGAAAATCAGCAAAAAGTTTTGTTATGAAGATTTTTATTCAGAAATAACCCAAATAAGACCTAAAAAAATCTTCTATTAAATGGGAGTATTCAAGTGTGGAAATTTGTACATTTTTCAGCTTTAAGAATAGAATACAGCTAATGGCAAGATTTAGAAATGGTGCCATTTAAAGTAATCCTATATATTTTGAGAGAGAAAAACTCATATAACTAAAAACTTTCACTGTACTTTCACTGATGCCAAAGTATTATCTCTCTTATGAGAGCAAGGCAAGGAAATCAGACTCAATTCTGTATCCTACTGACATTAGCAGGAATTCCTCTTAAGCAGACAGCAAGGTTGGAAAATCTTGAACTTAATGTTTTTATAAACTATGAATGCTTGATAATCTACCAGGTTACTATGGTAATTTGAGTCGGGAAAGGTACACAGCTAAAGGAGAGAGTAGGTAACACTTAGTCTACAGTAATACTTTAACAATGTGACCATAATCTGACTCACAACTAAGTTAATTTGTATTATAGACAAAGCTTTGCTGCCAGTGACATTCTTAACAGCAGGATCAGGATCTTTGTTTTTTAAATCATCTATTATAATACATCTTTCAATTTGATATGCAACAAACACTTTGCTTCCATAATATGAACTCTGCCAAATGCCTTCTGTTTCACATACTGTGTGCATTAACACTTGGACACACAGTGAAGTCCCAGACCTGAAATTCACAAAGGTTTTACAGCCCCTTATGTGTGCTAATGTGTTAAAAGGAATTTAAGTTCTGCCAGATTCTACTACTATTGTAATAACCGGGTCAACAATTAATCCTTACATTTACAGTCTGTAAACTTGCTATTTAATACAGAGTAGAACAGTTATAAGCCCTTGCAACAAGTATGTGTGTTAACCTAATTCCTTTTAAGCCACTGCTCTCAATTGTGTCCATCCAGAGGGCAAATCTTTATCACTGCATGAGACTTCACATTCTTAGAACATTAGAGATTTCTCCCAAGCTCTGCTTAATTTATTCCCCCCCCTCATCAACAAATACTCAGAACAATGATAAATTAACCCATGCTAGGAGGATTTCTTCTGAAAAGAAGCAGAGTGCTCTACAGAGAAAAGAAAAGCAACTTCTTAATCTTGCTGGCAGATGGAGACCCTACTGTTCGCCACTGTACAAAACAAATCCGGGAAAGACATAATTGCTCCAGAGTGTTTTAGGTATAACTTCAGTAGCAATGTCTTGGCTCCTTTAGTGGGCTGCAACCATGTTAGGATTAAGGGTTCTGTTTTGGAGGACATCAAGTAACTTTGGGCATGACAATTGTAAAAATGAGTATGACAACTTCTTTTCTGCATTTTACAACTGCTGCAGACACCAATTTCACAAACAATAGGGGGGTCAGAGGTGCGTAGTTTTTGCTGGTGTTTTGTCATTTTTCTTTTTTTTTTACTAATCAGAACAAAAGATAGTACCAGGAAATATTTTATATTAAAGATTTTTTTTTCCTACTGTCATTCCAATTATAGGTGCTAGGGACAGAGACTATTTCAAGCCAAACTCATTAAGTATTTGTGGGTATTCTAGATACACTTAAATACAGTTACATTTTTTAAGATACACACAAAACTGAATTTGAGAAACTTTTCTGCAGAGCTAATGAAAAGACATAATTTGCTGCAGCCTAAATCGTCCTTTCTTGGATCCTTGTGAAGTCTCCTAAGTTAAACACAAAGATACACACTCTAGAAAATTAACAACACATACCAATCATTTTTCTGTGTCTGCTGTCTGCTGCTGCAGTTGCAATAATTATTTTACCTTAGAAACAATTAAGAAATCTAAATTATACTGCAAAACAGGCATGCAGGTCTCTCATGAACTATTCTGGGAAGATTGGACCATTTCACCTGCTGATCCTTGGGACTCGGAAACTGTTCAGCCAGGACCACCAGCTGCACCTAGTGAAAACATCCTTTGATTTACTCATTTCTGCTAACTTGGTGAATATTAATGTTAAGAAACCCACACAAATTAACACACAAGACAATTTCACTGAAAAATAAAGGAATAATTTAAATGTCTATATCCTTTTTCAACCTTGAAAGTGAATTGATCAGTTAAAATCAGTAATGCTTTACATCACTAACAGTTCTGAGAAGAAATTTATACTTTTCTAGTTTAAAACTGCATTTTGTACAGGTTTAGACTAGCCAGATACAATCAAGAGTTTCCATCCACAAAAAAAAAAAAAAAAAAAAAAAAAAATCCATACCTTCCTTACTAAGCAACTACAGTGTAACTTAGCACTTACAAATAAGTAACAGTGTTAAGAGTGCATCCACAAAGAAAACTCTCCTTTTGCCACCACTTACTGGCCCAGTTCTGCATTCCTTGGGCACCTAGAACTACTATTACTTTTCAAGCCTGGGTGGGGGAAGCACAAGGAACCTTTGTATTTCCTATGATGACATTAAAAAGTATCTATTCCATATTAGAAACAAATCTGCTTGTCACTTACACAGAAGGTCCAAAGTGTGTTTTCTATACATACCTTCATAGCCTCATTTTCAGTAAGTCTCTTAAATCTTTTTCTTTTACTCAGATTCAGAGTAGGATTTCCATGTGCTTGAAAAAAGCTTATAAATAATAAAAAGACTGATTTTTCATTTCTTGCTCATGAAATTTAAATCAGCATCACAATAGTGCATTGATGTCAAGCCCTTACAAAAAATTTATAGTGTTGAAGCCATGCCATTTCAGCTAAATGAGTTTATTCATTCCAAACACATTACCAACAGATTTAGTATTAAAGGTGAGGAAGGGGAAAGGAAATCAAAGGATGTCTTTTAAAATACTGAATTTTGTTTACTTTAGCCAAGTCTTAAAGCAAAAATATATTCTAAAAAGAGCTACTAAAGAGCTCGTGGGCACTGAGATGACCAAATATGAGTCACTGCTTTTCCCATTCAGTTGATTCTCACTTCTGTAACTTTTCCTGTCTAAATAACTCAAGAACCCAAACACATCTTCCCACACCATTTCTTACTTCTGCAAAAGACACCTCATACTTTTGTGTTTGCATGCGTGCGTGTGTGTGTGTGTGTGTGTCTGTGTGTGTGTGTGTCTGTGTGTGTGTGTGTCTGTGTGTGTGTGTCTGTGTGTCTGTGTGTGTGTCTGTGTGTGTGTCTGTGTCTCTGTGTGTGTCTCTGTGTGTGTCTCTGTGTGTGTGTGTGCGCACACGCGTGTGTGTGTTAAAATAAAGAAACTTGGAAGAAGTCAAGAATTTTAGGAATCGAGGTTTGTCTACATGGAATGGCTTCTGTTGACTTAAAAAATAGCCACTGCTATATAATAAACACTTTATCTGAATACACCATGTAATTTTCTTTTCATGGCGGTAGTTTATGAAAAGGAAATTAAAGAATATAAGATTTAAATGAGTTTATAAGGGCATTTGATACTTTGCCCAGCATTCATATTTTATCCAGCATTTTCATTTAGTTATACTGTTTACCTGCTATAGCATGCTATTTGATTTTATTGCTTTGTATTTTCCCTTTCCTGTTGTCAAATCTGAATTATTGTGTCCTATGTTATCTTTTAACTACTTTAAATAAGATTAGAATGCATAAAAGATGATCCAGAAATACCTCCCTTGTACTCTACTAGAGAAATTAGGTCAAATTCTACTCCCTCTGTAGTCAATGGAAAAACTCTTACTGACTTCAATAACAGATCAAGCCCTAAACACACGGCTCCCTGTAGTTTCTAAGTAAATAGCATACTGTATTTCAGAAAAGTTCAAGAACTAAGTTCTTTCCAGAATGCTTCTACAAACACAAGAAGCCTGTAGTTTTACGTTTCTGAAATGTCCTTTATGCAGAAGTCTAGAAGAAAAGCTTTTCAAGATAGCGCTTTAGTTTTAAGTAAAGTTACCAAAACCAAATTAGTCTGCCTAATGTTGCTGAGTATAGTTTAGTAAGTACCAGATAACTTCTGTTGTTTTTTCCTAGGCTATTTGGATTGAGATTTTAACTTGTCATTTGCGTCCAACCCTAATGCAAACATAGTCTTCATAAATCCTACCTACTTTAGTCAGTTTTACTGTGAAAAGTGGCATAAGAAATCGATCATGTCTTTGAGGACAGTATCAGTTCTTGAAGACCTTTAGTTTCGACATAGTAACGAATAGTCGAATCCTTGAAGCTCTGCGAGATTAATTCACCCTTGTAACTCCACCAAGTCGGTGGAACTGCAAAAGGAATGAAATCTGACCCGTTGCAGTCCCTGTCAGAAGCGGGGCCAGCAGGGGGCAGGAGCCCTGATTGATCTGACACCGTCAAGGTTGAGCTCAGGTATACAGGCTTGAATGGACTGATCACCTTTCCCTGCTAACTTCAGGACGCTTGTTGATTCAGAAAGTGGGAATTCAAACCGAGAAGGACATCGTTAAAATAATAACTGCATTAGAAATAAACCTTTCATTTCTGAGAGTTAAGCCCCTTCATGGATGTCAGACCCCAAGTAAAATAAAAACCTCAGTCCCTGGCAGAATGGCCCCCAGATGCGCCTGAGGGCTCCGGTGGGAGGGAGGGAGTGAGCGAGGGCTGGAGGAAGGGAAGAGGCAGCGTTTTCACTCTCGGTGGGAGAGGAAAGCTCTCCCGCCACCAGAGACTACACAGGGCAGCTCCGCGAACGTGCGAGCGCAGCTCGGAACGCGCAGACGGGCCGGGGCTGAGCCGGGCCGGGAGCGGTGCGGAGGGGAGAAGTGCGGGGGACGCGAGGTGAGGTGCGGGGGAGGGGGCGGCGATTTCTTTCTGCTGAGGCTGCGGCGCTGCTGCCTGGCTCTTGTTCCCACTGCAAGTCCCCCGCGGGCCGCACCCTGCCCACCAGCACCACGGACACCTAAGGGACCACTCAATGCCCCGCCGAGGCTGCAAAGGGGGAGGAGGCTGGGGACGGCGCCCCGGCGCTGACACCGCCCGTGCGGAGCCCAGCGACAGTCAGGCTGAGCCCCCCGAGCCCCCCCGGGCATCTCTGGGCCCGGCACTGCGCACACCACCTGCGGGGCCCCGCTGCCCCGGGGGCTGCCCTCCGCGACGGCTGCAGAGAGCCCCTTCAAACAGATCTGCTCCTACCCTTGCGTCCTGGAAAACTTTTTGCCCACTGAAACCCATTCAAAAAGGAAAAATAAAATAGCAGAGAATGGAGAAAATCAAAGTAGAGACCCTCCACCCTCCAGCTTTTTCTTTCCTCGTCCCTCCGCGGAGAAGGCAGATACCTGTCACATTTCAGTCACAACTTGGTGAACTTGAGCAGTTCAACAAATGTGAAAACCGGACGCACACTTCACGAAAGAGAGTCCAGTGTTGGAAGAGGATAAGTCACTCTGTTCAACAAGTATTTCTTTCATCTTCCCACCGTGGCAGTGTGCATCCCTTTACCTCATTAAAACCACATCCAGAGTTTAGGCTGAGGCTGAAGGGAGCCTGGCAGGGGCGCGCCCCTCCCGCGCGGCCGGGGGTCCCAGCGGGGCTCCGCGCCCCGGGCCGGCCCCAAGCGCTGTGGGCGCTCTCGCCTCCAGCGCCCTGAGTCGCTCTGACAGGTCTGCTGTGAAACACGGCCCCAGCCGCGCCCTGGCTCCTCTCTCCCGAGCAGGGGAAAGAGGCGACTGGACTCCCCGGCTGCCCTTTGCTTTCTTACCTCCTCTGACCTCTGCAGTCCGGAGAAGGATAGCGAAGGTGATGAGCACAGTTACAGCCGAGTCCCAGGGCCACCTTCTCGTTTTCCACCTTGTGGACCATCTCTGCATCTCCATGCTGGGCACCCACAAGTGTGAATTAAACACGGGCGCCTTCAGTTTATACCAGCTCCGTCCTTTCCACTATATTCCCAGAGATGATTTCTCCTATAGAGCCATACGTGATAAACCGAGAGGGGTTTTCTCTCTCTCGCCCCGCTCTGCCCGGCCTCGCACAGGCCCCTCCGACCCGTCCTCCCCGGTGCCCTGCCTTCAGACTGAGGGGAGTTGAGGGGCTTTAATCAAAATGCAAAGAGCGCCGCATCCCCCTAAAGGCTTCATCCCGTCAGAGGGCTGGGCGAGCGGCTCGCAGGGCCACCCCTGGAGCCCGACTGACACGCCAGCCGCCGGGCGGAGGCCAATCGCGGGGCTCCCCCGGCCGCCCACAGCACCGCCCTCCGCCTCGGCGGCGGCACACCAGCTGCTCCGCGGGCTCCGCCGGCCCCCGGGGCGCGGACAGCGCTGCTGCCGGAGGCGCTCGGGGCGCTGCGGACGGGGCGGGAGCGGGTCGGGGCCGCTGCCGGGGGTCCCGTCCCGGGGGTTCCCGTCCCCGCCGCCCCCGCCCCGCTCCGCGTGGGCCCCCCGCCCCGAGCATGCGCACAGGCGGCAGCGCCCCACGGAGCGCGGGCGGGAGGGACGGGCGGGGGGCGACAGTGGGGACAGGCGGGAGAAGCAGGGGGAGGTGGGGCCGGCGGGGCAGGGAGCAAGGCACGGCAGGTTTCAGGAGAGGGCTGTGCGTGAAGGGAGCCGGGTCGCGGAGGTGAAGCCTCTGCCGGGTGGCCCTTCGGGCTCCCCGAAACTGCCCGCTGGCTTTGGCGTGGCGGCAAGTCCGGCCCCGGCGAATCGTTCCCCCTCACACCTCTTTGAGGCGCAACTTGTTCTCACACACCCTTGAGGCACCTCTGGGAGCTTCGGTCTAAGGCTGCTGTAAGAAAGGAGGGAGCGGACTGATGCAGGGAAAGCCCAGCACTACACAGGCTCAGCACACCTGGGCCCGGCAGGCAGGTGTGCCCTCCCCGCGCACTCCTGCCCTGCACACCTGTGCAGCAACCGGTAAGGGGGACAGGCCTGCAAGGAGGTGGTAGAAACCTCTGAAGAGCTTATCGGGTAGCAGGTCCACTCGAGATCCCCCACTGGTATCAGAGTCTGCCCTGGTTCCTCTGGGAAAGGAGAGAAAACCATGGTCACATTTTAGTAGAAGTGTATATGAATATTTTTAAAACTTTCCTGCCCTGAGATCTTTAACGTTAATGAACATGGTTTCTCAAAAAATACATGTCAAATTATACTTTATAAATTTATTATCCTTTCCTACAATAGCTTATGTTTTGCCTTGTTTTATATTAATATACCTGTCTCTTTCTGTCCTTAGTTTCCTGAAATGGTATAATAGTCATTAGATTTGCAAATGAGGGGACTGAGGTGTGTCACACAGTTACATCCTGAGCTCCTGTAAGTGCTGTGCATTGAGTTCCATTCAGTGAAGAGATACACAAGATTATTCTGGCATTTCAGGTAGTTACCCATGGTACAACTGTGGAGAACAAAATGCCATATGCATCCCACTTTTCTGTATCGAAACTTACTCATAGAATCAGTACGGTTGGAAAAGACCTCTAAGATCATCAGTCCTTTAACCCAACAGCACTCTGGTTCACAGCTCAGCCATCTCCCCAGCAATGGCGAGACTGCCCAGCAGTTGCAAGACTATACCCAGCTGCTTGTAGAGTATTTCATCTGATCTTATTGTCCATCTTTAACTAAATATAGGTCCCCAAAAGTCGGTACTGTTATTGTTTCTCTGCCAGTCTGTGTTGTTCTCAGTCATTTACTAAATAGAACAGATCTAGTTAACTCCATGCTTCAAACTCCTTCATTACAATGTCAGTAGGTAATCCCAGTGGCAATTGTTTTTACTCAATACTCTGTCATTGGAAAATCTCATACACTATAAAGTTTCAAGTTTCCTCCTCATGCCTATAAATTACACATCTTTCTATTACCAGCATTCTTGCTACTTCCATTGTGTCACACATTGCGTCTCTGACTTTCTTTCTGAGCCTTCCTGTCAGCCTACATGTGTACAGCTAAAATGTATCCTAGTATAAGGGGAAAACTGTCTCTGCCCAGGAGAACAAGAGCAAGTATTCTCACAGTGTGGAAAATAGTAATTTTACACAGTGCCATTACCATTATTTAAATTTTAGGGACTGCTGTTGATCTCCCAAAGTGTCAGTGGAAAGATACCCACTGTTTTGTGTGGTCCTACGTCAATATGAAGCAGAACAAATAGGAAAAAATGCGAAGGTGAGGTAGCATGCTAATATTAATATACAGTTCTGTATAATTCTATATTAATTCTAGTACCAGGACCAGATTAATTTAGAGCTAGCTCAGTTATTTTTGCATGCTGTCATATCAGGCCACACAGACATGTAATAAATTGACATCAGATTCAGCAGTTACAAAAGAAAAGTTACATGCCATTTAAGTGGAGATCCACATCTTGCAGCCTGTCACATTCATTATTTAAGGACAATTGATTTACATTTAATTGATTTAAGTTTAATTTATTTTCTTAGTTATTGTTTGTAATCTTCTCAGTTGTGATGATGATATTCTAGAGTGAAGTAATTGCAGGCTAGATGCCATGAAAATAGGCCAAAGAATAGATAATGATTTGGTGCATAGACAAGCTTTATGATTGCCATAAAATTATTCTTGAAATTTTCAGCCCTTAGATATAATTTCAAAAGAAATATTTTCTTTCTTGAACCTGAAAGATAGTTAAGATGTGAAAATTTTTTCAGAGAAAAACAGAAGAGAATGTTATTTTCAGCTGTGATCCACAGTGGTTTGTTCTTTCTGTCGGCTTTTTTGTTCCTCATTACTCTTCAAGACAGTTTTAGTGAAAAAAAAAAAGACTAAGCACTGTGACATTCATTATGTGCTGTCCCTGATACATCAACATTGGCAGATTAGTCCATGTTTAAATATTAGGAATTGCTCTCTTGTATGTGCACAGATGGGTCATTGTTGTATTTTGGGGCAGAGGGGGGGAGGGGTTAGGAACTATTGAGAAGAGAATATTTTTCCTTGGACCTCTGTAGATTGCAAGAAACTCACAGCAGCAGCGTTCTCATGGCCTTCAGACAACAGGCACTGTAATGAAATAGAACTGTAAATATGGTTTTCTTTGGCTCTCCTGCAATCACGCTGTGTTTTTCCTAGAATATTCCTTGATATCACCAGAAGTGAGAGACTTCTCTGTATATAAAAGGGTCATTTCACTGGGATTAACTAGTGCACTTTAAGGAAGAGTATGCTTTCATTGTTGGTTTCCATGTGTCTCATGGATCTTGACTTTTAGTTTCTATCTTCACAGAAATGTTGATGCCATTTCCAATTCTGTTCACAGCACATAAGTGAATATTACAAAATAAATGTCTGCCTTAGAAGTCATCACTCACTGCCTTCTCTATTACTTTAATTCTTTTGTTTTAGGTAGGTGTTTCATCATTGTCCCATTTCTAGTGCAGATCTATGTTTTCTGAGAGTTTTCTGTTGTATGATTAGTATTAGGAAGATGAGTTACAATGCTTCAAAGAACTGAACCCTTGTAAAACAAGGCATCTTACCAATGGAGGTAAGTGGAATGATCTCTGCTAGGTGAAATGCTAATCAACTTTTTTTTTTTTTTTTGTAGTTTTAAAGGGAAACAAATATTTGAACACAGGCATATATAAAAAATATTGACAGTATTACTTTCCATGATTCTATCTTCAAAAGCCTGATACACCTTTTGCTACTACCAATCACAGGTTTCAGCTTCACTGAACTCCCCCAGTTCCGGGATATGAGGTTTCGAAGAATGAAGCCAAGGCTTTCGGTGGCTCTCAGCAAACTCTCTGGACTAGGGAATGACCCTGTGATTCTTTTTTGGATTCCCAGGAATTAGGGAGGGAAGAAGATAGGAAAAGAAATTCAATACAAAACAGCATAGTTCAGTACTCATTAGCTGACATGACAAAAGACTACAGAAACATTAGCATTACCAATTTTTTTAAATATGGATAATCCATTAAGAATGACATAGGCAAAGCTGAAGTGGCAGCTGCATTGTAGCCACTGAGACATGGCTACAAATTGAATATATATTTGTTGCTGTAATTATACTGAAAGTTGAATCTCTACAGTTTCTGGTGAAAAAATCCCTACATTTTTAAACTGAACGTGCACTAATAGGAGTTGTTACCAGTAACACCAATGTGAGAGGTCAGAACTTATAGGACTGTGTAAGGGATAAAGTTAGTATTAAGATTAGTGTTAGGATTTAAAAGGTTAAATGACATGACTCCTATTTGAAACAGTCTGCTGATTTGGGAAGAGGATGTAGATAATAGGAACTTACACATCTCTTGCTGCAGGAGTTTATCCAGGTTTTTGTTAATAAGGTTAACCTTGAGAGTTAAAAATGTCAACCATCAAACTTGCATCCTGCTCTTTCAGGATCAGGAAGATAAGATCGGATTTGGAGAACTTAATCTTCCAGGTTTTTTGAAGGTAATATCAAAAGCAAGACAATAACCTGTGTTGCTTCTTACTGCAGGGATGATGCCTCATAAAGAAATAAGTATAATCCTTCTTACAGAAGCAGGTTAACACAAACAAGCGATATTGTTAAATGTAGTTACAGTAAAATCAAAAGTGAGCAATTCAGATCTATAGAAGACCCTGTGAGACTGAAGGCAGCTAAGAATAAACAAGTCACAGCTGCTTGGAGGAGTAGCTACTCCTGAGAGGATTCTTATGGAAGCTCCTCAGGTTTCTCACAGCACACCGGAGAGGTTCTTGAAAACACCTAGGATAAGTTACTATAAATATGGGACTTGTGAGATAATGGGTTCTAACCAATTGAAGTTTCTAGCGTGGTGTTGTGTAACTCTTTTTAGCCAGTACCTGTAGTTCTAACCAAAAATAAACTGTGTGCCATGTGTAATAAAATGTCTTCACTATGAATCTCATAGATTTGTGTGAAGTCCAGTTCCTCTGCTGTTTATTTTTTGTTTAGTTAAAAATAAGAAAGATTTGGCACATCGATAGTGCTGAGGATTTTGAAGTCTTAAGAAGCCAGATTGCTCCTGCTGACCCCTGGAAACACTAATTCTTGTGCCCTGCTGTATTAGTCCTACAGGAACTAGTAGAATGTTTAGGAAGAGGAGATGTTAGGTTTAGGACAAAGGTTTTAACTAAAAGCCATTATACCGTTCTACAAGTTCCCCCTAAGTTGTGTGTTGGCAGAAATCACTGACTAATACTGTCTTTAACTATGGGGATGACTTCCCTATGTCCTAGTTAATTCAGGTTATGGTTACTGTTCAAGTAATAGTGTCAGGGTTTGAGAACTGTAACTATCCTAAACCCTGAATAATGCAACTATGCAAGACTGCTAAAGGTCAATAGAAAATCTGATTTACTGTGTTGTGATTTCTTGTAGAAACTGGTGCCCTTCCTAAAGAGGAAACTACTATTAGAAATTACTTTAATGCTGATACTTGCATTCTAAATTGTCACTATTTCCACTTACATTTTGAACCTATGGGAAGGAAGGAAATAAGGATACAGGTTGTGATTGAAGCCAGTGCTTTATACAAACTGGCAGAAACCAAAGCCTCAGTGTTCTGGGCTGGGAAGAAGTCTAGTGTTAGGCAGAGGGTTTAAGGCTTAGGAAA
The DNA here is from genome assembly GCA_035041345.1 of Poliocrania exsul. Lineage (NCBI taxonomy): Eukaryota > Metazoa > Chordata > Aves > Passeriformes > Thamnophilidae > Poliocrania > Poliocrania exsul. The sequence continues at coordinate 19,320,357 of JAWWLZ010000004.1, forward strand.
ATAAAGCATCAACAGTAGAATTCACTTCACATAAATGCAAAAGTCTTGTCAGCATGCTTTGTGTAATGTAGTTAGCAGCCAGAACCTTTAGTCCTTTTCTTCCTCAAGAGAAAACAGTATTTTACACCAGATGGAGAAACAAACTGAGGGTCTATGTTTTGTTTTACAGTTGTAATTAATTCTTTAGAACTGAACAAGACTTTTTTTGCACTTGATGTTAGGGGTTTTAATATAATATGTCTTCATCCCTTAGTAATGTTCTATTGTACGGAGTCCCCTGCAGGTAAGCATAGAAACAGTACAAATGGAAACTGGGGACTGATATTGTCTTACATTATAACAGTACTTTCCTATGTATAAATTACAAGCTGACATTGGCCTCTGCAGATGCTACCGAGCTGAGAACTGGGCAGATACTGCAACAACATAACTCAGAGGCAATCCAGTTTATTGGATGCAGAGATAACAAAGTGGTCTGGTGTCATCAGGATCCAGTATGTTACTTTCAGTTTGTTATCTTTGTCATCTGCCAAATCTATATACAGTTGTAATTAAGGTTGACTAGAAAAGATGACTTCAGAAGACTGAGTTATTGCTGGGCAATACTAAGCAGTTTATTACTATTAGTGGCAAACACCTTGTTTTCAGGAATAGGCGTAGTGAAGGTTAGAGATAAGATTGGCTTGTAGATTAGGGTAGAAAAATAATATTTTCAAGACTCACACTTTAAGTCAGGTTCTGCAAAGCTTGCAGGAATATGATGCTCCGTGGAGTCATCATGAGTCTATATTCTTTTTGATAAACATATGTATGCATATAAAATTAGAAGTTGGGGTGCAGATGGAGTTAGGAGGTATCATTTGGGAAATGAAAACTTGAATGTACTGGATAATTGTTGGATTCTGCACAGCTCTCTGAACAGCTCTCATGTTTTCATGGGCTATTTTCTTAGCTGAGGTGTGATAGAAGTGTTGTCAAATAGACTACACCTGAGGTTACGATTTACCACAATTTATACTGATCCATGCTCTTGCTGCAATGAAAATAATGTTTAGAATGCAGTTATATTCAGTGCTTGAGGCAATAAAAATTAAAGAATCTTGTCTTTCTCAGACAATGCAGGGCTTACCAGTGTTCTGAGAATGCATCATCTTCTGTTAGAAGTTCTGGTTACAAAGATGAGTAGTGCAGTTGAGAAGAATTCACTTGGTGATCCTCAATTGTCAATTGATTTTGTGCGAGCCACAGAGATGATAATAGGGGTCAGTCTCTTAGTTTCATGTTTGCTGTGGTTATTGGTCTGGTTATGGTTGTGATTTAGAAAAAGAAAGATGAAGAACCCTCCACATATGGATTCTCTGTGCATTGAAAGGAAAGAAAAGAAACTGGTCTTATCGGAAGATAATGCATTATTTTCATGGGGGATTTTTTGTTGGTTTTGTTTACTTAGTTGCCTTGGTTTTGTTTTGGCTTTCTAATAATTGAGATCAGGATTGTTTGGAAAAAATTAGTATATTCCTAGATTCTGACCTGGCTTTATGGACGAGAGCATGTGTCTTTACCTTGAGACCCCTACCCCCTTGCTACTTTGATGCACCCCTCTGTGCCACACAGTTGCCTTCCTTGAGGTGTTCTACTCCCCAACCCTCCTTTTTATCAGCATGCTTCTGTATTGTTATATGAAAGGAAAAGTAACTGTATTTTACATAATCTCTTAACACAATTATGGAGCGCCATTTTTTCATTAACTTTGTTCTGTTCATTAACTTTGTTCTTTTCATTGATAGATGTAGGCTGGAAAATTTCTAATGCTCTATGAACTTCCTCCTTTCTTGCTTTATATGGCCTTACTATGCACAAAAGTGAGCACCGTTCCAGTGCTGATACAGGTGACCTCTTTGAGGAGCTGCAGCGTGTGGTGGACTGTGGAGCTGCAGGACCACACATTTGTGAATGGAAGATATTCTGACTGGATTTTTTTCTGGGAATGTGCTATATGTTTGGCCTCAGGGTAAAAGAGAATGTTAGCACTCTATCAGCCTATGAAGTTAATTGAAGAAAAGCAGCAATCACCATATTTCCTGGTCTTACTGACTTTGTTGAATCTTAATCATGACTGTGTTGTAGAGTACTCTGATCTTCCTGCGTCTCCCTCAGAAGAGAGGAAAATATTGCTGAAATAGCAGTTTGCAGCATATAAACAGCACATTTCCATCCTATTCAGCAAGCAGCAGGAAGTATCAAGTATCATGAAGCATTGCCTGCTCAGCTTGGTCATTCAGCTCAAGTTTTGGGGACTTATTTCAGCCACACTCCCTGATCTTTCAAGGTTCACCTACTGATACTTTATAGCACTTCACAGTGTAATTGATACAGCAACTCACCATTCTTTTAATCTGCATGAATTTATTTTTTTAATCATAACCTGTGGTAATTATAAGTTGTTATACTCAAAGAAAGGGAAAAAAAAGTGCAATGAGTGTAATGTGCAATACATCTCCTAAAATATGACATATGAAGGATGCCAGAATTTTCCTCATTTAAGACAACTGAAAATGACATATATATATTTGAAGTAGGGATTAGTTTCTCAGTTTCTGTTTATTTTTTAGACATTGCCATTACACACCAAAGCTGTCAAAAAGCTACACTTTGATTACCATTTCTGAATTTTTTCAATGGCCAACTAAAACTTCAGTCTGTTGTGGTTTTGCAACACAACACTTTCAAATATTTGACTTCAATTGCTGGTGTCGGTTTGGCTCTTACATTTATATTTTTTTTACAATTTATCCGAAACTTCCCTTTTGCTGGAGACCAATTGAAACAGATATGTGGAGTGGGAGAACTAACAGGGGACAGTGCAGACAGGCTCAGTTACTCCTGTTGGCAACTGTTTATCTTATTATCAGTCAGAGCGTCCCTGATCAGTTCTGTTTCAATCATTGCTGCTCTTGAACTAGTGGGCCAATGTCTACATACCACAGTCCATTTTTAATTATGACTTTTGACAAATTAAGAACGCAGATGTTTAAGTATAACAAGCCTCTTACAATTCCTGTTCTGCATTGTTTTGTGGCATTGTTTTGCATTGGGGGAGTACTGGTGGCCTATCTAATACACAAGGAGGCAGTGCAGGCACAGACTAATGGCCTGCATGTGTCACACACTTGCAGCATGTTTATTAGTTTTTGGCAACACTAATGCTACCACCCTCACAGTTCCTTTTAACTGGGGGAAATTAAGACAGGGAGAGAACTAGGAAGGTCAGTAGCAAAGAGCAAATGAATTTATGCCCAGTCGTGACAGTCCTGTACTTCCAATTCCTATACATAGACACCTTGCAACTGAATCTCTTGTCAAAGTACTTTGAAGCAGAATAAAAGTTTATCCTGTTGTGTAAGAAAGAACACAGAGAAGACAAAGACAAAGAAAAAACATTTCAGGGAGACCTTGTGCCTCAGGAGTCTCCATCTCATACCTGCCCTCTTACTTGCTCAAGTTTGAGAAGACCAAAACATAAAATCCATCTAAATAATAATAAAATAAAAAATATACATTAATAGTTTATATTTAAATAAATATGTAAGTCTTGTTATATTTAACTCATACTCTTCCAAAATAAAACATCCTGCCAAAGCAGTCAGAGAGGCTGCCAAATGACAACTGCCTTGGAATATGAAGGTGCTGTCAGACCTCAAATATTTCTCATTATCCACATCAGTTCATAAAATAATGGCCATTTTATTAGTCCTAGCTGATGAAAACTGAATCACATGCATTAGCATGTCATGTAATAATTCTTCTCTAGACCAAATTCTGGTTTTATCCCAGAAAAGAGAGAAACCCCTTTGAGGAAAGTGGTTGAGTTATGTGTAGTAGCTTTAAAATTTAGGTATGGCAAAGCTTTTAATTTGATTTGGTGCCTTTTCATTTTTTAAGATTTGAAAACGCTGTGTAGGGCTGACCATGCCCTTTTGAAATGTGAGGCAGCCTTCATTGCACAGGCCCTAACAAAGTCTTGGGGACCAGTCCCAGGAGACCCGTGGGCTGGGTCTGTTAACAGCAGTTCCCAGAAGGCATCGAGTGGTTCGTTTGCCAGGGGAAAATGAAACAAGGATTGCACAAAAACTACCAAATTGCCTTAAGCTTCCTGTCCACGGGCAGAGATTTCTGCAGAGAACACAATTCCTCTCTCAGACAGTGTATTTACATGTTGTTTTTGAATTTGTATGGATGTTGAAAAGGCAAGTCAAGTAAATATTATGTTAATCATTGTTTAATGTAAAAAAAAGTGAATATTTGCATCTGATATTAGGACAACAAGAGAAGAATATAGAAACTCTTTGAGAATCACAAAAGCATCAGTAAATGCAGGATGAACAGAACACCTCTGCATACACCTTTTCCCATCTGGTGTTATCTTGAAACTGTAATACACCTTTTTCTCTCTAATGTGTGTTAGGCTAAATGATCAATATGTTGATTTCTACTTAGTTCACTCTCCATGTTATTCACCTCCCCTTAACACTTTAAAAAACATACCTAACAGGTGCTTACAATGCTTCAGTATTTCTACAGTAGTCAGCAACAACCTGAGCTGCCCATATTTTGATCTTTTTCCAGAAAGTGATTATTTTCTAGTCAATACCACGCAAATGATTAACTTTATCAGGAAAATGTCAAGTTTTTCTTTCAACATGTATCTTCAAAGCAGCAGTGGGTGTCCAAGCCCTGCTGTCAGCCAGGCACATTGCCCAAACTATAAAATAATTAGATTCATTTGTAGCCAGGCTGGACTCAAGCAAAAGGTAATGAGGTCTACTAGTGCAGTAGTAGTTGAGGAAGATAAAAAGATACAAAATGTAACACTGTGGATTAAAATCTATCTTAATTTATTAATATTCATTTAATTATATGCTATAAAATAGGCAATAAAAAATGAATACGGATGTTCAGATTTGGATTCTTAGCTAATGAAAGTCAAGTTTTATTATGTTGCTTGTTCCACAACTCTATTATTTTACAAGGTGGTCTGGACACTCAAGATTAAAGGCTACTGATTATTAAGCTATCATAGCAATAATTAAATTGTGTACTAGATAACAGTTTTCAGTACATAGTAGTGAGTCCTGAATTCAACTATTTCAGTATTAAATTTGTTGTGTAATTTCCACATAGCTTATGAGATTATTTCCTTATTTGCATTATGAAAGTTCTAGAGGTATAACAAAAAATATTTCAGTGAATTTGTACATAATGCCTTGACATTAGATTGCTAAATAAAAACACTGATCAGAAAAAAATCTGAACATTCAAAAATGTAGTACTATTGAATGACTATAAAAGGAGTTGCAGAATTTCTGAAATACAGTGGGCAAAATAATGAAGGTTGCAATATGCCTATTTGTCTGTAGTGCTGTCAGACATTGAAATGACAGATCACCTTTCTGTGGCAGGTGCAGTATTGGTGCAGATTCTCAGTATTTGGAGAAAGCAACTTTGGATATGGTTATAGCATCTACAGTGTATATTTTCAGCTTCTGAAGTGTAGGAGGCAGTGTTTATTTTATGCTAAGGATTAATTTATTGTATTCAGATTGATTCCAAATTATGACTGCAGTAATTTTTCAAAGTCTATTATATGGTTTAGTCTTCCAATTATCTACCAAATTATAATCAGATATTAGAGCGAGACTGAGAATTGTAGAGAAAAAAATTTACTCCAAATATTGATTCTAGTATATATTATACCTTGCTGTCAACCCTAGATTGCTCAGGATCCTTTAGTCCTCCTAAAGATAGAATTTAAGGATGGTCACATTTGCAGACAATAACCTTTACAAAAGTGGGCTTTATTATGCCAATAGGGTTTTATACATCTGTTTTTATTTTTATGTAAAAGGCTCAAAATTCATTCCAGATGATATATAGCAATCTTGTCTTTTAGTTTCCCTTAGATAAAAACATCTAACTTATCTTTATGATAAATACTGGTTTTATCTTTTATTTTTTCTCCTCTCTGCAAGCCAGCTATGTTTATGATCCTTCTAGTATTTTGGAAGGTGCTTAGTTTTTAAGCATGTAAATATATCTGTGTACCCCATTGGGGTATATCTTTATATGTATCTTTTTCTCCCCAGTACGATTTCCAACTACTATAAGGTAGTTAGACATTTCTAAGGTCAGTGTATGTAACTAGAGGGTTTATATGTGACAAGTAGAATCAATACATGTTTCCTGGGCATCTGTATGGTGGCTAAGACAAATATAACCTGGAATGATGTTAGCTATCATTTTGAGTTGGAGGAAAGTTGAAGTGGATGAAGGAAAAGAAGGATGATAATTCACTGTATATACTCTTATGTTGAACCCAAAATGATTATGGTATTGAAAAACACAGAAAGACCTATAGGAAGAAAGGAATGAAAAAGTCTTATTTGCAGTGCCTTGCTTTTTAGAAAAGGAGGACGACTAAATGAAAATGGACATTCAGTCTCCCCCAGTCAGTGATGCCTATGCTGCTTATGCCCAGGGAAAGAGATTGATGAAGTATTGATGCTAAAACTAAGTAGAACAATTTCAGATAGTATCTAAGATAAGATCCAATTTTGCAGTTTTGTCTTTTGAAATAATCCCTTAAATTCATATAAACCCACACTAAATTGCATCTAATTGACTAGGTCAGCATTTCCCACATTTGGAGATACTGAGACAAATTTCTTCATGAATGTATAACTAACCATAGCTATTGACTGCAGTGTCTCCTGTCAGATTGCTAGAGCTCTGACTTTGGCCTGTTTGCCTTTGGAGCCTAAAGTGAATGTTTTGTGAATGACAGTGTTGCAAGAAAGATGCATTTTGACAGGAATGAGAATAATGAACAAGCAGGTGAAAATACCTGGGCATGTTATGCTTCGTGGCAAACTTCACAAGCAGTAGAGCTTCTGACTTCAGAGTTGCCTGTGGGTCTGTCACTTTGTTCGTCTCTGTCAGGGTTGATTTATCAGAACTACTTTGTCTCCAAGGTGTCATATCACTGATGGCTTACCTTAGCCTGTAAGGAATTTACATGTTATCATCTGCTTTGAATTTGTCTTAAATTCTCAAGAAAACTCTAGAGCTGTTTCTTTATTATAAAAGGTAATGGGAAAGAGATGGTAGCTTTTCATCCTGTTATTCATGTAGAAATGTAACTTTTGATGGTAGCATATCTGTATTATATGTTTCTGAAACTCACTGGACTTGCTGGTTTTGAGAAAAAATAATTTAGAAGGTCCCATGAAATTATGCTACAAAATGAAGCTACTAATATATCTTATATTACTTACCCTTACACTGTGAGTCACACTGTGAAATTTAACTCATACTGCATTGAGAAAGAGGAAAACAAACAATGTTTTAGAAGTTGTGGTGGTGGAGAGTGGAGATCCACTGTCACAGTGGATATTCATAAAATTTCAAACACCTACATTGATCAAACAATAAAAAAGTGGAATGAAAGAATGCACAGTTTGATTTCAACCATGTCAAGCTGGTGCAATCTACTAGCTTTGAAATCTGACCACAAGTTTGCATTACCCACTTTTTCTGTTTAATTTCCAGCTGTGGGAGCCACAGGAATGGGCTGAAGGCAAGGGAATGCTGCTGCTGTCCCTTCAACAGGGAGTTTCCCTGTTCCTGACTTCCCCTCCCCCAAGGCAAAATGGTCTGGCTTGTAAAACAGTGGCTTCTTTCTATGCAGAAGACAGCAGCAAGAAATGCAGGAATTATCTTTTTTTCTGAAAAATTCACCTTAAAAATTGAGGTTCAGTGCTTTGCTTCCTCTCTCACTTCTTAGGCTTCTTGCTTTAAAAAAACGTGTTCATTTCTTTAAAACTTGCTGCTTTTATTTAATTAGGTTAAAACTATATTCTGAGAACCATGATTTGGTAGATAACTCAGATCCAAGTTTTTAATATTTTTTTTTAAAGAAAAGTTGTTAAATGTAAAGTTAATAAAGCCCATGCAAGCCTTTTGTATGTTTATGTCAAACCTGTTTGGGGAGTTTAAGAAAAAAAATCACCCAAACAAAACAGCAAAATGTCTTAATATCAGTAAGGGCCATTTCATGGGAAAAGATGTCTGGTTTCACAAAACAAACCCTGCCCTGCTGTTCCCTCACCAGTAAAGCATGATTTCCTGCAACAGAAATATGCTCCTATCCATCCAGCAAATATCTGAGCATGAAATTTAAAGTCTTACTTTAAGTGAAAAGTGAAGAGCTCTTCTTGGTCAAGCATATGTTAAAGAATTCCTAAGGATTCTCCACCATTGTGGTACTTCCAGGAAACAGAACCAGGGAGCATTGAGTGGTGCAGAACATCCTGCTGGACTGTGAAAGTAAGGAAGGTAAATTTAGCAGTAAGATATTTTTAAAATTAACAACTGAACACGGTATTCACAGACTCACAGAACATGCTGAGTTGGAGTGGACCCACAAGGACCATCGAGTCCAACTCTTGGCTCTGCACGGGACCATCCCCAGTTGTCACACCGTGTGCCCGAGAGCATTGTCCCAACACTTCTTGAACTCTGCTGGCCTTGGTGCTGTGACCACTGCTCTGGGCAGCCTGTTCCAGTGCCCAATCACCCTCTAGGTAAAGAACCTCTTTCTAATATCCAGCCTAACCCTCCCCTGACACAACAGTCCATCCATAGTGTGATGAAAAGTGTATTGTGTTACTTGTTTAATCACAGTTTATGGTGTACTACACTTTACAAAAAGATGCAAATAGGTCTGATGAGGGATTGATTCAGTTCAGGTGAACTTTTTCAAAGGGAAGGGTTGTTGAGGCTTCTTTGGAAAAAAATTCTGAGTGTTACTGACCATGCTCACCTGGCAAAGCTTTCACTGCTCAGAACAAGCAGCTGGGGAGTTTTTAGAGGACCTGGGAAATCCTTATAAGAGGGAGGGAGCAGACATGTAGCTACATATAAAGAGACAAGGAAAGTCTCCTTAGGTTTTAGAGGGGAATGCTGTTTGGAGCAATCCAAGAATTGAAAACTACTGGACCTGGGAGCAGGATTTGGATGTATGGACACCAAGGGTAGGGAAGAGATTGTTTACAAAATGTTGTATCTGAATATGTCTTTTTCAACAAATTTGTATCGTGTCTATTTAAAAAGCTGCCTTGGTCCAGTTTGGGTTCTACTAAAACCTAGCTTAGGAATTGAAAGCCTTTAACCACTTTTGAAGTGCTGATCCCAAGGAAGGTGTGGACAGTTCTGCCTTAAGTCCTAGCCTGCTTCCTGCCCTAACACACAGGCTTAGGAAAGACATCTGCTCCAAAGGAGATGCATTGATTCTTGTAAAGTTAAGCTGGAACTCTCTCTTTGGCTAATTTTTAGTATATGGCTCGTATGATGAGTTAAGCAGTTGTGATAAGCTTTATTTACCATCCATCTTTCACAATTTCTCTTGCATGTGCTTCTTCAGCCAGCCTCTCACAACATGCCTGTAACATTCCAAACCTTTGAGCAGTCTTAGACAGCTGACTTTTTCTTTCTTTAAATAAATTGCCACAAAAATGTACTTTTCCCATCTTCCATGTGCCAGTTACAGAGCTTCATCTCACAGTGATTCTAACCTGAAGTCCAGAAGGGCAATATTCCATTTTTCACCCATGTTGAATTGCTTTGAGATAGTCTATTAGAGCAAGAAACCAGCAGTGAGAGCTAGGATTAGGAGAATGATACCACTGAAAAGGGGAAATTACACTGAGTTAATGAGACCTGAGATGCCTGAATTTAATGCCCAACATTCCTATGTAAAATGAAACAAATCTGGTGGATTTTAGAAGCAAGCAGTAAATAGAATTTCTTAGTTATGCTATTTTTCTTCTTCCAAAGTCTGTAAAGTGAGACTCATCAGACTAAGGCAGTCTGTTTTGTAAACACAGGAATTTTAAGCTATAACTCAAATTAAGTGTGTTAAGTTGAAAATACCTAAAAATACTATATGTTTGCTCTAAAAGAATGTACAGCTGTATGGTTTGCCATGAAGTTTTCATCACTTGTTATTGTGCCTTAACTATTGCAATTTGGCGGTAAGTCCTGCTGTGGTAAATCTTACAGGCTTCCCTTCCACTCTGTGTATTGAGATATATAATGCAGAATAACTATTCAGAAATTGGAAGCAAAGAAGATGGTTAATGACAAGCTTGAGTTCTCAAACATATATCTCTGAAAGAGAACTTTAATTCAGACCATATGAAGTATAATCTCATCCTCATACTGGTTTTATTTACATGATTGATTAAATAGAATTATGTCTATATAAGTCATCAATAAGTGATATTAGAAGCACATGATTTGGTCTTCATTAGTTGAGATTATGCTATTCATTTTCTCACTATAAATAAAAAAATCAATTTTTCAGAAGTGTAGAGGGTTTTTTTACTTATAACTCATCTGAATAGGTTACTATAAGCATATTACGAAATTTTCAGTTCCTTGACAATTAATATGTTGCTAAGAGTCCTTTGCCTATTGTTTTTTGACAGGTGCAAAATGGATCCTTGTTTCCTGCCTCAGTACTGTATTATTCAACAGACTTAATATGTAAGTGAATTCTGCATGTTCTTGTGTTTTCTTAAAATGTGCTGGTTTTTATTCCTGTAGATCACTGCTATTTTACATTAGTCAGCTACTAAGTAGTGGCAAGAGTCAGACAAACTGTTCATAATTTTTCAGAATTTCAAATCTACTTTTTCACAAGGAAAAAATAACAAAAGTATCAATGATATATAAAGGTTATCACCATTTTCCCCAAAACTATGAGCAAAGAAAAGATTTGGTGTGCTAATGGAAGTTTCTATTTCTATTGTGGAACACACTGACTGAAATTTGAATGTATAAAAGACTTTCTATAACCTTTCCTCACACTGACATGTTCTTCCATATTCAACTAGTTATATTTATGCCTGGAGTGGGTGTGTATTGAAGTTGGAAATTCCCTTAAAATAAAAGTAATGACTTGAAATGGGCAGCTTAGATTATATAAAGTAGTTTAGTCCATGAAAGAATGTTAAAAGGGCAGTGGGAGTAGGAAAATGATGGTAACTGACAAATGGAATTAATAATGGGTCATAGAGAGCATGACCCATTTACCATCCAGAAAGAAGGAAAACCTGTGATGAGTTGCTTTAGAATGGGAAGGACCAGGTATTTTGTGGGAGCTAGTATGTTAGTAGATGTGTCTTCTGGATTGCTAGAAGTGTATTTTTCTGGCATAATTGGGTTTTTAATATTTTAAAGGGAAGGCTTTGGATATTTTTAGATTTTTAGTGTAGGATAGCACACATGCAGCCTTACCATACTGTCTAAGGTACGAGGACAAAACTATACACTCTTGGAAGTCTTGGTAAACACACTATCAAATGTACACATGGTTGATTCATTTAAGAGTTTGTTGCTGGGCTAAACACAGGGTCTCCAGCTTGTGAAATAAAAGCTCTGTTATGAAGCAGAAAAACCAGCTCCCTGAGCTCAAGCCAGCTGAGTTTGTTCTATCCAGTCCAGACTGCTTTACAACCAATAATTCTTCTAGTTTATGTACAGTACCCTGCTATTTCCAGAGGGATGGTTTTATTTGACTATCCATTCACTTAGGATACAAGTTTAATTTAAACTTGATGGTGCCAAATATGGCAAGTTGATCTTATAGCTCTTTGATATCTCTCTTTGCAAAGCCAAAGCAAGCATTACCAAGCTCTACAATTGTGGTTTACCAGACTTACCATTAAATGCAGCATTTTAAAACTTACTGTGGCATAGCAAAGGCATGTGATCATTGAGATGCACAAGACCAAAATTGCTGTGACAGAATCATATCATTATATACTGTTTCCTGCATTTTATTTACACTGTCATGAAACATAAAATGGCTGCTGAAAAACACAGATTAACCAAGAAAAACATTAAAGCATTAGGAAAGCATTCCTAAACTTCAGACTTTAAGAAACATATAAAACAGCAAGAAAATTAAGTCTCTTGTGAATTTACCAAACTTCATCTCAAATGAGTTCAGTTGTTTCTGTAACTGATTGTTTCAGACTTCCATCTTTTGATATAGAGATTAAAGCTATTCCAATTTGCTGAGTACATTTATTTATGGAAAATTTATCATACATTTGCATCAAAAGTAGATATTGCTCTTCTTGCCTGCAGCCACTCATTCACCTGCTATATTGATGTAAAATCATCATATTCTCCCTTAGCATCAGGTTTAGTAGACTTAGTCAGGTGATACTTTTAGTCACTTTTTGTAAAAAGAGGTCTGATTTTCTTTACTATTTCTTTACATCCATTTCATTTTGAATGTATCTTTTGAAACAATTGCTTAGGGTCTTTAGGTAAAAGCCTTTATATGGAATACTTTTATCTTATATAGATGGCTTGATAATATATACTCTTTGTGTTTTTTCCTGTTTTTTTTTGTCTTGATGCAAATTTCCTGGTACAGTGCAAGTCTTGGATACTTTTTAACTGCCTTCAGCAGAGTTTTTATGGCTTGAAAACGTATACCAAATATGGCTTAGTCCCACATATTTTATTCTTCTGGACCTTTCAGGTGTGAAGTAAGCTATGCAAAAAGTTCCAGAAATATATATTATTCCATATTTAATAAGATTTACTCTCAATTTGCACTTTACTTCACAAATACTTAGATGATAAAACTATAATCCCATTAGGTTTACCCATCATCTTTATTAAAATGTAGAAATTAATTAAAATGTGAAGAAAAAAAAATTTGAACCAATCTTCTAGAGGCCTCACATGTGTCTGGATATAACAATGAACTAGAGCTAAAGACCTTGCTTTAGGCTTAAATCTCATTAACTCCTGTCACTGGCAAGTATGTTTTGAAGAGCTTTAGGATCTTTTTAGTAAATTTTCTGATAAAAGTATGCTTGTTTTGCTGTGTTAAGAAAAAATATTATGCAGATCAGTTCTACTTGCAATGATTATTTACAGGTGCAGTTTGAAGACATTTAGTAGATATATACTAAGTCTGAAAATGAGAACACTGAATGGTTGATACTCTAGAGAAGGAAAACCTACCACCCTTGTCATTTCCCAGCCACCCCAGCTGACAGTTTGATCAGCTGACAGAAACCACATCCAAAGACAGGTGAGAAAATGGATGATGCTAAAAATCTACTTAATCACTCTGTCAGTCTTGTTGTATGCTACAGATTCATTTTTTTAATCATGGGCTGACTGTGTCAGGCTAGGTCTGATAAATTTATTACTGAAGTGTTGTTTTCAACATCAAAGACTAATTATTTTTAACTTTTAGCTTCTCCCAATTCTTCAATACTTATTTTGCTAATATGAATAATGAGTCACCGTGAACTATGGAGTGGATGTGGCACTGTGATATTGGAAGATGAAATCTTTTGATTTATCACAAATTATGTATGTCTTAACAATAGTATGTTATGTCCTCTTTTGCTATGTTGACTCTTTCAAATATCACATGAATTTAAAGTAAACTACATTGGCACATGCATTTGAAGAATCTATAAGAATAATTTATATGAGGAGAATTGATTTTTATATATATATTGTGTATTATATAAAGGAGAAGCAAATACTATAGAAAATTAGGGGAGGGAAAATTTATGCAAGTAAAGTAAATTTCTAGTCATGTACAAAAAGGAAATATATAGAGGATACATATGGAACAAGAAATGAGCCATTTTGGATGTTTTTTCTTATGCTTTTTTTTCCTTTGTGGGGTGAAAAAAAGACATTAAAGTGAAGTATAAACTGTATAGTGTCAGTACTGATGCAAGATAAATATCCTGTGAGTGAAGGAGGTACTTGCTTTATGTAGCCAATCTTTTTCAAGAGAAAAGATTCTGCTTTGTCAGTTGTATCTGAGCCAACTGCCGATTGCATAAAAGCAATTTGACATAACTGCTGCATCAATTGTATTTAACTTATACTTCATAATGCACATGATTCAATTGCTTTTAATCTTAAATGTAGAGCATTTTTGTGGGGCTTTAAAGTTGATTCTAAAACTGCAAATACTATTTTCTTCAATATTTCTTCAGGGCTTTTTTTTTTTTCCTGTGTGTGTTTGTGTGAATAGCTACAGCTTCTTTAGTTTTGTGCCAGCTCCTCTTGGGTTACTGAACTTCCTTAGTATAAATCAAGGCTTTATCACCTCAACAGGCCAATTTTTCTTGGCCTAAAAAATCTGAAAACACAGCAGAGGTGTAGGTTCTGCTGGTACTAACCTGTTATGAATAACTTCCTTTGTCCTTGAACAAGTGGAACAATGTACTACGGCTAGAACCACATCTGGATAGCACTGAGAAGACAAATGACAAGGAACTTCAAATACTCCCAATGTTAAAATGAATTTATTGTTTCTATTAATCTAATTATGTCATACAATTCTGCATTAAAAGGTGACAGAATTATTTAAATCCACTGATTTACTGATTTAGCCTCATCATTCAAACTTTTTTTTTCACATCAAATCACAGCATCAGTTATGATCTTACTTCAAAAATAGAACAGTTCTGTCAAAAAAATTGCCAGATACAGGCAGTCATCTTGCCCTCATTAGGAGTTAGAGCAAAATGCAGTATTTTCTAACTTTTTCCTACATAATGTTTTTTCTCCTGCTTTATTCTGGTAAGTGATCTTGTCTCTTATGAGTCTAAATGACTTGCTTTTCAAGGTTTGCCTTCTTTAGCAGTTTGTGTTGTACTTTCTTCCAGTTGTCCATTCAAAGGAAGAAGGCCCTTGCTTTAATAAAGCATGTCTTCAAAAAAGACATTCTGGGATTACCTATTTCTGTTGCTTTCATATTTGGTAGAGCTTCAGTAAATGGGAAATGTAAAACACTGCATTGCCTTTTTGTACAGTTAATGCATTGCTTTATTCATGAGTTGTTTGCTAAAACTGTGACTGGAAAGTATTTTGACTGATACCTGCCTTTCATACTTGGTTGCCTACATATATTCTATACATGTGCTTTGTCTGTGGTTTCTGTTACTACTGTATTTGCGTCACCTAATTTAAAACAGACTTACTGCTGTTTTCAACTATAATGGGTTTGTGGCTTAGTATGTGAAATAGAATTGACTGCACAAAATGTGAAATTTTGATGCTAGACATTCCGGCTATGTCTCTACAGACAGGAATGTACATTTGTCTGGGCAAGCACTATAGTCCTAGGGGTGCTTAGCTCTTTTAGTGACAGCCCGAATATGGTGAAGTCATTTGATTTAAAAAAAAAAAAAAAAAAAGAAAGAAAAAAGACAAGAAACAATACAGAGGTAGGGCAAAACCCCACAGACAGAAACATTCATTTTAAAGAAAAGAAAATGCCTTGGTACAGCTCCAGCATTTTTGCAGTGTAAATCTCATACAACTGCAGAAAAATTTGTGAAAGAAACGTTGAAAGAGGAATAAAATATCTTAAGCATATAAAGTCCTGAATACTAAATAAGGTGTAAAAATTAAGAGAAATTTTTACTAGCAGGGGTAAGTCCTACTAAAAGTATCAGATGCATAGATTGTTCCTACTTATTGTCTATTTCTGATATTTAACTGTATCTCCAAAGGAATGCAAACACGCCAAATCCACAAATCCTCTAAAAGTTTTTAAATTGTAAAGCATGAAGTGGCTTATCCCATTTTCCAGTTGTCCCTCTGTTTTTTGGAGAAAGCAGATACTTCACATTGCTCTAGTAGCGATGAGCACAAGTCACTGTAAGAGCCACAAGAGTTTCACAGTCAGAGAAAGCTGTTAAGCTGAAATTTTCCCTGTGGGGAAAGGATAATCTCTTCAGACAAGGTTAGGAGAGAATGAAGAATGAGAGAGGAGAAACTCCCACTCCTAGGATAGGAGAAAGAGAGAGAGAGAAAGAAGGAAGAGTTTGAACACCTCTCTAACAGAAACTTCTGAGGGTGGAGTGATGAGAGTTGTGACTACTGAAAGTCCAACTATGTGGTTTTTTTATTTCAGATTTCAGAATACATTCCCTTCAGCCAACTGCTAAGAAAAACCTCCTTCCTCTGCCTGTAGTAATTTCAGTCTGTCCTGTTATGGGCTTGCATTCTAGAGCTGCCTGTAAATCCTTCAGTCCTTGTTCCCAGGGACAGGAACAATCGAGTAAAACCCATCTGATGGACACACAGATGTGTGTAGCATGATCACACACACAGTCAGTCCTTTCATAACAAATCAGCTGGAAAATACTGCATCCCTGATTCCTGGCCCAGGAAGTGCCAGAGTTTTTGGATTTTCAACTCTTCTGCTTTCACCAGTGGTCTGGGGTCTGGCTATCTGAATTGGTAGGACTCCTCCTAGCAGCACCCAAGTCCCAGATCACTAGCAGGACTTTTCTAAGGAGGTTTAGAGGCTGTCTGCAGCTGTGCTGATGGCTCCAGTTGTTTCCTGGAGCAGTGGGCACAGTGTGCGAGATGGGAGAGAACAGACCTTAGACTGAAACTGCAGTTTAGAAATAACTATTTTCTGGCAGTTTCTGTAATTTTGGTTTTATATGTTGTACTCCAGTAGCATGAAGGGCCCATCACTTGCTTTAACCAGTTCTTATAAATGATGTAATGGAATAAAATAGAATAACACATGTTTGGGATACATTTTATCATCAGCATAAAAGTCACTTCCAAAGTAATGTGTTAACATTAATGTAATTGGATTTTTTTTGATGAATAAGGAGACTGATTTTATTATGAACTGAAATGAAAATGCTAGGAGAAAAACAAGCTCATGTTTATATTGTATTATACAGTAAGGCATGAGGCTCCTGAAAGACAGGAAACTGATTGTTTGAATTGGTAATTCTCATTTTTTTCCATTCTGAAACTCTATCTACTCTCAGGACCCTTCTTGTGTCTACTCAGGAACTAGAGAAGATTTCCTGTCTATTGAGGAAGCATACAGTAGCCAGGGGCAGAAAAACTCAAGTTAAAGACTTACAATGTAAATTGTGTATGATCATCAAAACAACTGGATGCTTTGTAGCATTCTTATGTGAGCATGGCTACAGCGTGTCAGATCCACCATCCATCCCACCCAGTATTCTGTCTCAGAGTGCTCAGGAGTGAAAGCCCATAGATGTGTAAAAACATCTCCCAGTGCCCTGTCCCAGCTCCTGGGGTTCTGCTACTGAAGATCTTTCCTCTTCAACACATCTTTATCATCATGTTTGAAAGCTACGGACAAACCTATTTTATACCAATTTGATTAATTGTTTTTGAATCCATTTATACTTTTGCTTTCAAAATATTGCAGTTATAAATGCTACCATTTCAAAATTCAATATGTGAAAAAGCATATCCTATTTTTAATTTTAAATCCACTGACTGATTCCTTCTTTTTGTGACTTCCACTTTTTTGAATTATAAGAAACAGTGATAAATTATTTCTGGCCACTTTATTTATTATTTTTACATCTAGTGCATCTAATATCAAAGCTGAAGAATCTTGATCTTTTAAGCTTATCCTTGTCCAGAAACCATTCCACAGTTGTTCTTGAACTGACTGCTTTGCACCTTCTTAATGTGACACTGAAAGAGCTTTTTGTGAAAGGTGATCACTAATAGCAGTGTTCCAATGTGTGTGCTTGGGTTCTAGTCAGTGTTTAGTGATTTTTCTAATTTGTTACATCTTTCCATTTTTGTCAAATTGTAAGTATTGAAAATTATCCAGAGTAATTCTAAGATATCTTAAATTTTTGGTAATAATTTAGATCCAGTATATTTCATGCATAGTTTAAAGTAAACTATGCAGTCTGAGAAACACGAGTCTCTTTACAAAGGCTCAAGTGTTCTGCCATCTTTACACAGTGAAATCACACTGTAGCTCTGTGTGTGTAGCAGAGGAGGGTTGCTATTTAACACAGAGTACCTCTGGCAGGTCACAGTTCTTGTGAGCACTGCAGAATTTGGATTGCAAATGGAAACTGTGTTTTTCTAGATGAACAGTTTGAAACCCCTCATATTGACTGCATTACTATGGTGGTTTGCTAATTTTAATTAGCCATGGAAAAGATGTATTGATTTAATCGGCAGTTAAGAAATTTAATACTCCTCCTAGGTTATCTAAAACATATCTAACAGAATTTTTGTATGCCTTAGTGTGAAAGCAAGCTGTTGAGAAATCTGTTTGGAAACTTTCTGTCAAAACATTTACAATGAACTGATAAATGCTTATAAAGCCTGCTTTAAAGAGCTTGAGGTGTTGCTGCCTTAAAATACGATATTACATCAGGTTTTTTTTTTTTGCATATTGATCATATTTCATGCAAGAAAGACCAAATTTTTAGAAAAAATGAAGTTGTAGATGAATACTCACACGATGAACACATGCATCAAAACTGTATCCAAGTCTAATCATTTTAAACATGCATACTCCAGTTAGTGAATTGGTCTCTTAGTGTCAGTAACAAAGAATTATGTATTATTGTAATCCTCAATCCTTAGTGTTTACTGGTAGCCTACTTTATGATCTAACTTAATTCTGAAATTATAAACTATACAATAATTGTCCTCTTATTGAAGCCAAAGTTACAATACTCAACTAGTAAGTTTCTAACCACACTTTCCACTGTGTTAGCTACATAAAAATAAGGCTTTTTTGTAAGGCTGCATATTTAGAGAAAATGCTACTAAATTGCCCCGGTATTAATAGAATCCAGAGCATTCCTTGGTGGTGGCTCAGCACATTACCACGTGAGTTGCCTGCTTTTGGAAAGGCATAATTTGATCTTAACAGTTTTCCTGAATTCTCTGGTAGTTACAGGGAACAAGTGACCACAGTTCTGCTCTTCAAGTTGCAAGCTGAGATTAGAACCACAGTGCTGCTGACTTACATGTTTCTGAATTTCAACAAAAGGAAAATTCTTCCTTACAACTGAGTCTTTCTGATTCTAGTGAAAAGTTGGAAAACTGAAAATAGCAAGGTGCTCCTAGATGGACTTTTGTTTTTCATGAAAAGCTTCTTAAGTGGTAAAGCTGTCTGTCAGCTTCTATAGATCTCTCTGTAAAAGGTAGGAAGGCAGGAGTGTTATGCTAGAGCCAATAGAAATGTCTAGTGAACACTAGGAAAGGCAACATTAGTATTCTTGAGCCTGTAAATATTAAGCATTTAAGAAAATACCACCAGTATTGTTCAAATTTGTTTCAACATACTGTTTATTTCCCTTGCTTGACTAAGTCTTACTCAGCAGAGAAAGGAGTAACAGTAATTGAAGTGGTATACAAGGAATAAATTTGCCCTAAAGCCAAAGAGTTAATACAAGGTTGGGAGGCTTAGAATAAAATAGCTACATACTTCCTATCAGCTGCTTTTAAGTGAGAGAATGGAGTTCAAAGGCCACATGCTGATCTTGGCTACAGCAGGGCAAATCCAAAGTGGCTGCCTGTGAAAACCTTAGAATTGCAGAAGATTCCTATTAGCATGAATAAAACTAAAATTTGGCCATTAGAAACTTCATTATGAGAGAGTTTATACTTTCCCTGCTAAGTTTGTTCTGTGTTTCTTAAATCTGAACGTTGGTACATTCTATTTGTCATCATTTCTGCAGGTTTTTCCTTGGGTTAATATTTTTTTCTTGACTTGGCTTTGACTTATCCAGCAGCATAAGGGTGGCATGCAACTAGCTTTTGATTGTGTTTTATTTAAGTAATGATGGCTTTTGGGTTAGTGAGATGATGTGAAGTGGTATTATTAATGGACATTGACCAGTAACAAAACAGGGCTGCACAGGCAGATCTCCAGTTGGCAGCGTGAGGCAAAGCTGGAAGGCTGCCTGGAGCAGAGGAGGAGTGGGGCACAGCACGGAACATGGCTCTGGCAAGCACATGAAAGTAGCAGCTGAGAGGATTTGACACACAAGCATAGATGGCAGATACTGTATCTCCCACAAGGAAAAACAAACAGAATGCCAAACAGATAAACATAAACATATGCAGCTTTAAGTTGAAGGAGAGCTAATGCAGACCACTTCTACAGGGATGCTATACACATGTGCCTATCTTATTACTATTGGCCATGAAGCTGACTCTTCAGTGAAGAGATAGTACATAGAATTCAGAAGATTAAAATCTAGTAACTTGTAAACAAAGACCACAGGACAGAGATCTCAGTCTAATTTCTATTGGAATTTGTTTTGCATTGAAATGTACAGCCTGGAACCATACAGGAGGGTTGGTCATGTCTCCATCAGAGGAGATGTATGGTGTATGGACTCAACTTCTGTAGACTCACTTTCTGCTCTATTAAGAATTAACATTGGATAAAAACAGCTAATGATTTCATTCAAAATGGCTATATGTAATTACATACAATATTTTCAATTTTACAGTTTCAACAGGAATCCTAGTGGGTTATCATTAAAAACTTTGCACTTTCAGGGCAACACCACTAGCTTTGCCCAGGGCCTCAGCAGTGTCTGGCCTTGGGAATGCTGAGGAACCGGCTGGCACCATCCCAACCCCCCTCACAGCAACAAGTTCACAGACACCTGGTACAAATATGAGCTTGGAACAGGTTTAATTCCTGCCAATGAAATCCTCCTGAGAGTGAAATAGAACTTGCCAGTATCAATGGAGAAGGAAGTGGATGAGGCAGACAATGAAAATCAGGGTTTTTTTTTGTCGTGTGATTTGGATGAACAGAACCAAGTTTGGCAGAATAACACCTGCGAGTAACCTTCAGCAAGACTCTTCCTATAACCAAGTATAAACCAAAATCAGCAGCCTGTGATTTCTCCTGCCCTTTGACATTTTTAAGATTTGAGTTTTGTACTAAATTAGAGACTTACCTCAAGTTGTCTGAGTAGACCAGGTGAGGATGCTGGGGAGGACAAAGAGGCAGCACAGCTGGCTGGCTTGGCAGGCAGAGGGATGCCCCAGAGCAGCACTGCCTGAGCCCCTCAGGGATGGGGGGAGTAGCTGTGCTAGCTTTTCACAGCTCTGCCAGGGTGGGAGAGGGGCAGCAGTGGCAGCCATGGCTCTCTGTGGCGAGGCCAGGGCTCTGCACCCTGGACTAGTGACAGCTGCTCTCTTGTATTTTAGAGGATTCTTAAGTAGAACTCATTATTTGATTGAAGAATTAATGGTGAACTTTTGGTGGTATGAATATACTTCAGGTCTGTATCATATGCTATTTGGCAGGGTAAACTGTTTTCTTTGGAATGTACTTCAGAACAAAACAGATAAAACTTGAAAATATAGCCCATGTTGGTAAATTCTCTCTTTCAGTGCCTACTATAACTAGAAAAAATTGCATTAGATGTGATTGATGCTGGTTATATGCTTTTTCTTGGCATTGCTTACATAAATTAATGTGACAGAAGAAAGAATGAAGCAGAGGCAAAGCAATGTGTCCATTAATAGGCTACTCTGTCATCCATCCACTCGTTTTATTACTTGTTGCCTTTGGTTTAGTTTCTTTTTTCATTATAGTAGAGACAGAGGCCCATGAGGAGATGACGATGTCTGTGCTGTTAAGTAGACGTAGATTTGTTACGGATTCTGGAATTCATTTTTGGCATTATCCTTGGTCAAGGATTCTCTTAGTCTGGTTTTAATTTTGCAAACATACACATTGACATACAGAAGGCAAATAGTGGTCAATGCCAGATGCTTCAGAATTAACTGGGAAAAGTTACCTCATGCTTCTAATTACATCCTAAATAAGGAAGATATGTTGGCAAAGGGACTTTTACCTAAGAACTGAACTGAACCACAGTGACACGGGGAAGAAGATGGTATTGTTGATTTTAGTGTTGCTTATAAATGTGCTTCTGAAAAGACAGAGGGAGGACTAACAGGCCTGGTCAAAGTTAGCTGAAAGGGGAAAAAAAAGAGAAATGGGAAGATAAATCAGCAAATTATGTTTATGTATGTCTGCTTGACTCATTCTGAGTAACACAATTCCTGAGTATTAAGTGAGGCCAAAGTGCGGGTTTTGTAGATACACTCCTGGAAGTTACAGCATGCACAGGACTCAAAACCTGACCTGTGACAGTGGGATAAGAGCTCCTACTTAGTGTCAATACAAAAACAGAGTTTGAGAGTACCCATGATAACTTATTTCTGCATTTTGTAGAATTCGTGTTCTACTGGTGGTACCTTTGAGTGAACTTTCTTGCATATACTGAGATTTTTTGCAAATGAGTACGCACAATTTTCATGACATCATAGAGTTGATATGTCTTTTGGACATTACAGAATATGAGGGAATTTTGTCACTCACCCAAAGTGTTTTTACTTAAAATATAAGATGTTAATACAGTTACCAACATGAGGTACCTTAAATATAGAGGGTAGAATAAAATTTTCAGAAGTATTCAGCTAACCAACTAATTTGAGTCACATTTTCAAAACTGGTTAAAGCACCTACATTCCTTAGGCACTTTGAATGTTTTGCCTCTGGGGCATTTTGTGAAACATTTAGTGGAGATTGTGATTAATTCACAATGCAAAAAATGTTGACTCGTAACCATAAAATATTTATTTAACAATATTATTGTGTATTTTTCTTTATTTTATATTATTATTTTATATGTTACAGTCAGTTAAAGGACTTTTTTTTTCTCTGACAGCCTCTGACATACAGTAGATATTCAGCTAATTATTGGCATATGTTTTTGAAATAGTTGCCCAAAAGATGACCTGTAGACTAAACAATATCTGTGGAATCTGTTGCACTACTTAAACAAACCAAATAACTGGTACTTAAAAAACCAACAGGTAACACCATGGTAAGAAGTTATCTTAGCCTTATTTCTTATTTGGCCAAGAGGAAAAATTGTTGAATAAGTTGTGTATTTGCCGCATAATTCTTGATTGCTGATTTTGAAGGCAATCCAAAAATTCCTCTTTCATCTTCTAGTGATTAATTTTGGCAACAAAATTCTTCACCACTGTAGTAGTCACAGTGCTAAAAATATTTAACCATTTGAATATAGTGGGAAATTTAGGTGAAACACATGTTTAAGCAGATATAATATAAAATTTACTTGTAAAGGCCATCTACAAATGTTTAACACCTTGCCTGGGATTAGCATTGACCTTTCAAGTAGATGGGATAAATGAGGAAAAGGATCAAGTGAGAAATATTCCAAAATTCAGTGTTTTGATTGGTAATTCTAGTAGATGTTTTTTCTTTGTTTGTGTGACTATTACAACAACGCACAGGTATAGAATTTTTAAACCAGTTCCTATTGTGAAGGTGATCTTATAATCTTAGAAGTGCCATCTAGTATTTATTAAGTCACTTTGTTGGTGGGGTAAAGAGCACTCTACATAAGAATGCTGGAAGTTTTTCATCAAATCTGTGTAATCCAAGTGAGAAGGTGCAGTTCAGGATACTGGATAATAGAAGTAGAGGTGAACAGAGAATTTAGTGTGTTGAGCTGGGGTTTTTGTTTCTTCAGAAAACTTGGGACATATTTAGAAATTTAAAGTGAGATGTGAACCCAGTGGGGCTTGCTAAAATCTGGCTAATTCGCTGAAACAGACAGATGGGGTTTGACGGGGTGGGGTGGGGGTGTGGTGTTTGTAAGTTGGTTGCTTGGGATTTTTAGGTTTGGGGTTTTTAACACTACTAAGTAGTTTGTCAGCTGTTTCTGTTCGTTTAGCTGATGAGATCTCAGAAAAAGAGTGGGCAATGGGAATGGCTTAATAGGAAACAGTCATGGGTGATGTTAGGGCTGGGTGATCAGGTGAGCTGCCTGAGGGCTGCAAGCTGAATAACAGTGACTGTCATCCATCCATACAGTCAGGGTAAGTCTTGGGACTTATTCCTAATTTTTGCTCATATGTAAAATGTTTATCTAAAACTTTGACTCTGGCATATTGTTTGCAACACATGAAATCCAAAAGGTCTCTAGAAATACAATGTCTTGCTTGAGTGAAGAGAAACATCTCTGCAATTGAAATATTCTATGTCACCAGGGAAATAAAACAAGTGAAGTAGATTCCTCCAAGAATCTAGACTAAGACCACAATACTGAGGTATAAAGATAAACAGATACTCACTGTTGTAATCTTAAAGAAGTTCTACTTCTGTTTTAAAATCAGACCTTTTAAAATTGAATTACTCCTGAGATTCAAGGAGAGTCCTAGAACTTTCTGTAAAGGAGGCTTTCTGTAGTTTTGGGGTAAAACTATGGAGTTGTGTGATTGTCTTCAGTTACCTGTTCTTGAATGCTCAATCTTATTATATCTTAAATTATGATATAAGGAGGTTTTGTAATTTTTTCCTCTGCTCCAGTATCTAGGGTATTTTTTTTCCTTCTTCCACAGTTATCTATTTTCTTTGTTCTCCCATTTATACTTACAGCTTGCTTTTGTGGGTCTCAAAATCAGGAGTTCTGATCCAAATCTGTATTTTGCCAAGGAAATTCTTTAGCTCAAATTTTTTACCTTGTAATAATTTTGTAAATGGCTTGAAAATATTCTGAAAGTACTATTCTTTTGCTCCTTTTGTTTACTCATTTTTGCCAGGTGATTGGAGCATATACCCATTGTTTACTCCCCTTGTAATGTGCAGCTAGTTTAAGTGCCAGAGATAACACAGAGGTGGGGACTAACTTCACGTGGGGTCTAAGCAGATACTTCAGCAAAACCACCCATGTCTAGTCTAAATTCCCTCAAGGCCATGCTCATTGCTGCTGCAGGGAAAGGACATAAAGGTGTGTCATTTAGCAGCTGTTGCACTAAGTCTCTTCTTACAGCAATGACTTGCTCTGCCTCATCCACTGGCAAGATCACCTCTGTCTCCTTCACAAGGAAGTAAAATTTTATTTCTACTATAGCTGTGAAATGCCCTAAGTTACTTCAGGCAAAGGAACATCATTCCAACTGTAGATTGGAGGTCTACAGAGTGAACTCCAGGGGAAAAGAAAATTAAAAAAGGCCTTGGAGGAAGTGGTGGCTCTTGTGGGATGTTTGGAGAGTTCACAAAATAAGAGGCCACCTTCTCAGTTTAGTTTATAAATTCATGACCAAATATTATGACTTTTATTATTCGATGCTCTGAGCATGACAGTCTTCCACTGGAGCTTTATGGTGGAAGAAGAGTTAAAGATTGGGAACATGTGTGGAAAGTCTCTAGGTTTGGGGAGGTTTCACTTTTAGTACAGTTTTGGATGAAGCATTTGAGTCCCATAAAGATGTATAAAGTTCACTTTTTTCAGGGAACACCATGTGGATTTCTTGATGGCTTTCTCACGTGTGAGGAGGTATTGGAGTTGGAATAGGTTAAAAATAAAGTCTTTCCACTTGGTTCACACTTTTGGGGAAAGGAGATCCGGGATTCTGGTTGCTAAACATGCTGCTTCTGCTATTTCTGATGGATGCCTTCCTCAGAAAGCACCTTTTGAACCTCAAATTGTCCCTTTAGAAAAAAATACTTAAAAAATTTACGTATATATATATAAAATATATGTATACACACACTTCTGAAGTCTGAATTAACTTGCTTATTATGAAATCTTACTTTGTCCCAGTAAAAGATGGATAGATTTGTGTGGAAAATAAAAAGGGATTGTGCTGTAGAGCCTTCTCTAAACGTCTTTATGGGAGCAAAAATTAAATGTAATCCAGAAAGTATTTCTGTCAAGAACCAATAGCATATAATTAGCAGCCAACGTGTAGAAGAGGTTTCCCCTGATACATATCTAGCTATAAAGTACTGACTTCTGTCTGGAAATTCCATTTTATTATGTAATATATTTTGGAGCAAATCAGCAACTATGGAGCCAAGACACAAGTGCTACAAGAAGTGGAATTTTCATTATGGCAAAACCACTGCTGTATCTTTCAACTGCCTTAAATAAATCACTGAAAGAAAAATGTATGAACGAAAGCTGGTACTTAAAAACCAATTTCCATACTTTGCTGCATGGCTGTATCAAGTACTTCTAAGAGTGGAGTGTACCTTGTTGCAACAAAAACTAAGCTAGCCATTTTAGAAATACTAAGCATATGATCTTAATTATTTTTATTTTTTCTCTTGAAATGATTAAAGACTATTTAGTTCCTTTGCATTTGTCCCCATGTTTTCCACCTGTGAGAACCCAGGAGAATCCCTACTTTCCCTTTTAGAATCGGTTTGTAATGTGTTACAGAATAAAGTTAGTGACAAAACCTTACCAGGGCTTAACTTTTTGAGGCTATAGGAAGATAAGAATTCAGAGACAAAGCAGAAAACCTCTCTATAGTTAGGAGTATAGGTGGGCACAGGCAAGTGGTGGATACTGGTTATGGAATGTCCAGGCTGTGCACTGGCAGCAGGGGTGAACTATATTAACCAGGCAAAGGAGCTGGGTGTGTGTCAGGCTAACCCAGCCTGCTAACTGCTGGTGATAGGCCACAGATGCACACACAGGAAACTCACTGTAGTAATCTTCAATACTCAAGCAGAAGTTTCAGAGGTGAGAGTTGGAAACACGGCTGAATTTTGTTTCACAAATTCTCTGGTTGTGCAGTATAAAAGCTTAGATTTACAATTCTAGGGCTTTACCAACTTCATGCCAGACACTGCAAGTTCAGTTGCATCTTTCAGGTAGTGTTTAAGGCTTCCATAATCCAACTTGGTGGTGATTGTATGATATAATAAACTCTACCCAAATAAACCTGACAAATAATGAGAAAAATAAATATATTTAATATGTAAGAGAATATCTAATTACTTCTAGATCACTTCAGTAACAGTAACTAATAAGTGTATTAAATGCAATTTTTTTTAAAAAAAATTAAACTTTTAAAACCCAGGAAAGCTTAATGTGATTCTTACTACAGAACAAACTTGGTCTACTTATCTAGCAAAACACCCACTACGAGCAGCATTTGCAGTTTTATTGTAATAACATGATGATAGGCCTGATAGAACTACTCTGTTAGCTGTGTTTTTGCACATCTTTTGATATTTCCCTGAAGATAAGTTTAAGAATATATACATAGTGTTTTGTAACCTCTCCCAAACTAAGAATAGCAAATGAAATTCATGAAAAGTCCTTTAATTAGTAAATACTGAAATATGCTGTCCAGACTGATGTTGGGATCTCTCTGTCGGATATAGTCAAGACCCAACTGTACAAGGCCTTGAGCAACCTGATCTAATTAGTCCTCTTTTGAGCAGAGGGTTTGACTAAGTGATCTCTGGAGGTCCTTTCCAAACTAAATTATGCTATTATCTTAGACTTAAGGGAATACAGACTTAAAAGTTGTGTAATTAATTGTTCTTTCTGAGTAACATTTCAAGCAGGAGGTAAATTAGCAGTTACTACAATAGTATTGTAGAGTGCTGAGGCGCTGTGAGTTCATTTTACTCTGTCCTGAACTGATGAACCCCTACTCAGGTGTGAGTTGGGAGTTACATTTTCGGAGAAGTAACTTTATACTAGCTTTGGGATTGCTGATTGCTGCTCAGGAGAATATTTGCCATATCTCCATGTGTGTCTGTGTTTGTTATCTAAGGCTCACACACCTTTGAGTCCAGCCTCATTTTGTTATGCTGTTTGTGACAAATAAGGCTTGGAGGACCTGGAACACTGAAGTTTGTCCCAAGGAAGGAGAACTATGAGTTCTGAACATACCATGAAATCTTCTTTCTTGCCAATGTCATTGGCTTTACAGTTAGAAAGTCTCCCTCCTGCAGACTGAAAATGAGCTATCTGATCTTATTGTGGGTATGAAGAGCAATTTACTTATTTGTTTGTTCAGCTTGTTTCAGGCTGCTTCATTGTACCTTTCCTCAGCCTGCTCTTTAGGGGATAAATTCAGTTCTGTCAAAGTTTCTGCACACCTGAAAGGCTTGTACTTTTTCTCAGTTCAACACTCTCTCCCCAGATCTCACATGAATGGGATGCCCAGAGTGTGATAAAACCTTCTGATGAAGCCTTTGCCTGTACTTTGTAGAATGGAAGGATTTAATTTTGTATTATGTCAGGCATTCCTATCTATATCCCAAATAGTTTCATTTGAAGGTGACATATTTTCTCAAACTGTTTGGTTTAGGTTAAATTTGTGATTTTTAGTGTAATTGCTGTTCTGAAAACCTCTCAGCTAAGTTCAAGTTGTTGCTTATCTACGTGCAGCAGTTTATTCATTTAAATGTAAATAGAGTTGTAGCTGGTTTATAAGATTACTCTCTAGTAATTTTCAAGGCTATGCAAGATACAAATACATTGTATTTGCTTTCAGAGCTGTAACAATAATGTCAGTTCTAATTCCCAAGGCAGCTCAGTATTAGAGCCTGTTTTGAATACTACCAGCGAAGGAATTGCTCTCCTGGCAGCTGATTAAAATTTCAGTCAAATCAGAACAAATTATGTCTGCGACAGAGAACTGGAATAATGTAATAATGTGTGTTACCTTAAAATACCTCTTAATGATGCAGGATCTGTCTACAAATAGAAGACCAATTTCACTGAGCTTGTCTTAAAAATAGTACTTTAGTTAAAACAATGCAAATGTGCATGAGTCAGCTGTAGTATTTGGTTGTGACTTTTTTTACTGTGAGCTAATAATATTTGACTTTTATCTGCTAGCTTGTACTCATTTAGAGATGCATTCAGGATATAATGAAATAAATGAAGATTTTCCCCTTTGCTTTAGATGAGCTGAATGAAGCCATCAGAGAGAAACATTTATTTTGGTATTCTAGCTACTTTATCTGGTTTTGCACACTAAAAACCTGGTCCTGTGGAAGGTGTCCCAGCCCATGGCAGGGTGGTTGAAACGAGATGATCATTAAGGTCTCTTCCAATCCAAACTGTTTAATGCTTCTATAAAATGACCAGAGAGGATGCAGTAAAACTCCACTTAGAACATGAGACTCGCTTAGGCTCAAAGAAATGCAAACATTCAAATAAAAGATTAAAACCATACTGGAAGCCTTGCATATTTCACTAAAGGTTGTCAGTCTGAAAGTTGTCATGTTTCTTCTGATTAGCTCTTGCAGAGGATACAAGGTTTGTTTCTTTTGATGATGGAATAGACAAAACTAAAATAGCTATGCTTGCAAACAAAGACTTCACTTTGATGGAATGCCAAAAGCCTTTGTAATTTATAGTCTGAATTTCAGATTACTGGTTTCCCAAAACAATGCACTGTGTTCCAGAAGGACATTATTATCAGGTCCTTGTTACTAAAGGGTCTTACAGAACATAAGTGCTCAAATTCTCTTTTTAGGAGTGTTTGTAAGTAGCCTTAGTGTGCTGTGAAATAGCATTTCATAACAGTAACAGGACAGAATTGTTAACTCAATATATATTGTAGTAACTTTATGCTTTTAAAATACAACTTTTGAAAAACAGTATATGTGGAGTAATCAGAGAAATTATTTCCTTTTTAACAGTGACTAATGTCAATAGCTCTGTTTGTTGTCCTATTTATAGTAGCAAGTTGAAAGGAAGTCTTTCAACCTACTGTGTAATTAGTACATATTTTCAATTTTTTTTCCCCTGACCCACTATCCAGTTCTTAGAAGGAGAAAGAAAATGAGTGAAAGACTTAAGAGTACAAAGTTCCAAATCTACAACTGGAAAGTAAAATAAATATGAAAAATTAATCCCTTTGGGCCCTGGAGTCCAATTTTCCAGACATAAACTCCACTGGAATCCACTGTTACCACTGCCAAGGAGTTAAGTTCCTTTGATATATTTTGTTTACTTACCCAACTCACTTTGACTTTTTGATCTAGTGTGTTTGATTCCCACCTACTGAAAACATATCAGCCTATTTGTTTTCTGAAGGCAAGCCAAAATGAGCACCCTAGCTGCACAGGCAGGAGACAATCAACCCGAAGCACTGGCCTCTGCTTCTCTTCTATGCTTTTGTTTTCAGCAACAGTGGCTCAGCAGCCAGGTAAAATGCTATGGCTCCTGGCTGGTGTGGGACCTCAGTTATCACCAGTCTCTTTGTCTTATCAGAAGTGCAGTGTTATGACAAATCTTCAGATCCTCTCAATTGTTTGCTGAACTTCTCTTGGGGCAGGGATGTGGTGGATATGAAATGTTGTTTTCATAGACACCAAGAATATGAGACAAATACAGTTCCTTGTGTGTACAACTCCATGTGGTGATGCAGCTACTTCTTTGACTTTTGAAAATATTATCCATCTCAGACTCCCTCCCTGCCCCTGCTAAACCAAACCAATCAATAAGCCAACCAACCAACAAACAAAAAAGAATGATTAGGAAGTATTTCTGAAAGAGCCGTACTTGACTGCACAGCTGCAAATTGCTGACTTCCTTTTTGGTGGGATAGAGATTCCCACTTACAGGAGAACTCATGATTTTTCAGCTTTACTGTCTCAAGAAGGGAAAAAAAAATGTGATGCAGAACTCAGATATTAGGAGGGAAAGCTGTTCCCAAATTCTACCTGAGGACTGCCACACTGTGCATATTTGTAAGAGAAAGTTGAATAATGATGCTCACTTTCAGCAGCTATATTAGCAGAATTGATTTTTTTTCAATTGCTTGAAAAAGCAAATTCTGTGCATTTTCTTAGTGAGCTAAATAGCAAAATTGCTTGGAAACTAACTTAATGGTGTTCAAATACTAATGCTTGCCCTCAGGTAAAAGAAAACATCAATTGTTAAAAGGAGACATTAAATGTATTTGGCCTCATTGTGGCCATTCACTGGAAGGAGCTACATTTCTATATGAATAAATGAAAATCAGTGATACATAGGGTAATTGTTTGAATATGCAAAATGGATGTATTTACAGTAAAAAATATTGTACCTTTTTAAGTTAATTTTCAAAATATTACTGTATTGTACCTTAACTTAAATGTCAAGTGATTTTAATATGCCACTTGCAAATGCTGAGAGGGTTCAGTTTAGATCTTTATGTAACACTAAATTCATATTTAGTCATATGTAAGGAAAGCTGGAAATTGCAGACAGTGATCTAAATAATTAAGATTTTCTGGGAGCTGCACATGTATGGTTCTTCCTTGCAGAACAGACCC
>JAWWLZ010000004.1:19351483-19443781 GCA_035041345.1 Poliocrania exsul
AATTGCAGACAGTGATCTAAATAATTAAGATTTTCTGGGAGCTGCACATGTATGGTTCTTCCTTGCAGAACAGACCCACAGACCCCAGCATCCAAAGTCGGAAGTAATTTTGTCTTATGAGAGTAGTTTACAGAGAAGAGAGACAAACTGCCTCTGAGGTCACTGCAGAATTGCTGGTTTCACAGTGACTGGATTCTTCCCAGTGAACAGTCACCCTGAAAAACAGCCTAGTTCCCATCAGCCAAATGAAGCCTTTTCTCAGCATTTTATTCCTTTGATGCCCCAAGTGTCTTGAACTAAGTTCATCCACAGGTGGTGTAGCTTGAATGAGTTTTGTTTGGAATGCATTGCCCAAACAATCAACACAGTAAAGGACCTAAAATCAAGGTAGTTGTAAAATGGTAACTGATATGTGAATGGTAGAAATAAACTCAGCAATGAGTAGATAGTGGTAAGGGTTGGAGCACTGCTAAATAAGTAGTGTTGTGTTGTCTAGATTTCATTTCTTTACTGGGCTGGACTTGATCACATAAAATGGGTTAGCAGCTGGAATTAGGCTGTTCTCTTTATTGACATGGTTTCTTGTATAGTGATGAAATATACATTTTATTAGATGAAAGTTGTGTAGCTGGTATGTGATGTGAGGCCACCAGAGAACTCCTTGTATTATAACTGACTAGTCATTTCACTCCTTGGAGCAAAGGAATATTCTTCCACCAAACTTACAGCAGAATTCTTAGCTAGTGGCTCACTGGAAGATGGAATCCAGCTGCTTGAAATTTGAATAGTCAAAAGCAATATTGCTTAAGTTACAGCTTGCAGAGCCTTTGTGGATCAGTGGGATAATTCCTGGGATCTGTGATACACTAAGTGATACTTATTCCTGGGAAGTCTGCAGTCCCCTCCTGTCAAGTACTGGCTGTAGGTCTGGCTCTGTGGAGGCAGCAGCCTGGCCAGAAGGCAGTCAGGGCCTCTGGGGAATGGCAGCTGTTGGGAACTGGCCATGGTTAATTGCTTTGGCTCTTGCAGCCCATTTCCACCCTCTGTTACTGTTGGGCCAGAGAGTTTTGGGTGTGGGCTGAAAGCAGACTCTGGGCAGATCTGTTGGACACTGACTCTACTACAGACAGACGAGCATGTGTCCCACACACCAGCATCTGTCTAGGGTTACTCCTCATATGTTAATACTGTGAGTATGTCCTCCCTGCCCTACCAGAGACATTAGTTACCACTCTTGAAATGCAAAATCTATAGTTTTGATTTATTTATCTCTGTTGTATTTTTCCCAATTAGTCTATTTTTCTCCAGCAAAATACAGTAATCTAACACATTTGCTAATTTGTGATTCAGTGGATGCTCATTACTGTAAGACTGAATCAGAGGCCATCTAATTAACTCTTTGTATATGTTGGAGTGTGTTCATGCTTAGAAACTAGATTAGGGGTGGAATAATCAAAATTCCTGTTGCCCTTTTTTTCTGGGGTGAAGAGCAGCTTAGATATTAAGTCACCACATATCTTTGCCTTTTGTTCTTTATTACCAGAGAATAACGTTTTTATCCCAGAGTATAATTGTGTTTCCAAGGTTCAGGTCATTCAGATCAGTCCAAATAAAAGAAGAAAGCTCTCCAAAAGTACATCTGGAAACAATGTTAAAAGCAGACAATTTCTATGTGCTGAGCTATTTGGAAGCTCTGAAAGCAGAACAAAAAAGGCTCACACCTCTGATCTTCCAGTGAAGTAGCAAAATGTTTGAATTACTCTTGTATTAATACCTACCTCTTGGATTGCTATGAGCATCTGATATTTATGGAGTGCTTTTTGGTTGGTTGGTTTTTTTTAGTTATTATAATTTTAGTCATAGATTGAATCAGACAGTTTTAACCATTCTAAGTAGAGTAATTGATCTCTAATATGTCTCTACCATAAGTTCATTTTGAGAGATGAATGCAGCATGCCAACATATGAAAGTAATGCCCACCAAGAAAAAATGTTTTCTTGATATGCCTTTATAGCAGCTGGTTGAACCAATCCCATCCTTAGTGTAACAAGAGAGTATTTTTCAACCCCACTACTAGGCTCAAAAATCCAAAGTGCTTTAGTTACATCTTCACAGGACCCCAGCTTTCAAATTATATTTTGCTATTTTTTTGGTTGCCTTGTTTATCTTTTCCCCAGTTTTTCTCAAAGTTAGTCTGGCAGACTGTCCTTTTGTTACCTCTGCAGCAAATGCTGTTTTTTTCTCATGGCATTCACAGCATGATGTCTAGAGTAGCTGAGCTGTCTGAAGCCCAAGCATGGCAATTTTGTGATGTGTATGGCAAGTGCCACTCTGGTACCCAAAACCTGACATTAATTTCTGACTTTAGGTCATTACACTCATGAAATGGGGCAAGAGAATTTTATAGTACCACATTTCCTTTATTTTGCTGTCTTGATCTTTCTCACATGCCAACCTCTCTTTATTCCTAAACCTTTGTGTGATGTGTTTCAATATACTGTAACAGCTGTCACTCTTAGGCTGAAGCACCTTTTTAATTCCTAGTTTCAGTAACTTCAGATTCTTCAAATACATCAAAAATTTTTTATGCTTATCCAGAATCCAGTTAAAATCTTAAGGCTGGGGAAAGGGTAATAATGGTAGAAAAAATGGCTGAAATTTCTGTGGTTGACTGGAGAGTAATATTGTAGGTCCTGAACTTTGAGTTTCTCTCCATATTACACCCATTTACCTTTGGGATCTTAATTTCCTTCCTATCTCTTTTGCTTTCAGTTCTGCATCAGGGCTTCGCTCAGTTCAGTATTGTATTTTTAACAGGAAGAAAGGAAATAATTCCACAGATTAAATGATCCAAAGAAAAATATTTTCATATCCCTTGTCTTGCTATGTTTAGAGATGTTATTGTAAACAGTTTTTCATTCTTTTAACTATCTCATGCAGGATCTACATTATTATTATAGGTGCTTGAATAATTTCAGGTCATCAACTTTTTTCAGTATCTATCTAATTCTTTTGCAGTTTTACAGAGCATATATTGATGTATTTTATTGGTTTGGAGATTTTTAGTTGGTTGGTTTTTGGTTGGTTGGTTGTTGTTACTGTTGTTTTACTGCAATCATTAAAAGTTCCCAGTGGGATATCCACAGCCTCACATTGTCCTTTTCTTTTCCAGACATCTTTAGTGTTTTTCAAATTCACTGTTCAGTCCAGTGAGCAGGATTTGCTAGCTTGGTTTTTTGCTGAAGTTTAAACTGAAATCAGATTTCAAAATACTAATAAATGACTGGCCACTGTCCTGCCTATGGGCCTGGCCAGCCCCTTCTGCCATGACCACTGCAGGTGCCGTTCCCTCCTGACTACTCCTTTCTCATTTGGGCTGTTCTGCATCAGCCCTTTCCACTTTGCTTTTCTGCCTGTTTAAATCCTTAACCTGCATTCCCTATTGGGCTGTAACACTTCATTATTTCTGCACTCTTGGCAGCTGTGCTTTGTCCAGATCAGACTGCTGAGAAAAGTGCAAAAGTACCAATTCAACAATCTATACTGAAAATTACACACTCAGCCACTGTCCTGGGCGCTACTTGTTTCCAGCTCTTCTGTTTTGACATAATGTTTCATAAAGGAAGTGTAGAAGAGTGTTAAAACTCTGCCAGAGAGGTTATCTGTTTTCATCTAATGCCTGAGTCTGAGCTGTTCATATTTTTTCTCATGAAAACTTACTCCATGGAGTCAGATTCTCTCTTGGCAGAAAACATCCAACTGTAGTTTCTGGTTTTCTCATTTAGAAAAATAATTGAATTAATCAACATGAAACATTTTATGGAAATTGTCGCATTTGTCAGGAATTACCACAACATTTGTACACTGCACTGTGACAGAATGGTTGAAGGAGCTTTTATAACAGAGGGAAAAAAACCCCAACCAAACAACAATAAAAGTAGATAAGAAGAGGTGAATGATGGGTAAAAACTCTGGAGGGATCATTCTGAGGACAAGTGAACTGCAAAAAAGAGGCTTTGCACACAATTACTTCCATACATTGAATATTTGATTTTATAATACGGACCTGTTTGGAAGTAAAAAGCACTAGTACCTGGAGGATCTGAGAGAGGTGGACTAGCCCAGTGATCATGACCAAAAACTTACTTCACTTATTACTTCAGTTCATCGCAGTCTCTGCTCTTCCCCTCCAATCCATCATGGTAGTTCATGAGATTTTTTTTTTCCTGTTTAATGTAAATATTAACATTGGTTGTGTTGTATTCTTTCTCCTTGGAGGACAGCAATCCGTCCAGTATAGGCAAGTTACAGGAGCCCCTTGACAAGTGATGACAAAATGCTTGATTTCTTTTAAAATTTTTCCTGTATTCTGAAATCTGTCTCAGTTGAGATTTCCCCCTAAAAGTTTGTGGTGTTTTTAAAGTGCCTTTATTGGCTACCTTCGGAAGCTTGTTTTAGTTGGTTTTTGTTGATTTGTTTTGGGTTGGGTTTTGGGTTTTTTTGTAGCAAACTCTCTGCTTAGATATGCTAGGTTTTCCATTACAGTGTAGACAAAATGCTAGCAAGATGAGCTTGGTAATGACAAGTATGTGTTATAAAATCAGGACAGTGTGCATCTGAATCTGAACTAGTCATGCTGGAGACATCATCCAGTCTATGAGTATAAAATGATTGTAGAGAGTCCAAGAAACATTTTATAACATAACTACATAACAGAACTGAACTTGATTCCTTCTGTAACTAAGAAGGGCTCCAGCAGAATCATTAAATCCTTTTCGGTGTTTGATGTCAGTCATTAAATACTGAAATTTGTTGGATTTCTGTTTGAGTAATCTAAAAGGTAAATGAGTAGAACAAGTATAAATAGATAGTATTGGGGTTTTTCCCTCTTTAGAAAGGGAAGATCATGATAAAATATGGCTCAGTTAGCTAATAGGAGTAGTTCAGATAAGAGTGTAAAAGCCCATGAAACCTAACAGTGCTCTATTAGAGAATTTTACTTTTTAACCATGCTACTTGAACTTCCTTCGTGCTGAAAAATTCCTTGTCATAATTAAATGTGCTTTTTTATGTGTCTGGTACAAAATGGTTTTCCTTGGTTAAGTGGCAAAATACAGCTGTTTAAATTTCTCTCTACTAATTGGACCCCCTGAGGTTTGCAAAGCCAAGGACTGTGACAGAACAGATCTCACTTCCATTTTAAAAGGTATCTGCCAACTAGATACAAAATTAAAGGATCTTAATAGAGAAGTCTTTTATTTATGGTTAAATCCTTCCCATTTAACTCAACAGTGAAATTCCCTTTAACTTTTAGAGGGGGCAGGATTTCATCTTAAGTGAAAGTAGGATGTGAAATTTAGATTTCCCATTGGCTTTTGTCCAATCTGTGTCTCACTGGAGGTAGGAACCGTGCAGTTCCTTAACAGAACATGATGATATTGCCAGCCCAAAATTAAACAGCATCCAAAGTAAAATTAATTTAAATTATACTAAAATTTTAACTGTTGTGAGAAATATTTCTTGACACTCAGATGCTTTCATTAGTGTTCAGTCTCCGGATTGTTTAGAGTAGCAAGGTGGTTCTCAGGTTCTGTTGAAGGTCATTCTGACTCTGTAGAAAATAAAGTGTTTGTAACTTCTTGATGAAACTGATATTGTTAGTTATAATCTTGGTAAATCACATTTTTCTTTCTTAAATTCACTCATATTAACTATGTAAATGAGCTCAAAAAGATTGTACATGTTTTAGAGACTAATTTTAGTAAACTTGAGATTTTTTCTTTTTATAGGTGCAATACTTCAGATGCAACTGAAATAAGTAGTAGTCAGCAATTTGGGTAGTTAATGCACAGAGAGTCTCAGAGGTGAAACTCTTGGCACTGTAGTGATATTTTGCCTTCACAGGCCTAATTATCTGGCATCACACATTGATCCTGGTAGGAAATAAAATAAATCTACATAGATATATGGTGCACTGACAATAAATATTTCCAATCTGTAAAAATAATTTTTAATTTACCTGATTCAGGTTGTTTCCAATATCCAAATGCAGTTTTATGTGTTAAAGTGATTGCTTTAGCAGAAAATGTGAATCCACAGACTGACAACTGTGTATATCGGGGGGTATTTTTTCAAGTCTCAAGAGTGTCATGAGACAGACACCTTCATTTTGGGAGAAATAACTTTTAAAGCAAAGAAGATAAAAGATTCCTAGGCAGAGAAATGTAGTCTTCTTTCTCACTACTTTTTTTTTTTTGAAAGGATAGTAGGAGACCTAAATGACAAAAATTCTTGACCCAGTTCTGAGGATGAATATGTGGTGCTGATGGATGTGCTGAGTCTACTGCCTGTTTGCTGGCACTAGTATTTCATACGTCTTTCAAGCTGAATTTACTTGTCACCTTAGACATTAAGGCAAAGATATGTGAGCGAAAATCTGGAGATACTTACTACTGGCAACATCCAAAAAGATTATTCAATCATTATTCACTTCTGCAGATGGAAACTGCTTGCTCCTTGACCTCAAATATGATTCATTGTGGCAAGCTAGCTGAATCTAGCAGTGTGAATGCAAACATATATCTGTATTTAATAAGAGGATTCCATCAGGATTCCCAGAACACCATCTCCAGATTTTTTCTCTGAAAGAATTTACTACTATTAAAAATAATTGTCTTCCTGAATTGTAAAGTAGGGTATTTTCAGGTGGTGCAATTGGTAGCTCTCAACAAATTTTTAATAATTAAGATACAATTGTATGTATCCAAGAACTAGTTGAACAGTAGTATTTAGGTATAGAAATCTAAGGCTTTTTTTGGTGGGCAAGAAAGGAAGACTGGAATTGGACTTATAGAACATGTTGTGACTACCTGGCCCAGAATGTCAGTTACGACTAGAGCATTTTTCTCTTTTTCCTCCCTGAAAGCTGCTTAATTTGAATGTATTAAAAAGATAATTGAAAGACAAAAACTCTTCTGTCTTTTGAGTAAATGTTGCATTTTCATGTCTGCGAATCTTTCATTATGTTTATAATGGCAAGTGCCATGCCATTGTTTTAAATTCTTCAGTATGTGTGTGGTTTTGTATGCTTATATGTATATATCTATATATATCCTGATTAGTACATGATCTGAGTCCAATCCATTTCGAGAGTTATTTATTTCTTCTCTTATGGGAAAATGAGTAAATAAATGCAGACATGGGAAAAACTTGTGGTAATCCACTCCTTATGCATACACACTGGCTTTCAAATAGTGGAGTAAAGCTACCAAGACAAGTAAGAAAAGTAGAAAAGAATCTAAATTCTTCCTCTTTATGTCTGTACAGATACAATTGTGTGAGAAGCTGAGGCCTTACCGACATTCTTGGCAGTAGGAATCCAACAGCAGTAGCTGGAAAGGTGGGAGTACTGTCCTCACCTTTTATTTTTAGCCCCCTTAAATAAATCCCTAAAGTTATTCATCACGCTTCTTAGCAGGAATACATTGCTTTTGGAGAGTAAATGTTTTGTCTCTGCAAGCTTGAGGTGGATTGTTGACTAAGTGCTGGGAGTGGCTGTTGTGTCCTAGCTGTAGCCAGGCTGTGGTGTGAGCAGCACCAGTGCCCTGCTCAGCACCCCTGAGCTCCAGCACACCTGGGCACCAGGGAAGGAGGGATAAAGGCAGGGCAGAACCAGAATGGCCTTGCTCTCAGCTGCTGTACGTGGCTTTCATGCCCTGGCAAAGCTGCTGCTGAGTTACTGACTCAGGGCTAAGGAATGAGGCAGTGTGGGGACTGCCTATGGAGACAGTGACCAAAAATTCTTCGAGTTTACAGTTATACCAGAACCAAAATTGGTCCCACACTATCATTTCTTTTAATTTTGCTTCCTTTACAGTTTCATGTGTGTTAGACATGTGTGCAGGTTTACTTACTTTGTGGCAGAAAATGAGGGCTGTAAGCTCTGAGATCAGAACAACTTTTTGTTCTGTGCACAGGGACAAACCTGTGGAGTTCTTGTTCATGATCTTCTGTAAAGTCTGATCCTGAAAGAAAAAAAAAGGATAAATGAAATGCTTCAGTTGTTCTCACACAAGTGACCTCTAACAGGCAGCATGGTCCAATATTTGATTAAGAGGGTTCATGAGGTGAGTCTCTTGAACGAAGCACTTTCATAACACAAACTTCTGCAAGTTGCTCAGACAACTGATGAATGAACAAAATTACCAATACATGTTTTCCATGGTGTACACACAATATGGATTCACCTGTTTGAAACAGGTCCAGTTTTGCCACCCTTACTCTATGTCAAATTGTAATACATGTTTGAAATACTCTCACTTATTTCAAAAGAACTTCCTTTTAAAAAAGGAAGGGATTGACTCAATGAAAAAGTGGGCAGGAAATGAGACACTGATGAGCTCTTTAATTATTATTTTATCACAGAGTAACCCTGAAATAACTGAACTTAATTTTTAAAAACTACCAATATTCATATTCCAGAGACTTAGGCAGATATTTTTCTCCTGAAGCTGTCATGTAGAGAAGCACTGCTAGATGAGTTGGAAATTGTTGTGATAACTATGGAATATAATGAGGGGAGCTAAATCTACACTTTTATTGTGGTTTGGGGTCGTTTTGTTATGTTTTTTATTCAGGCTAATCCAGAATCTATATATCTAGTCAGAATAGAGCTCAACAAATGTTGAAACATGGAAAAAATACAATTCCTACCTAATAATTCAGAATTGAGTACTCATCCCTTTCCCCCTGTTCCTCTAGACCTTTCATCAACTATGAGATTAAGACCTTTCAAATGTAGATAACTTGCAGAGATCTCCTGTCTAGTTCCTCTTTGCAGATGAGCACACTGTTGGAGATGCTCACATAGGGAATACTTTCCCCACATTTTCCTGAGTGCACTCACCTCCTTGCCTGCTTTACAAGGGATACACTGCCAATCCATAACAGATTCTGTGCTCAGGAAATCCTTCCTATGCTTTTTCCCTCTCCACATAGTTGACTGAGTTTTAGCCTGTCTCTTTAATGGAAGTTGCACACCTGCTTATGGCAATGGGCTCCAACATCTCTCTCTGGGCAATATTTATTTGAATTTTCTCAGGCTGAAGAGGAATCTGGTTGGAAATTCATAGGCAAATAACCTAATCTTTAGGTAACAAAAGAGAGGAACAACTTCTCTTCCTTTTTTTGCTTTGCAGGTGACATTTAAAAGGAATATGGGCTTTTACTGCAGCATGACAATTTTCAAAACTCTTGTAACACAATGGTTGAAATAAGTTACAGAGCAGCTACCTGCATATCCTGAACATTTTTAGCTCTTTTAGGTCATTTTATAGCCCAGAAGCCTCAAATTGAGGAGCTGGGGAACTGAGATCCATAGATAGGATGTGTGTTCCTGGGTCTGTTTTGATTTTGTTGTTTTGTTTTGTTTGCTTTGTTGTTGTCTTACTTCTCAGGCAGTACTTTACGGGAGTGGTGAGAGCTGTTGGCCTTCACTTCAAATAGGTGAACATCTGCTGTGACTCTCAAAATGGATGTATATATTTCTGTTATATATTTCTGAGGTGGTTTTGTGCAGTAAATACATGATTATGTTGTACTTCATGTTGTAATCTTCTGTATCCCTCTCTACTTGTAAGAGAACGCCTTTCACTCTTTCCTAACATTTGTCCTTTCCTAAAGCCACAAATGACAACCTAAAGAATAACTAAATATTCACTCTGCATACAGAGGGCTTTTTTTCATGAGTGTCGTGCCTTTTGCATTAGAACATCACATGGAAAAATGGCTTTGTGCTGAGGGACTCATGCATGTCTAATTGGCAGAGGCAGGATTTTATACAATGTTCAAACTAGGAATGGTTGGGAATTTCATGTGACAACATACTCTCAATAAGTAATGCAGTTCTTACAAACTAAACTTTTTAATGGATGTTAGGGGTTTTTTTGTGGTTTCCTTTTTTTTTTTTTCCAGATTGGAAAATTCAAAATTAATTCAACTCTTCAAAATCTCCTTGACCCAAATCAGAATTTATTTTTTCTTATCTGAATTAAACTATTAATTAAACACATTATAATACACAATTGAATATTTATATATAAATATATAATTTTAATGTTATCT
This sequence comes from Poliocrania exsul, assembly GCA_035041345.1. NCBI lineage: Eukaryota > Metazoa > Chordata > Aves > Passeriformes > Thamnophilidae > Poliocrania > Poliocrania exsul. The sequence goes on from JAWWLZ010000004.1 coordinate 19,361,606, forward strand.
ATAATGTATATATGTTTATGTAAAATATAAAATAACTGCATTGTTCTCTCAGGGCATTGCTTTTATTCTTGATAACCTTAAATAGGATGCCCAAGTGGCCTATAATTTGCATAATTTATATAAGATTAACAAGATCTAGGAGCTGCAATACTACTGTAGATATAATGCTGCAGTATTAATTCATTAATTTAAAAATTATTTTAATAAAACCAAATTATTTCAGGTTGCTTTCACAAGCCAAAAAAAGAAAGCCTCATTCTTTTCTAGGAATATGCAAAAATAACATCAATAGAGTAATATTTTGAAGTTAACATGTTCTGAATAGTTATTTTTAAGCTATTTCCTTCTACCATCTACATGAAAATGAAGCAATTTAGGCATTTAAATGCTGGAATTTCTCAGGTGACAAAGATTCTTTGTCTTCAATTTTCGAACATTGTTGCTAATATGTGAGATCCCAAAAACTCTATTAAAAGTACAAATTGCATCAGCCATTATGATGGAATCTGATATATATTCATAAAATAATTGACAACAAAGAAGTTTATTAGAATAAAAGAAGTACTTAAAGAAATAGATTTAAGCACTCAACATAGCAATTAATTAAGAAAATCCAGCTCATGATAAGTGATAAAATCTTGCCCTACTAATCCTTCCACAAATGTGAACAGTTGCACATTCTGAAAAAAGAGCTTGCATTATTTTTCTTTTCTTTTTTTTTTTTTTAATTTTGCTGGGTAAATATTAATACAAATACCTGAATGGTATGTCAGACTGAAATACACATCCATACAGATTAACTGAAGAAGGAGAGAAATACATCAAGACTAAATAAGCAAAGTATGGTGCATTTTGAGTGTAGACCCTTAATGTGCATTTAATCACTTCAACATTGTCAGGATTTTATATTTATTTTAAAACAATTGGTTGACCTAGAGCTTTTGTACCAATGTAATCAAATTCTTATGTAGTACTCTACGTGAAGAGTCTGCAAAAGGTGCTGAAACATTTTACTTTTGAGTAAAAATATTTTTGTGATAAGGCAATATTCCTTACAGATCATTCTCTCCAGTCTTCATACTGCAAGTTGACTATAAGCAGGTGCAAAGTCAGGTTTTATGCAGGATGCAACAGAAAACAAGCATACACCTACTTTTCCAAGGATGGAAGGATATTTTACTGCCTCTTTGTGCCACTGAGAACACTTCCTCTGACTTACTCAAATAAGGGTTCAATACTCTCTCACAGAACTGGTTTCTGTGCTGCTCTTACTTTTCTGAACTTTCTAAGTTAAGAAAAAAGTTGCTAACAGATGTTAGCAACTAAATTTTACATGATTTGACATTATGAATCTGTTTGAATAGATTTCCATTGGCTTAATCAGATCAGGAGAAACAGTTACAAACATATAGAAATCCAAAATTTAAGAATTTTTTTTCCCAAAGACCTGTTCCAAATCAAATTAATTAAAAGATTTCCTGTTATTGCTATATGCTGAAGTTTTTGACAGTAGGAACTCAAGTAGGAGCACATATGAATGCTTCTTAATTCCTTATTGTACCACTGTGAACAATATTTTTAACAAGGGGAATTATTCTGAAGCAGGTTAAGCCCCAAGAATGCTCATCTGCTTCACAGGCATACCTATTCCTCTGGCTGCTCTGACTCCTCCTGAAGATGGCATGCAGCAGGATGTTGCAGCAGATGGTGTGCAAGCTTCTATTTAATTTTCTAGAAGCAGAAGACTAGAAAACCATTTGTTTGTGGTTTAGTGGATTCAACTTTGAATAAATATAGAACTATACCTTTCAAATGTACAATTTTCACTGACTAATCTTAGCTAAATGTGAAGGACCACTTCCTTTTTCAAGTTTAATATTTAGTAACCAACAATTTAATGCCTAAAATGCTTTACTAAGTAGAAATAAAACTCTATGCTTGCTTTTGACAAGAAAATAATCTTTTAGGAGATCAAGGTTCTTTGGGGCTCTCAAATGAGCTTTCCAAATAACACTAAGTGGACATGCAGATTTTTGGGAAACAAAACCCAGCACCAAATAACAAAACAAAATCTCCAATTCTTCAAATGAACAAATAAAATCTCACTTATGAAAGAGGAATTTGTCATAGTTATGCCTAAAACTTTGTTGCAGTTGGCATCAAGACCAAGATGTAGGGCCTTTATTCGGCCTGGAATTATAACTTTGTATAGCTTTGCACAGCTTTGCACATATTATGAAATAAGGCAATCTGAAAATTTATCTTATACCAGTCTTATACTAAGTCATAACTTTATTATAATAATCTTTAGAAAATTAAAAAATTAAGTGTTTGGAAAGAACAGAGTAATCAAAGTATTATAAGTAGAAATCTGGCAAAGAATGGAGAATAGGCTGTTGCAATTTGTCTGCTACTTGGGAAAGCCACTCACAACTATGATGTGAGAAAGCTATAGCATATCTACTAAAAATGCTCCACATAATAAATATTAATTATGATGGTATAGAGTAAAAAAGTCTGAAGAGTTAGGAAATATTATAAAAAAGGAATAAAATGTTTATTTTGTGGAATTTAATGACAATTCTACTGAAATCCTTTCCCTTGTACTTGTCTTTCTGAAAGGGAATTCCAGTTCTCTTTGTGTTCTGTCATCATCACTGCAACACAGGAATGTGAATGTTAAAGTGTATCTTAAAATAGTGTTTTGCAATGAAAGACTTAAAAGAACATCTATTTAAGATATATAAACTGATCATAAAAAAAGTGATAATTCCCAGCAGAGAGTGGATTTGTTTGTAATAAAACCAACACATTAAAATGGTTGTGTGAAGCACAGCATGCATATGGCAAAGCAACCATCTATAAAAATGTGTTGTAAGCATGATGAACTGTGAAATACAGAACTGCATTGACAAACACACTCAGCAGTACTAATCAGTTTTGCTGCTAATGAAATGACAGTTCTGTGCTGCTTTCTACAAAATCAAATAATGTTCAAATAAGCAAGAATGAATGATAGAAAATCCTTGATACAGTCATAGTGCATTGCAATCATACTGGTTTAGAATTAAATAGCATAAAGAAACAGGCACAGTAGATTTGAATGGAATAGGTTTATTTTGCAGAGCAGAAGGATGTGCATAGGCTGCAGTGTAACAAATGGAAATGGGTGTGGTGACAGGTATGTAAGTGTAGTGTATAGAGCAGGTTGTCAAACACTGCTAATTATAGAAATATTTAAAAGATGGGATAGCATGAGCTGGTATGTCATATTGATGGAGATAGTAGTGCAACTGTTAGCAAGGATAAACTGCACTTATCTGTGTACAAACCCCATAAATCAGACTTTCCATAGGAGAACATTAGAAGCTGCTGAGGAAAAACATTGCAGTTGGCACAGCTTAAAATTTGAGCAAGTTTTGGCATAATCAAAATTATTAAAGAGCTGTGAAAAAGGTCATCAAATGTCAGGTTACACTGTGAGACCCTCCTGTGTACATAAATTGGTTAGAGGGCTGATCCTCTGTACTTTGACTATAAAACCATAAGAATACCACTGTTGAATTTGCAACAGGAATATTTTGCCTAGATGTCAGAAAGAAAAAAAAAATAGCAAACTCAATTAAGACTATCTTCATGGAAATCAATGACTACATCAGGCTACATTTTGAGGCTTTGCAATCCCTCAAAATTGGAGCTAAGGTCAGACAAAACTTCATTCTGAGTCTAGCTGATGGTGCCTCATTGTATGCACTGAGGGTGAGTTCTGCAAGGAAGATTTCTTGCAGTTGTATATGTCTGTGATGTGGAAAGTGCTGACCAGAGTATGTCCTTAGTACTGCAAACCTTCAGCTGTCTTTGTGCTGGGTTTATACTGCAGTGGTTTCTGTGCAGTATTACTTCAGCAGTTAAGGATGCTATACCTAATATTTAAATGATCTCCAGCTTCATTCTGAAATTATCAGCATTTAAAGAACATTCTAATATATGGTGATGAAAATAACCCAACGTATCCCATGTTTCACATTGTTGTATTTTGAATAGTAGCTGAACAGTTTGCTTATAAAATCAAGAGCAAACAAGAGTATCCAATTCCATATAGACTTCAGGGTATGTCAGCTTTCTTTTGGTTTTAGGATAAAATTTTCTTACAGTGCTTTTAACTATCCTTCTAGATTGTGGCAAAATAGTGGGTTTGTATAAAAGTGTTCAGCTAGTTCCAAGCTGGGGGAAAAGTTGATTTACAAAGGAGTATCCTGGAACATGGAGATCTTTCCAACCAGTCAAGATTGATAAACAAACTCGTTCTCACTTTGTCTGAAATAAACCTCATTCTGTTTGTTCTTTGAGCACAGTGCAGAATGGCAGTGGGATGCCTGATGAGGTCTCAGAGAGGCATTCAATGCTGAGTGTGGAGTGCTGATCAGTGCAGAAACATCATCTGAGATGCAAACTTAGACACACTTGAATCAAATGTAAGAATTACATTCTGAGTGTGGAAAAACTCATGGAAGTGTGATTAAGGGAGATGTCATATGAAGGAGAAAAGCAATACTTGTTTTCTCTGTGACTTTAAGATAATACTTTCAATGAAAAGCTGTGGTGATAGAGTTGAACTCTGTGCCCTCCTTGTATTGCAATTAATTTTTTTTTCCTAGCAGTTATATCAATGTTATCACAGATAACATCCTGAAGAAAGGGATGTGATAACATTTGCAACTTTAGGTGGTGTGAACCCATAGGACAATGCAAGGTGGGATTAGCTGAGAATGAGGGAAAGAGTAGAGTTCACTGAGGAACAGGGCACAGGGAAAAATAACTCAGGAAATGCTTGATTAATCTCTCAACCCACATGCTGCTCTCTCTTGGATTATATTTCTCTTTTTCTTTTGTATCTTCTCTATATGTAACTAATCTGCAGTCAGCTCCTCTGCTTGGACCATTTATCCTGGTCAGCAGCCAAAGGAGCTCTGAGCACCCTCTCACTAATATCCCAACTAATGTTTTCACAGTTGGATAAACTGTGCTGCATGAAAACCTTCATCGTACCTTTCATAAACACATGCTATTTTCTGTCTCAATCTCTCTCCTGGATGCCTGTGGCTTATAAATTATGCAGACATTTACCAGTACATAGTAAAGAGGACTATTGATAAAATATGTCTTGAAAAATGAGGGAAATATAGACCAAGTGTCAAAAGTTAAGAGGAATTTATCTAGAAGGTTCTGCTCTGCAATTTATTTAGAATATTTTTTAAAGGCACAAATCTAAGCCTCATTTTTTTCCATAAAGAGATTGTTCTGCCTCCATAAAAACTGACAGTTTTCAGCAGAAAAGAGAAAATCCCTACTGTTCTGTCTTAAGTAGACTGACAAAATGAAATCCATATATCCTCATGACAGGGAAGACAGAATGGCTTTTACATGGAGAGAGAATATGTTGACCACATGACCCTCTGAAACAGTTCCTCTGGCATTGCTTAGTGAGGAAGACAGAACATTTCTTAAAACGTAAAGTGCATTTGAGGATCTGATCTAATGAGACTGCTGTGCTCTATCACACGGTGATCTCTCCCCCACTCTTGACTGACTGGCTGGGTCATGGCTGTGCTGCACTACCACAGGACTACCATTCCACTTACATCATTGTCCCAAACATGGCCGAGACTGAATGTAAGATGAATGCCAACAAATCTGCCATCCTTGCACTTTTCAAATGCCCAGGATTCTTAATGGAAATCTGTTGCTGATAGAACAAGGCCCAGAAAAGTCTCAGCCAAAACCAGCTGTGTCAGAACCACCAAAATTTCTGAAAAACTGCCTCCTATTTGCAATTGAATTTATTATTTTCAAGTTATTTATGAACACAGTTCATATAATTTAAACATGTGATTGCCTCCATAAATTAGATATGATTATTCACAGCTCAGAAACTTATGGAATCTGATACTGAAAGAATGCATCTCTATTTGAAGAGTTTACTGATACTGGAAGTTAAATAAATTTATGGTTCTACATCTCAATCAGTTTCATAAATCTTCTTCCTTTATTTCACTTATACATGTGAATAATGCCCTTCTAGACTTGGGTCCATAATTTAGCGATAATAATATAAACAGCCTGATTAAAGAAAAAATTATGCATTTTTCCCCTGAAAAAGTCATTGTCAAGACCAAGAAAGTTACGTCTTTCCCACATTTTTGCATTTCTCTCTTACTGAGATGCAATCTCTCTTTAAACAAATCTGACAACACCAAGGCAATAAGTTCCCTCACGGAACTTATTTCATAAGAAATAAAAGTTCATGCCATAAATATTAGCAGAAGTAATTTTTTTTTTTTTTGAAGAGGTACTGACTGTTTTCTCTGTTGCTGCTATACTCTACTTTTGGTTCCATGCCACACTAATCTAGAGTTAGAATGATACTAATTTAATTTTCCATTCTGTTTCTACCTGGAATTTTCACCTGCACCTATGGGAAGCACATAAATAGTCAAAGTCTTGCCAGACCTTGCTCAGATACTTCATTAATTTAAGACTATTGCCTAATAATGCTTTCTTCAAATCAGGTACTATCTAGGTTTCTTTAGCATTACCTACTTTTTAATTCTCTCTGAAATACCAACCTGTTTATTTGAAATAATAGAATTCATAGAAAGTGATCTTAAAAGGCTTAATAATAACATAGGAATGTGTTTTGTCCAAAATAACTGTTTGGAGACTTTATACAGTTCAGATCACAGAAACAAACTGTAATTGCTGGGATCCACATGATAGCATAGGCATGTTTTTGTGGTTGGGGCATAACTGAAGATTTCAATTTAAAAAAGCTAAGCATGGTGGTTTGGGTTTTTAGAAATGACAAATCACAAAACTGCAGGTATTATATTTCTATCCAGATCTTTTTATATATTTGTAAGCTCTTTCATTCAGGATTGGCAATACCATAACAAAAAGGGAAAAATACAACAGAAGTTGTAGATGCTGCACAAAAGAGGGGAACTGAGCCAATGCCTTTTGTTTGTTGTTTCTTTATATCTATGCATGATAGTCAATGGCAATTTGTGATTGCATTCATCACAGGATGATGAAAGATGAGATTTTTTTTTTCCATGTTCATGGAAGGAAAATTCTTATCTTCACAAACTCTTTTAAGGTAAAGTTTTCTAATGAAAGTTGTGTCACCTCTGTATTATTTCTGTTCCGTTCTCTGAATATTTTAGTTATTTTTAGTTGAGACCCAAAGGCTGGGGCATCCTTATAAATCTAGTTCTGAAGAGAGGTCCAAAATCGGGGGTGTTAAGGCAGAGAAGCACTGGGGATATGGAGTGTAGCTGCTGTAACCCCTGGGTCCCTTTCTGCTTCTCAACTTCTGGAGAATCTATTGCAGCTGCAGATACGGTAAAACAAACTGCCTTTCCTCCTAGCACACAGGACAGAAGACCAGGGTAAATGCTCTACAGGAACCATTATATGGGGAAAATGTTTTCTAGCTTGAAACACTTCATCATGAACAGGGAGCAGATGTTTCTCAACTGACATGAGTAACAGCTTGATACATAAGGGCCAGTTAAAACAGTTAGCACTACTGAAAGAAATAGCAATTAGGTCACATTTAAAAGATAAATGTCAGTGTCTTGAGCTGCCTGTGCTGTGTTACCTCAGGCTAACATCCAATTATCTGACTTGCTTTGATGTAGGTTCTTGAGTTTTGCTATGGCTGCAAAGCCAGTGATGCCCAGATCAGTGTGGCTGTGACTCATGAAAATGGTGAATTCTGAAGAGAAGTGTGAGATTTTGGAAATGTTTCTGTCCTTCCAAATGACCTGGCCAAGGAAGGAAGGAAATGCCCTGCACTGACAAACCAATAGACTCTTGTCACTCCTTAGTTTCCTGGATGCTGAGTTTTGACAGGGGCTGATCTGGTTGCAGTGAGACAGCCCTGCAGGACAGACCTGCTGCAGTTCCTCTGCCATGTGAAAGGAAGCAAATGTGCCGGGTTTTGTTTTGTTAAAAGAACAGAAGTAAGAAGTTGTAGTTGGCATCCTCTAGAATCTTTCTGCTATTTGTCCACAAAACTGGGGCTTTGTTTTTTGCTTCACTTTCATAGCACGGTAGCATCTATTTCAGCTTCAGTACATTTCACAGTAGCAGCAGATACATAAACAGGGTTCCTTTTTAATAACATACAATTAATGGCCAGCAATTTCTCAACTCGAAGTACTTCTGTTGATGGAACATCTGTGCTGAGTACAACAGCTCTGACATGTACATTGTCTGTGTACAGTAGTACAGCACAGGCTCAAGAAGAATTATTTGCAATGCCTCTTCACCAAATATATCACTCTGAGTGAGGTCCTTTGTTGAAAAATGCTTCCAGCTACTATAAGAGTATTCAAATAGAATAAAATTCTTTTATTTGTCAGGAACATATCTGGAACACATCCATGAATAGCTGGAAACAGTGAACAGTATATTACCAGTGTCAAATATCAGGGATCCAACTTTAAGTAGATTTTTATATATATATATCTAGGAGAGTACAAGTTTTATATTAGAGTGAAATATTTAAAAAGTTAATTCAAATACCTTTATTGGGGTGTTAAATATACTTGTCAGCATCAGAAAAATTGTATATCTCATACTGTGGAATAAAGAGAAGAATGAGCTAGTATTTTTCTGACTCAAAATACAAAACTAGATTCCAGGGCAGATTATGACTTCTAAAAGGAGGTTCACTGTGAATGAAAGAAAAGGAGCCATGCCAGAGCAGGGTCCCAGGAGAATTGCAGTTGAGTCAAGTTTCTTTTTCTGGAGACTGTAGAGTTAAGAGAGTGAACAGAGGAGCAAAAAGATCTGATCACCCCTCCACAATAACCCATTGCACTATGCACAAATTTTCCTCTGACTGGGGTTTTATTTTGAGCTAATTACCCAAATTATCCTTCTGTGTACTCCACTTTAGTGCAGGACAGAAGGAATTTATGCATGCTAGATGTGATATTCATTGCTTTAATAAAAGTTTCAAATAGAGATAAAAGTTCTGTTTGCTTTGGAAAGCAGCCACAAGCAAAGTTTATTTGCTACTTCTGTGCCAAGTTGAACAGCAAATACAGACAGCAATTCTCTTTACCCTGACCACAAAGCATATAAAGCTTTGAGCTAGCTAAGAGAAGTCCCTATATATGAAAATTAATGTGAACATTTCAATTTATGCAGTCCATACACATTTTCTTGTGTTTAGAGTAGAATTTTCCTTGAGGATTTAGAAATATTTTAATATCGTGAAACTGCAACCCTGACTATATATGTATCTATATGTGTGTGTGTGCGTATATATATATATGTTTATATGTGTATATGTGTGTATATATATGTAAAGGTCTGGAGGCTAGACCGTGGTTACCAGCTGGTGACAAAGGTGTCACTACTATCAGCAGCTTTGACATATGGTTCTTTATAGTTTGGAATGTACTGCCATTGCCAGTGTTTCCATTGCCCTGCAGGCTGATTGGCACAGGACATTGTGCTCCTGCACCCCACTGAGTTTAGAGCTGAAGAACGAGTAAGTCAGAGGTAGGAAACAGGGGTGGGTTTTTAGTGTCTTGATAGCAACTTACAAACATTCTCCCCCATCTTTCTGTGATCAAAAGGACATTGATAAGGCCCAGCTTGTGTCCTCCTAGGCAGCTCATTTCTATGCATGATTTTGATATGCTGTGAAAAATAAATCTCTGCATGTCAGGTGCAGCATCTTCTCCACTGGTCCTTACCACTTGTTAGCAAAGTTAACTGTAACCACACTAAAGACTGTGTTAAAGACAAAAGTTGAAATTACTTGCACTTTATATTGCATTTTATGATTCACATTTTTATTCTTTATCAGCTGTTACGTTTTCTGGAGTATGCTAGCACACAGACTTTTATTTAATGTTTCCAGAAAATGGTATGGGCTTCTGCTTCCGAAGAGTGAATAGGAAATATTTAGATAGTCCTTCCTGTCTTGCCGAGTGTGAGGTTGTGCAGCTGTAAGAAAAGTCAGAAAAGGTTTAATTCATAACATTTGTGCTTTTTTTTTTTCATAGAATTTTGCAGATGTTCCTTTCTGGTGTGGCTTTTTTATTTGGCTTTGCCTCTGCTTTGTTCTCATATTTCAAATTTCACTATGAAGTAATAAATGACTGTGGTACACAGAGAATTTACAGATGGATCATGATTTCCATACTGTTTTGGAAAATTCATAATGCATTTAGCTTCTGACAAGATTCTTGAAAAATATAAAGATCATTAAGACTTTATTGGTACACATTCCACAAAAGCTGAAGTGAAAAATCTAAGTCACTGAAAACAGGAAAAATGAGTGTTATTTTCAAAGAGTTGAGAGCACTGAAAATGGCTAATGAGTTACTAAAGTAAAAACTGTCATGAGCAGATTACCTTAGAGGGCAATACCATATCAGAACATTGAGTGACATTGTGCTTCCCTTTGTCTCCGTTCAAAGTACTTCCCAGGTTTTCCAAAACGCGACATTCAGTGTGCTTAGGCAGTGAGAGTGCCGGATTCTCTGGCCCCCTCTGCAGGCATGCAGAGCCCAGGGAACAATGCAATGTCCCGCTGAGCCTGCTCTGGGCCAGACTGGGGTGAAAGGAGCCGTGCGGGCGCACAGCCCCACCTCCAGCTGCCGCTACAGGGCCGGGAAGGCTGGCAATGGGGCTGAGCCGTGGGAGGAGGGAATGCGGCTGCACAGCTCCACACAACAAGCCCTCCCAGGCAAGGGGTAGCAGCGGCGACAAACTGCAATCCCCAGCCGTGCTCCAGCATCCTTCCCGCCCGGAACGGGGTGCCCAGGGGTGGGACCGCTGAACCTACGGAGGGACCTCACTTGAGTGTTTTCCAGGCATTAATCAAGACCAAATGATTGACATGGTGAGAGTATGGGCTTTCTTTGTGAGGGGACAAAATACTAAATAAGATAGGTTACCATCCACTCCTGCTTTCATGTCACACCTACAGACACCTACAGATGTAAGGTGATGTCTTTAAATAAATTTGACTTCCTCTCAAAGCCGCACAAAATATCTTTTCTCTCTTCCTCACACACGCAAACACACTGCTTCTTTTTTCCTTCTCTTCCAGGTGAGAGTTTAAAGCAACTTCTAGGTTTTGGAATAAACAGGACTGACATAAATAGTGAGATAACACTACCATGACATAAGGTTTTGTAAAAAACAAACTCCTCCATTTTAACTTCTAAAAAGAATAATTTTTATGTTAAAGAAATAAAAATACGATGAAGAGTTAAAAGCACTACATGATAGTGTCAGTTACTGAGTTTCCTGCAGAAAGTTAATCTCATAGGAATGTGTCATACAATTACAACGATGTACAGAGCAGGTAGTGTTTTTTAAAATTCTGGTTGGCTTTTTTTCTCTTGGAGAAATTTTGCCTTGCCACAGGTTCCTACCAAGATCCCCACTCTTTTTCCAGAAAGTGAGCTGTGTTGAGTCGTGTTAACAAGCACCCCTTTATACCTTTCCTTCAGAGAGCACAAGGATTCCTTTTAGCTCTGTAAGGAAGGTTTCTGCTTCCTGAAATTTGCACATTGGGCAGAGCTCTGCCCTGGCTTGCGGCACTGCATCCCATTGGGCAGGTTCGGTGGGGTTATGTGGGGATAACTGAGGCTGACCTCCTGACTGCCATTATAATAGACAAATAAGAATTTTGTTCTCTTACTTCATTTATAAATGTCCATTTGTATGGAGTTTATTAAAAGCTACATCTTGGGACGTTAATTCTTATTCTGAGCATAGAGGTGGAGAATCTTAAAAGCAATTTGTCGATATAAAGCAATTGATTTATCAGATATTGTAGAGTACCACAGCACAAATCTCTTTTCCCTCAGTAATGTGGAAATGGGACTGCAACAAAGTCCAGAAAAGCCCATAGCACTCACACAACTTCATGTATACCCTGTGAACTGGCTCTGGGCTCTGACTAGGAACTATAGATATTTCCTGTTTTGCAAAATGTTCTTGAGCCAGCAAGAGAGTGAGGAAATTTGAAAGTAAGAACTTCAGGCAAAATACATCCCTAAAAGAAAGAATTTTTTTTTAATATATAAAAAGACTGTTCTGACTGATATTTTACACTATATTTCCTGTAAATACGTTTATCTTCTCCAATACATACACCTGTGTATGAAAGTATGTGTACACACCCATTCATTGGGAGATATGTCAGATAAAACATGACCTGCTCACTTGTGGCAAGGACGGATATTTTGTCATTAGCTTTGTTCTCCAGCACAATTTTTGAAATAATTGTCACCTTTCTGAGTATTTTTTCACAAAGGGAGGTGTTACATTTCAAAATGATTTTATTAACACAAATCATACTCTGTCATATTTGCTTCTCTCTCTTCTCCTCCTTCAGCCTCTTGCTACTGAATAGTTCCAGCTTTCACTGGTTTCAGTTTATGATTTATTAAAGTTATTGCTATTTCCTGAATATCTCTAGATCTTTTTCAGGGGAAAATTCTGACAAGTCCTTCCAAAGACAGCTGGAATTTACTTAAACCTCCTCCATTAAAATCCAGCTGCAAATAAAATGCTTAATTTCTCACTGCAAACAGGTACCTTTCTGTACTGAAAAGAGACGATCACATATAGTACTCAGGTAATCAAGGTCTAGTAACAAAACAAGCCTTTTTTTTTTTTATTTCTGATCTTTCCATGCAGACATCAATTGTGTGCTCCATGGGTCTTATATGCCCATGGAAGGGCAATCAGGGGAATTATTCCTATGCAAAGGAATAGCTCAAGAACTGTACTAATTCCAAAATGTACCCTTAATTCCTCTCTCTGATACGGTCAGTAATATATTCGGAACTGCATAGGCAGAATGGAAAATTTGGGTAAGAGAAAGCAAAAAACTTCATTCACTGTGTAAGTCAAAGGATTAAGCAGGTACTGACCTTGCTATGATTTATTACAAATTGATATTTTCAATTTTTAAAATATTTCTTAGTTGTTTCTCTACTTCTTCACTATTTATGAGCTTTGCTGAAGGGTATGTCATGGAGGAACCATCTCCAGGTAACTCCTAAGAATTAGGACCCTCATAGGAAAGCAAAACAAAGCCCCCTGGACAGCCTGTGTTCAAGTGGAAAACATTGTGTAGAAGCTGCCAAAAGAGGTGTGACCAGAAAGAGACAAAATGAATAGAGACAATGATGGATAGATGAGAGGGAATTTCTCATGGCTGTGAAAGCGTGATGAAATCTCGACTACATGGAAGGTAGACAGAGCTTGTGAGGAGGAAGCCATGAAAGAAACAAACTTCTCTTACAGGTGTCCTGTGTTCCATGGCATGGGTTAGTCATGTTAGTTCTTGACAGATCTCTTCAGATACTAAAGAGGATTTCATCAAATCCTGCTTATAACTGACACAGGCTGTGGAATTAAAGTGCATATAGTGGCAAAAGAGTATGATATGAGTGTGCTTCTGAGAGTGCATAAGCAACTAATTTTCTTGGGTATACTGTTTTAGTCAGGACCACTTTGAATTTTTAGTGGTGAACTATTAATTTTCTTTCTTGAGATCAACACTTTGTAAGTCACATGCCCTTTTTCCATCTCTGTCTATACTGTTATGTATTGGCCAAGGCAAAGGAAGGTCAATTCTTTTGATGCTTTTTTGCTAATATTTTAGAAGTATCTAATTATTTGATATGACCAAACATTTAGTTTGTTTTAGTCTTAGTAGTGGGTGATCTCTACTGAGTCACCTTATTTTGCACTGAGGCTATCCAGATTAGTATTACAGACTGTCTAACATTTGGGATTCTACAAACATTTGCTACCTGGAGCAGTGCAAGTTCCTCAGACGGCTTTCCAGACCCACACAGACAAAAGTTCCATTGAAATGAATAGCTCTATTCATTTGCGAGAAGGAGGGAAAGGAGCGAGCAAAGTTTTAAAGGGCTCTCAGTGCAGTTATAGAGCTCCTACAGAAGTCACCAGCTTTAGTCAGAGAGCAAGTCTTGCTGTCCGAATTGTTACAGTGCTTTGGCCACTTCTTAATTGCTCCCTTTGGACTTCTTTATGCTCCTGTCTGGGATCTTTTTAAAGTGTCTCCTGTACTAAAACACTGCCAGCACATGGCAGAAACAGTGAAGAACAGGTCCAGGTTTCTAAACTCCTACATATATGAGGAATTTTAGTAACAGAAATAATTCCAGACAAATAAATGGAATTCACTGTGCAAGTAAAAAATCACCTACATGCGTGTTTGGAGGATTGGACCCAAGACATTCATTATAAGCTGTAAGGTTTTAGAGTTTTTGCTTCTTGTAGGCTTTGAATTTTTAGCAAAAAAGGCTGATTTGGCACCTCTGGAACCACAGCAGCTAAAATAAGGGAAGAAATATGGGCAATGGCAACACTTGTTCTAACCTACTAATTTTGGTGTATTGTTGCTATCATTCCTCAATTTCAACCAGGTGAAACCTTACCATCGTTTTTGCAAACTGATATTTTATTGTAAATATGGTGGCATTTCATACCTTTGAACAAATAGGAAACCTGTATACATATTATTGTTAAGTTTATCCACTGACTGACTGAAAAAGTATACACTTTTCCAGTTCCTTGTTTCCATTTTCACAAAGTGTTGAGCAACAGCCAGAAGGTTTGGTTTTGTTTTATTTTGTTTTTTTTTCCTTTTATAAAAGCATAAATCTGGGTAATACTAAAGAATGATGTCTTTTGCCCTGACATAGATCCACATTAGTCACAGAAGCCAACGGATACATCTCAGTAAAGTAGATTCAAATCTGCCCAGCCTGAAGGGTTTCTGGAGACTTAGTCTTATTACTCTCTTCAGTTTTCCTGTTCTGTTGCTTCATCCTCATCATCTCCTTGACAACTCTTGCCTTCCTCTGGCTGGGTTCTTTCCTTTTCCAGTCTGAGGTGTTGCTGCCAAAACCATAATCATAATCTTCTATCCTAAATACTTTTCCTTTCAGCATCTCAAAGCCATTTATTTTCTCACCTACTCACCACATCATTCTCCTTGGTTTTGCCTTCAAGATGCTGCACCAAATAGAAATTGCTTTGGCCTACACCCTCTTTTTCTTCCATTTCTTTTTCTTTTCCTTAATATCGCTCATTACTGCTCCTGTTGCCTTTGCCTACCTATCTTAGCTTTGTTGCTCACCCCTGTCTCTTGAAAATACAATGATGTACAGAGGGAAGAAAACACAATTTCTTTGCTGGCGTACATTTTTATCTTATATTTTTAAATTGATTTTTTTTTTTTACATCTTCTTAAGAAAAGCCAATGTTGTCACTCTTCACCTTCTAGTATAGAGTTTCCCATTTTTTGCCTGACATGCATGAGGTCAATTGTAGGATATTTGGGACCTTTGCTTTAATGTCCTGAATAGCTCCATGTGTATGTATGGGGTCACAGAGGTACAAGAGAAGCACAGGCAGTGAATTGTAAGATGACAGATTAAAGAGAAACTTTAGTGTTAAAATGCAGCAGGTGATCAGCTTGATCTCATTTCCCAAGCAAAGTCACAGTAGGCCTGGCCTGCCTTCCTCCCAAACCAACATGTATCAAGCAGATTTCCAGTAAGATGGCTAAAGAGATGCTGGGGATGCTGGTTAGGGGACAGGCAATCTGTGGTTGGACCCCCTGCTCCAAGCACAAGTGACCTTGCAGGAGAGCTTGCACTCTGTCACTGCTCATGTCCCTCTGTGAGTCTAGTCCACCATTCCACCCTTCCAGCTGGTGGTCAACTGTGTGTTTAACCAGTTGGGTTTGAGCTCAGGGCAAAATTCCTTTCATGATTTCCTGTATAAGCAGAACTGGATGTGACCCCATCTTTGATACAATACCTTGGAGATCTGTTGCTTTGGTCAGTGTTTGACTGTTTAAACTTATATTTCAAGGAGAGAGGTTCGTTCTTTATGTTCAATAATTACAACAAACCAGGTTTTTTTAGCTTGTTGAGCCAGCTTGACAAGATGGAAAATACATACAGCAAATTTTAACCTCTATTTTTCCCTGTCAGAACAACTTCAAGTTCCTTTATTTCTAAAGTAAATAGCAACAGGCAGCAGCACCATAACATGTACTGAAACAGAAATTCTAGGCATAAAAAGATAAGTTCTAGGAAATTTAGACCTTTGGTAACACTGTCCTGGTGGCTGTAATCCTCTAGCAAAGGATGAAAAGGTTATCAGGGACTCATACTTAATACTGCTTTCTTCAGCCAAAACAGCTGTTTATAGAATGCCCTACAGGTACCTTACACAGGTAGCTCCTCCTTTGAAATGTTTCTTGCAAGTGTAGTGCAGCCACATGTGACTGTTCAGCAGAGCAAAAATATCTTTAAACAATTCAAATAAATATTTGCTGATCTGTTTAATTAAGTCAGAAAATTACTTCCCTTTTTACAAGCATGTACAGTTGGGAATGAAACCATATAAAGGACACTAATTTTGTCAAGATGGCAATATTTGGCAAACTTTATTGTATTATCAATATTTTCAATTATCAGTATATCAATCTAGCTAAATGACAGATGACCAAACAATGTGATGTCATGTACAGGCCATTGTTCTTTTATTGATGAATACTTAAATGTTCCTAGGCTGTATTTACAATGAGATGTAAGGATTTTTGCTGTTTTTTTCAGAACATGCAGCATTAAATCCATTAATAATAGATACAGTGCCTTCAGTGAGGCCGAGACTTTACCCATATTAGGCAATGAAACTGAAGTCACTGGCAGACTAAGTATAACTATCAGTTTTTTCACAAGCTGTCTTTCATTTGTAGAATGTATATTTCCATCACAGTTTAATTATTACCATTTCAGAGCAAGGGTGTTAAGACTGATGCTAGGTATTTTGGAGTAGAATCATATTTTAAAATATTTTTGTTCATGGATTATTGATTTAAATGTCTCGGTATGTGTGCAACATACTCTTCAATGTTATAAAAACATTTTTATGAGGTTTGTTGATAGTCTATTTTTGATATGTATTAATATAGTTTCTCTAAGACAAAGAAAATAATCAATTCTTGCATACTAATTATGAGTTGTTTGATTTTGTACTTCCTCTCTTGAAAATGGTTCTTTTCTAGTCTACATCCCAGTCCTTCATGAAGAGATTAATCCTTTTAAAAAGTCTTTTTCCTTTTTTTTACTTTTTCTCCATAAGTATCTTAAAAGCACAGCTACTAAATATGGCCACATTTGTAGAATGTATTTTATATTTGAGCAGATCATCTTAGCAGCAGAGAATGGGAGACTGCTTTGCAAAGTCTGTTTCCACTCAATGATTCCAGCCTCTAGTTCTGCAAAGCCTTCTGGGAATACATTTTCCCGGTCTGCATTCCAGTAGCCTTTTATTTCCTGTAGCTGTGTCAAAAGCAGTAATAGTAAGTCTAAAGAATGGAACAGGTTACTTTATAATATATGTACCATATGGCTTTGCAGCCTTCTTTCTTCATTTGTTTGGAAATGATTGCAGAGGATAATAGTGACTCTGTTCATTAATTGCTGTCCCATGTGCCATATTCATATATTTTAACAGGACTGTCAATGAAAAATTTATATTTTCTTTTCAAATTTTCTCATAGATCATTATATGATCAGGGGAAGTTAATTACAATTTTACTGTACACACAGTTATAAAATCTTACTGTATCCATTTTTTAAGGAGCGTAGTTAGAAGACAGTAATGTATGTGCTGAAACTGTGAGAGGCTCCCTTGATATTAAAGTCCTGCCTAGACTTGAGCTTTATTAATTGTTTTATTTATTAATTATTTTGGTGACAAGTTTACACAGGGTGTCCTGCAATGTAATCGTTCTAATGGTGCATAAAAGTTCAGTCTTTTCTCTACATTCAGTGATTTTTATTTCTTGTTCCTTTTTCCTATCATTATGTGATGCAAATTGCACTGGGGGATTAGTGCTAGCGGAAAGGCGTGTGCATTTCTGAGCCTTTGGCTTTACCCGAGTAATTCATCTGAGACACAGCTGGGACTGGGGGGAAATCAGGAGGGAAACAGGGCTTTAATATTTGTCATTCTTGAATGGCAACACAGTAGAAGGGATGTCCACTCACGACTAACACACAACAGACAACACTCAGAAGAGATTTTTTTCCAATGGAGTATAAAACTGAATGATTAACTAGGTGAAAGGGAGACAGTGAAATAAGACACTGAACAGCTAAAGGAGTTGTTTGGACTAATCTTGTACTTACTGATATACCTAGTTTACAAGTAATCAGTGCTGAAAGAAGAAATCAGGGATGTTTACTAAGATGAGCAGAAAGGCCAAAGGAATCCTGACCAAATAAGCTTGTCTTAACCTCCATTTTACATCTTGGATAATAAAGCACCAGGATGGACTCCTGAAACAAAAAGAAAAGGGGCATCTATAACTTGTCTTTAATTGTGACACTTTTGAAGGAGACTTACAGCCACTGAAGTACAACAGCTCTGGAGAAGGACAAGGCTGCCCTGTCCGGCCAGCAGACTCAGCCAGGGAGGGAACCTGTCGATGGCAGGGAACTGGTGGCATGAGGTGCACTGATTCCACGGCTGCACAGACTCCCTGGCAGTGTCTGACATGCAGCCTGGCACAGATTGCCTGTATGTAACTGCAAAATAGTAAAGCAAACTTTCTACTTAAGTTCTCCCAAGACCTTAATCATGTAAACCAAAGAAAACCCTTCTGATCCCCTTGTAGGCCAGCCACGAGGCTGGGAATCACAGAGCTGCTGTTCTATCAGAGAGAAGTCAAGGGTGTCTTACACTGTAAGAGCAATAATTCTGTTTATGACTATAGGGTTCCTAAAATGCATCAGGTATAAAACATATACCCTGAAGAACTTATATTTGGATGGAATACAAGGAAAGAGAAAAGCTATTTAATTTTACAGTGGGAATTTTCACACTATCCAGTTACTCTTTGTTGTTTTAAAAGTAGGGATTCTGTTTGAAGTACTTTAGGAAGCTTTTAGATGGTCTCCCTCAAATTTTCTTTTTTCCTTTTGAAATTGAATTCTCACTTCTCTGAAATTCTGTGTGACTGAAAAATACTTGAAGACATGATATTATTGTGTTTTCCTTTAGTTTCTTCTTGTTAACTAACGCACTCAATTCTCACACTTTCTGTCCTTTGAAGAGAAGGACAGGTTAAAGCCTGGCAGCTGAAGACTTGAAGAGGCAAATTACCCGAGGTCTTCTGGTGGTAGCACAAATTAACCAAGCAACCAGACAGGAAGGTCAGAAAGCAGTAGCCACAACATCAAAATAAGGGCCACAAGGAGCAGCTACAGAAGGAAAATGTGGGGCATGCTCTGAGCTACATGATAATAAGCTCTTTTACATTACTTGATTTTCTTTGCACTCTTTAATAGATAGGAATGAGCTATAAAGTATTTTTAATCCACAGCACTCTGAGGCACTGATTTTCATTAGTTATGGATTTTGTGATTGTGATCTGATATTAATGCCTTGTTTGATGCCCCTTATATCTTCTACTAGGAGAGACTGGGAATATAAATGCTACTTGGTGAAACCTGTCTCAGCCTGATCCTTCAATTTTGTGTGAATCAGCAATCTCTAAAGCTGATCTTCCAGGTCTAGGTTTACCCTTGAGAGATGCTCTTCAGTAACATCTTCATGTGGAATCCAGGCAGGACATGCTGCAGAATGTGTGGCCAGGACCTCTGGCAGCATTTTTGAGAAGTAAGACAAGAGTTAAAAACCAGGAACACAACTCACTGGTGCCTGGTGGCTCTGCAGAAAGCCTTTCTGGAGCATGTAGAATTAGTTAAAATGAGGTCTTGGGAGTGGCCAAACTGTCTGATTAGATGCAATCTACCCTTAACTGAGGAAAAATCTCAAACTCCACTTGAATATAGAAACACTTATTTCTAGACTCTCCTGCTTACCTCATTAAAAGCTTTGCTTTATCTCTGTCCCAAAGAGGAGTGGAAGGCAGTATCTATTTCCTGCTTTCTTTGCTTTGTCCTAAAGAGGAGTCTTGTCTACAGCTTATATTTCTTTAAGGCTTTCTTTTTCTTTTTGTTGTTACAAGGAAAAACCTCTGTTTCTTCTGTCTTCATTTGACTTTTTTTTTCCTGATTTGTCCAATTAAAGAGAGAAGGAGTTGTCATTATCCAGACAAGGGAGTTTGAAGAATAAATCCATCTGTTGGTATAAATTGAGGGCTTAAATAAGACTTGAGCATCACAATACAAAGTACAGGACAGTTTATCCTTCTGCAGTTTAACTGAGTGAAAAAAAGTCTAGGCTTGGATAGTAATTTCCCACAAGTCTGCTAAAATCTCTATTAAGAAAACTGGGAAGGTAAGAGCTATTGTTTAGACTTATCAATATATAACATTATATTATTTTATAATACTTGCACAAAAACATAATATTCTCTCTAGATGCTTGATGCAAGTAAACAGACCCAGCATCTACCCTGCTGCCTCACGTGTAAGACAGTGGTTGTACTAAAACCAGTCCCTTGGCTCAAGGTAGAATCATTTTCATGAATATTCATCCTAACTTTTTCCTAATACAAAATTGAGGATTCCCTATGGTGAAGTGTAGACAACATGAAGTTAGTTTATGCCAGCCATTATTCTCATTGCTTACCTTCCCCACTGCAAAGGCCATTTGGGAGCTTAGACTGAAGGGGAGGAGAAGATTCAGACCAGAACATATATCACCTTACTGACAGAGTTCAAGTTGATCCAGGGTAGAGCAGCCCCGAAGCACTGCTGTCTGTGCTCCCACTTAGCTGTGCTGAATCAGAGCTTGGCAGAGCTAAGCTTGAAGGTTCTGGACAGCAACCATAATTGTCTCAGTTTAAAAAGTCTTTGCAAAAGGGAAGACCAGTGCTCAATAAGGATCTCAGATATTTGACATATGGCATTTCTATTTCCAGTTGCCAAGGCATGTCTGAAATGTATTTTCTATGTCATTTTGTGGTAGGAGGAAGAGAATATTCATAGCCCAAGTATCCATGCATTCTTATCCACTCGCATAGGAAACTTCTGACTAAGATTTCATGTGTGAACTTACAATTTCAATCAGGTCATTTCAGTTGAAGAACTTGTATGCACTCATGCAAAACTGTGCTAGACATATTTCAGCAGACTATTCCTTGAGCATCTCTAGTATGAGTGAATTTTGCTCAGTCTGCAGTAAAGTAGATAAACAGTAAAATACTAATTCAACATGCTTTTTTTAAAATGCAAAATTGCACAGGTTTTTATTTTCACATATTTCTTTTTCAGTTTCCTCCATTTGTCTCCTGACCACTCTCTCTGTTTTCTGTTTGTTTGTTTGCTTTGGGGAGTTTCTTTTGTTGTGAGGGTTTTTTGTTTGTTTCTTGGAGGGTTTTTTTTTGTTTGTTTTGTTTTGTTGGGAGGGGCGGGGGTGTGTGTGTGTGTGTTTGGGTTTTTTTATTTTGTTTTGGTGTTTTGTTGTTGTTACTGACTCAGTATTCTGCCCTAATAGTTCAAGATAAAATGGAGACAATGTCTGTGGTTTGATAGGGTAGCTCATTGGAATTTATGTGGTAGAACACAGTGCTTCTGTACACAGCAAAGATGGTAAAGAACTACTTTGAACAAAAATGTTTGGATTTGAACTTCTTTTAAAACTGTTTCTCCAGAAAGACAGACTGCAACTTGGCATGTGTATCCCAACTTTAATGGTACTTGGAGTGGCAGACAGAGAGGTGATGTAGGTCCCATATCCCCACATTGATGATTAGCCCAATATTGGGAGACTCCTTCCCATAAGTCAGTGTGTGCCTCCCCCACCAGCCCTGCCATCAATAGGCATTGCAGCCATATCACAGCAGAGAGTAAAGTGGAGATATCAGGCTGTTTCATAGCTACCTTCACAGACAGACTGTGTTGTGGGAGCTCTTGCCAGCTGGCAGCGGCTAGAGAAGTGCACAGGTTGCACTAACATGTCCAGAACTGGGAAGAACAGGGAAGCAGGGAGCACAGCCAGCTCCCTGATGATCTCCTCTTTCTGCTTCACTGAAGCAGATAATGTAACACTCAGAGTTTGTGTCAGACGCAGTCTGAAAGGATGGCTCCTGGTGCTGCCACTGTTTCGTTCCTGTCCCTCTCAATAAAAACAGACAGAGACCAGGATCGTGAGAGGGGTAAAGCGCCATGAAATGCCATGGAGGACCTGATAAGCCCCATCTAAGTTTTCACATGAAGTTAAGAGTTAGCTGTTGGCTTCACAGGAAATAAAGTGCTGTTTCTACATCATCACCACCTAAAGGTAATGTGCTGAAAACCTGTCAGACCCATTGGTCAGACTTCAACTGCCAGGGGTCTTGTTTAAAACAAGAGTTCTTAAATGAATTCAAGGGGATTCTACCTGCTCTTCAAAAAAATTTAATAACTAATACCAGACAGATAGCATATCATACTTCCTTATGGTTCAGAAGTAACGGGAGTTCAGCCTAAAATTCATTTGCAGACATCTGTAAAACACATTGCTGTGGAATGACAATAGAGGTGATACATAACATGAAGTAGGCACTTGTTCTTTATTATGAGATACAGATACAGTGACACAAAGCATTGCTTTTTGAGTAAGTGTGCTCAATACAGTATACACACAATATAACTTCATGCCAGACATTGATTTTCTGTTACCAGTGAACATCTGTTTGATATACACAGACATCTTGTGATTAGGCTCTGCTCAGTAGCTAGACCAGGAAATGACAGGGGTGGAGTAGGGAAGGATGAACAGGCTTTCTTTCTGCAAGCAATAAACAAACCATAAATGTGTTTATTTCTATAATGAGTGGAAATAAAGATTCAAAGTTCAAAAGGTATTCACTTTCAGCACATTTTTTCATCAGAGCTGGCTTTACTTTTTATTGAGTCATTTACAATCAAGTGTATTTTCTGTGAGAAAGAGATGTTCATCTGCTGAATTCAAAGACTCAATTAATAAGGAAACACCATGTACATTAATTTTTATGTGCATGAATGACAAACAAAAGGACTTATTAAATTAATTATCCAAGGCAGTACAGAATAAAAATGTTGTAATCTATTGTTCTTAAGAAATGTTACATCTCACCAGGGTTTAAAATCCTCTAATTCCTGTGGGTTATAATTTCCAGTTTCAGAAATCTCTCCGTCAACTCTGTACGTCATTGCAATAAAATCCAGTTGGGGCCAGATCTTACCATGATCCCAGTTTCTGTTCCTGAGTGACAAGGATCAGTGCTGCTACACCACCTGGACATGGTCTCCACTTAGCGGGTCCAAAACAATGTGTTTCAGTAACTATAGTAACCAAATGAAGTGTCTACTCTGATCTGGTATCTAATTTATACATCTTATACTTGCAAAGATATATTAACCAGCTCATTTTCCCTTTGAGTTTGTTTTCTAAGAGTTTTGGAAAGAGGACACAAAATCTCCAGTTAAGGCACTGGTTAGAAAATTAGGGATTGGGGGTTCAGCTCAGAGCTCTGCCAAAGATTTCTAAGCACAGTTTATAGGTTCATCACCCTTCTCAGTAAAATAACTGAGAAACTCTTTTGCTAACTTCATTTCTGCCTGGGGCTTTTTTGCCACTTCAGAGAATGATACATTCTGTAAAGCCACAGGGGAGTCTTTCCTTTATGTAATCTTCCTTGCCAGATAAAAAAGGCCAGAAAAACTCCCTGAGTGAATTCCTGTAAGGAAAAAGCCATTTTATTTTTAAAAGTTCTATAAACACCTATATGATGGAGAAGAAGTAGGGAAGATCATCTTGTGCTAATGACTGGCCTTTTTATTATTCTCAGTATTTGCTGTCCTCCTACTGTCAAAGTGAAAGTTTGCCATATGGCTGGAAGAATCCAAAAGAGATGGAATAAATGTTTATTTTACTACTGAAGAGTGCCTATCTAACGGATTTCTTACGGTGGAAATATGATATTTCTCCAAGTTATGATTTGAATGCTTTTTACAAATATCTAATGAAAATGTTCCTTTCTGCACATTGAAATCCATTAGTTGTTATCTACTTATTTGGCCATTTCTGGTAAAGTGTTTAAAGCAACATCAGGAACTGATATCTTGGCAAATAGCATAATCTAATTTAGTAAGAACCTATTGTCTTCCTACATATGTAAATTGTATTGAATATTTTTGCATTTCTGGTAAACAGACATACCTCTTTCAGAAGAGGTATTAAATGTTAAAGATCCAGCCTAGATCTATACACTTTTGGCATTTCAGTGTCATCTCTTGCACAATGTGTGCTAAAAAAACCACCATTCCACTCCTCATTGAATCCTTCTGCTAGGTTACTTTGTATCATAGCAGTGATATATTTTGTGCTTGTAGAAATCCTGGAAATTTTGTTCAATCCCATTGACAATAAAATGATAAATAAAATATACTTTATTGTATATCAGTTACTCAACTGTTTCCAAAATGCTATGAATGTACAGGAGAGGATGTTTTCCTCCCTCTAGGAAGATTCTGAGTCTCAAAGAACATTAATTTTCTCATAAAAATTACAGTAGGTACCTTCTCCATGCATTGCCTTTCTGGTAGGCACTTATGGAATATATTTGTATTATTCTACAGATGACTATTTGGAACATAAAGTAGAATGAAAGATGCCAAGACTTGGTGTCCAGAAAGTAAAGTTTCAATAACTTGTTAGTGTATTTTTAAAAGTATTAGATTTAGTATTAAACGTGCATAACTTACGTAGTAGTCGACTAAAAAGAACCTAAAAGAACAGTCAATGTGTTTAAAATATATTGTGAATCCTTGATGAAATTGCAAACCAGCCAGGGAACATATGTGATCATTATTATATCCAGATATTTAGCCTTGACTTTTTCAAACTTTTGACTTTAACAATTAATGTGCTTTTTAATGGAAAATGAAAAAAAGAAAAAAATGCACATTCAGGCAAATTAAAATTGCCTTGAAGATTATTTGTAAAAGATTTCATACTTAGCAAAACAGCACTGATAAAGACTTACAGAGCATTTCTTTTTGTTTTTAAAGGCCTAATCCAATATCTTTTTAAAGTTGATGAGAATGTTTTTATTGAATTCCATGTGCTCATAACTGTGTTGTAAATGCAGAAGAATTGCTTTCAACTGGAAAGAGAATTTTTAAATACAAATATACATTAACTTACATCTAGAAATACTATTTAGTAGACTGTTTCACAGTAGCATTCTAACCAATTTTTCCTTACTAATTTCTTAATATTTGGATAATTAAAAAGTATTTTTTCCTTGGAAGAGCAAAATATAATGGATACTGAAATTAGATTGCCAGTTGGCTTCTAAGGAATACATTCAGTAGTATCAATATGTTGTTCTTGAGAAATTCCTGTCACTACTGCAGTAGTAATTGAATATGGATTATGAGTATGAGTCTGCATCCTTATGAAAGACACTCACACCATCTGTGAGATATCTACTCAGTTATTTTGAATACTATTTTGATGAGTCTCTTTCCTTCCACTGACATAGGAAGTTAATGCAACTAAACTTGATACCTGTGTTTCATTCATGCATGGTTGGGGGGAACAAAGCAAAACACACTGCAAATATTTGGAAAATATCTAGTAATTAACAGTCATAGGAGTTATGGCATGACACATATTATAATCTAAGACCAACCTATTAATTTATCAGCACAAAGTTTTACCTGGTCCTGTTAACCTATTTGTACAATTTTTATCATAGCTATTTTTTCAATGACATAATAAAACAAAAAAACAATGAGCCACCAAATGACAAAGCTAGCACCAAATTTTAGACTAATTCAGGAAAATAAACTGTGATGGATTAGATTAATAAACTGTGCATCTAAACATCATAGTGTTTCGTGGCCTAGGAGTGGTTCAGATACCACAAAATTGGTGGTATCCAGGTAATATTCCACCTGGAATTCCTGTTTAAAATCCCTGTGAAGAGTGTTGGTCATAGTATGAATATCTGGATTATGAATACTTGCAATGATGTATACAGGCTGAGTTTCAAAGTCCCCACACGTTAGGAAATGTGCCCTGTGTCACTCTCAGCTGGTTGGGTATACTCTCATTTCTAGGTGCTACACTGCTAGGCAAATATTAAGTACTGTTTCAGGAACAAGGGAAGCAGAGGGTAGGCCTGAGCAACAACAACAAAAAGCAGGACTGAGACTGAACTTTTATAAAATTGAGTGAAATATTTAAATAAGAAAATGTCATCACTCTTTGTCTCACTGAATTCACAGAGTATTCAGCAACTGGAGCAAGGTAGACAAAAGGCATCAGAAATTCGTGGCTGGTACTAAAGTAGCCAAGTTGCCTGGTGGACTGTGGGTAGCACCACTGGTGGGATGAGGGTGGCTCTCTGTAGTCAGAGGGCAGGACCTTTTGCTGTTGCAAATAGGTTTTGCATTCTTAGCGCCAACTCAAAGAAACAGATGTGGCAGTGGCTAATGGCACCTGTATATTGCTCTGTGCTAGGGCACTGGCAAAAGCAGGTTAGTGGGTTTTGTCCTTTTTCATCCAAATATGCTGAAGGCCTTCCCCTGGCTGAGCAGTAACGAGAGTAAGCTGGGTTTGCACTTGAACCGGGAAACAGATAAAGACTGGCAACAAAAAGGAAATAGTGACTATATGGGAACTGAGGGTTGTGCCACTTTGTTACAAAAAGAAGATCCTTTGTTTCTCTGAACTAGCGTCCAACTGCATTTTTAGCTTTTTGATGCAATCCAATCACTCAAAAAGATGTGTATGTAGCCTTTTCCTGCTTCTTGAATTTAACTTTGCAGTTCTACAGGTTGTTTCCTGGCAGTGTAACTAGTCTGTAGAAAGCACTTTGGACAATACAGAGAATGAGACCTACAATTAAATTCACCCAGTGATTTCCATTATAATTCCCTGCTACCATTACAGATTTTAGCTTTATTATATGTCTGTGAACTGTATAGAAATAATTTATGCTGAGCATTAACAAGGCTATACCTGGTACTGTTCCTAGGAATGATGTTGGGTATTTAAGTGATTATATTAGTGATTAAAGTTCATCTCTTTTCTTAGTTCAGTTTCTTATTTGGTATCTTTTGGATACATCAAGGTAATAAGAATTTAATAAAAGTGTAATAGGTACTTATATATTAGTCCACTGGCAGGAACTGTGAGGTGCCTCATGGAAAAAATGTACTCAGCAACTGTGGAAACTAAAGCTTCTTTTTTTTTTTTTTTTTGCTGATGGCTGCAAAACTGAATCAACTAATTGACTCCATCTATATTTTTACAGTTGGCTTCTAACATACTCTGAAGTTGGTTTTTACACTGCCTTTTTGAGTTTCTATTTTATGCTTCAAGAACTCACGGCCTTTGAAAATGGTCTGATCACCATCATGCTACAAGTAATAATCAATTTATGGTAGGATAGAAACACAAACAGAGTCTAAATATACTCTGCAGAAATGCAGGAGTTCTTTAGACTGGACAATTTTTCTGCTTGGAACTGAGAAATAACACACAGAAGAGAATGCAAACAGATGGTATTTGGCATGCCTTTAAATATAAAGATGAAGTAAGCAGAAATTATTCATGTGTAAAACCAGTGTGAAACTGGGAGATTTAACATTTACAAAGTACTATCTTTGAAATCAGAGTGGGTTTTTTAATTCTTTCATTTTAAGTATTTTTGGTTCAAAACAACAGAAAACAAACATAATGGCTTGCCAGATTTTAATTTTTTTCAGAGCATTAAAATGACTCCTCAGAGATTCCAGGAAATTATTTATTCACAATAAATTAGAGCCGCTGAAACTGCCAGCCAGACTGTCTGCAGCAAAACGTACAAATGTTTTATTGTCCAGCATCATTGAAGTCTGCCAATAAAATTGGGCTTCATTCTACAGTCAGTGAAATATTGTACCCCCTCTCTATAGAGCTGTTTATTTAGTATCCACTCACGTCGTGTGTGTTTATGCTTGTGTGTGCATGTGCACTGACAAATGTGTGTTAGAAAGAGGAAAATCAAAACAGACATAGCTGAAGACAGAGTACAAGGACTTTATATTAACCTATTTTCATTCTGAATCTTATTCAGAGACCCAGTAATATACATTCTCTTCCAGTGTTTATGATTTACAAACACTTACAGCTTTTACAGAGGTATAGTGGGCTAGTAAGCTGTACAAATGAACTTTTGTTGGAGACTGTTAGTCATTGTATTTTTTCCTCTACATTCAAATAATTAAAAATCTATTTAGAAAAACAACTAGGAGAGGTCACAGATAAACAAAGTGACACCCACAGTATGCCCCCAAATATGCCTTGAACAGAAGGGCAGGCCTGAGCTATATGGTATTAGTTTCATTATGTATCTGGAATTATTACTTTAAAATTGAGAGAAAGAGTTTTGCTCAGTCTTCAAATGAAAAAAGATCAACAAGGCATGGAGATTACAACAGAAGTAACTTAACAGGCATGCAGATACAGGACTATGGTATGTGCCCATCATTCAGATAGGAAGCACACTAAAAACAACTCACCAGACACTAGAGATTTTTATGCCTTTTGAAATGAACTGGTATCATTTGACTGGCCACATCAGAGTAAGTTTTGGGTCAGGCATCCCCACCATTCCCATTCTGGGCCCATACAGAACCAGAGCACAGGGGGCAAAGATCCCTGCAGCGCTTCTACTGTACATCTACTTTGGATGAATGGCTTTGTTTTTAGACATTTCTTTTTACCATAACTTTCGCTGAACTCTTGGTAGCTTTTCATCTTGAATGTTTAGTTAAAGTAGTGTACCAGTTTCAGCTTTTAATCCTAACAATAAGAATAGATGACTCTATAAGGCTGTTACAGATTTACCATCTCTGTTAGTGAAGTTCCATTTCCATTTCCCCAGTTTGTGCAGAGACAAGTAAATTATCAGCAATGTATTCACAGCATTTAAAGAATAAAAGTAAAGCTTTTGCTCAACTAATCCATTTATTACAACACTTAGCAAAATTTGTGGGGTTTGGGGGGGAGGGGCTGTTATTTGTTTTAATTTAGACCTATGACTTTTATAAACTGAATTAAGAAGGAGAGAAAATAAAGATGGAAGGGAGCCTATGGCATTTTAAAATGTATTTTAAGGGACATTCTGAGCCCATCTATGCCAATCAGCACTTCTGTCTCCCAGGCACAAGAGCAGGGTGTAGCTTTGCTGCAGAGTTATCACAGAATCCTATAAAAGCCCAGCTGTGAAGTTGATAAAGGAAAAGGAGTCTAAATTCTTCTACAACTCAGACTGCCCACAGAGTTGTCCCTGAAGGGAATTCCATAATGAATGGAATATATCATAATGTAATACTTCCTAGGCCATTTGCTTTATTTCCTCCCACAAATTTGGAGAAGATTGAATCTAGAGAAGCTTATTTGATTTCCCATTTTAGTGGACCTTTGAGAAAGGTTTCTGAAGGGACTTTGTGAAGCCTGGGTAGGCTGGGGGAGTCAGGTCTAGAAAAGTAGGTTTTAGCTTCCCTGCATGGGATGGGAGGCTGCCATACACCTATGAAGGAGAGGAGAGGAAGGAAATGAGTAACAGGCTACCCAAATTCCTGTAGTCCTCACTCAATTAAAACCTACTGCCTGGCATTTGTTGTTTAATTTCATAATTCAAAGGATGTGGGTGAGCAATTCCATTTTTTTCAGAGGTCAAACAAACTTGCAATTGCTTCTCTTTGCACACCCTTCTTTTTCTTTTTTTTTTTTTTTAAGTTGGACATTTTCACCTTAAGGCATATGTTCTTCTATGCTTTTCTTCGGCTCTTAAGGTGATGTCAAAATGTGATTTGAGAAGTCTTATTACTTTCAGATTAAAATACCTTGTTTTCTGAGGTAAAAATGTGAAATGGATGCTTAAATACCTCTTTCAGAGATTAACATTGTATATTGAAAGTAATAACACAGAAAAATAGCAATGCTGGGGCATTACTCCTGTTTCTGTTTCAGTTCCACAGGAGCTGTTTTGTTCCAATTCTACTGACAGCATGTTTTCAACAGAGAAACTGCAGTTCTTTTACCAGTGATGGACATAAATAAACTTCAGGTTTTCCTTGCTATGCATAAAGTCTGTGTCAGGGTATGATTCCAATGTCCATCCTCTAACAAGTTTCCATAGGTTATCAGCAGTTAATAAACGCTTTTTCTTCCCTTCTTTCAATTTTTTTATTCATGTTTTCTGAGGGGTTTGTTTTTGCAAAGCTTTCTATCTGACCTTGACTATGAGATAGGAATCCTCTTCTTAGGTACCAGTGCAAATCTGAATAGGAATGAAGAAAACAGCGAAAGTACTCCTGATGTAGTCACTAAGAGCAAACCCACATGTGCTCGGTGACATCTAGCCGGGTTCTGTGCTGAGGGTGTGACAGAAGGAAGTATTACCCTTCCCTCCTTCTCCCTTTCATGCTAATGAGTGCTTCAGTTGATTCCTTTTGCTCTCCCTCAAGGAAACACCATCCATTTTCTCTCCAACCTGCTACCATGTGGGTTACAGCTAGAGAATCTGCTGAGAATGGTGCTAATGTTACTTGCCCTGAGTAATATTTTCTGAATCAAAGCAATTATTCTTGGCAATGACTGAAAGAAAACCTCCAATACTGTGTTTTCTGCTACAGATCATCTAGAATCCAGTTTTGTAAGAGCTGAAGATACCTAGTAAAATTGGTAAAAAATAATAGGATTGTAATGACTGTGCTCCCTGCCTTACCATCAGCATTGACTTCTTGCATGGCTTTCAGTGAGGAAAGGAAGGAAAGAATGGGCAGAGGAGAAGTAAGGGAAAAACAGAAAAATATTTTAAGCTTTAAAGCACCCAAGTAGTAAAAGCAGAGGTCTTGTGAACAGAACCCTTTTGTGTTTGCTTATGGCCAAAATGTTATACCAGCCCAAACACACCCACATGCGAGTTGAATAATGGCCTTTGGATGATATAATCTTAGACTAGAAACTTCTGCAGGACAGTGTTAATAAAATTTTTAATGTCAATCACATTAACCCTCGCTCTGCCTATATACACATCCAGGCAGACCCTGCCCAATGATGCAAAGAGTCTTTAGAGTAACATGTTAAGTAATACGCAAAGAAAAAGGGAGAAGGGCAGTTAAAGTGCAGTGTACTGATGGAATATGTAGTGCTATGTTTGAAAAATGCTTATATATGTTTAAGCTCTAAAGCATGATTAGAGAAATCTAATGGCAGAGAGATCCAGTAGGAGGTTAACCACTGACTTTAAGCCTCACAGAAGGATAAAAAGTAATATACAGTAAAAAGGATGCCAGTTCACACATGTAGGGTGTAGCTTTTTCATCATTAGTATCGTGGTCAGCACTGTAGGAGGTATCTTTACATAGTGGGAGTTTTTTATAACTTTCAGAATTCTTTCTCTGTCTGTATATGAATGGCCCTATTTACTCCTCCAAGAGTGGGGAGAGCTGGGGTGTGAGGTGGGGAAGAGAAGGCACATTTCAGGTTTGAGTAGCAAACTCTCAGCCCCAGCATTCTGAGGTTCTGTGTGGGTCAGGTTTCATGTGGCTATTTTGGTATGCTTTACAGGTAATGGGTACTACAAATTTAGCCCATCTCCAGTGGCTGGCAACCAAAAGTGAGAATAGCTGCTTTTGGGTAAGCCAGTGAAGGAAAATATCCATTTTTGTGCTAACAGACAGGCATTGTGTGTCTCACCAAGGACACTAACAGACAGCACATTCTGCTAGAGTTAGTTCTGATGGCATAAATTATATTTGTCTTGTTCTTCCTAGCTGAAATTCCTACAAAACTTTGAACACAGCCTGTTCAAAACCCTTTTCCCATCCTTTAAGAAAAACAAACAAACCACCCACTCTCTTTCATTACTTTGTAGGAAGGAAAAGAAAAAGGGAAAGGAAAAGGAAAGCAAAAATAAAAGGGAAAAGGAAACCTGCTTGCAATAATCCTGAAGATTTCATTCTCTAATTGATAAGGTTTACATATAACATTGTAGCAAGATATATAAACAATTATACATTTCTGAAGTAGTGGAAAATTGTGAAAATTATAAAAATAGAGAGGTAAATGGGTTCCTTTAAGCAAAAATCAGCATAATATTTGTGGTTAGTCTTACCGCTAAGAAGGAGCCATTTAGATTTTAGCTGCTAATCACGAAGGTATATCATGGATTTTTTTTTTTTTATTTTTTTTAAAGCACACTGATGTTTATTTTCCCTGAAAAGAGTAGTCTACAGTGAACCTTCTATTTCTGTTTCATCAGTTTCTGGTCCTACGTTTGTTCTAATAAAAAGCATAACGCTGCCAACTCAAACAGCAGTGTGGTGAAACAGAGTTCCAGCAAACGAGAAAAAACAACTTCCACACGTACAAATAAAGGAACTGAATGGAACTAATGATAACCCAAATACCAAAGTGGTACTCCTGCTTTCTTCAAAGTCACAAGCCATCAACAGTTCAAACTCAATACTAAAAGGGAGACTTGCAGAAAGACTGAAAGGGAACTTCAAGGTGTGACAATGATGGAAAGATCTTGAAGATTTCCTGTGGTAAAGCAAGACCAAGGTTGCCAAAAGAGTTATTCAGGTCATTCTAAAGCCCTTTGCCTTATCTAATACTCTAGTTGTTAAATTCCATTCTAAAGAAAAATAAAATAAAAAAATAAAAAGTAATATTCCAACCCCATTCTTTGCCTCACATACCTCTTCAAGCGCTTCCAGCCTTTTCAGTCGGACTTGCCCTAAGGAGAAGTGCCCACCAACTCATCCTTCTTTGTGCCAATAAGCCCTGTTTCTCTGCCAGAATGGGTGGAGTGCCTGTGTAAAACAATCTCTCTGCGGGAAACTACCAGTCTTTGTGATGATGGCATGGCTGACCCACTTTCTGTGGAAAGCTCCTCAGCACAAGTCCTGTGAGCACATTCCAGAGCTCCCTTGTTTTCTGTTCACCCAAGAAGCAGTTCCTTGGCCACCTGCCCTGCGGTGCTTCACCCTGCCTGCACTGACTGTGTCCCTCAGGGCCTCCTCTGAGCCTGCTGCTGCTGAGCCTTATGATGTGGAGGCAGCTGCCAGTAATGGGGAAAGAAACCTAGAGTGGGATTTTCAGCTTTTTGATGTCCAAAAAATGGGGCAGAAAGCTAGATGATTTTTTTTCAGTAATCTAAACTATGCCAGGAAGATCTCAAGGAAAACAAGAGCAAATGTAATAATCGTAAAGGTATTCAGCAATGGTAATGGAAGCACCCCTGGTGGTGCTGCTGGTACCTACACAGCAGCAAAACTGACTGCTGAGATTTGCAGTGTAGGCCTAGCAACATTCTACCCTGTGCTGTCAGGCCTGAGGTCAGGCAGTGTGCCCATCCCACCTTTACGAAAAAGTATCTTCTTCCCATAGCAGTGAGCACCAAGGAACATCTCTCACCCAGTGATGCTCCCTAAGAGAATTAAAAAAGGCCATTTGCATGTATGCAGTGAGTGGAGCAGAAATGAAGGATGGTAATAGGGAAGAGTAAGTTATGGAAGTTTTATTTCCCTTCAGAAATTCTTTCCAGTGATTACTGTCTACTTTGGCTTCAGCATTTCAGTGAAATGCCTATAAACAGTTGTGTTGTAAAACCAAGATGGACTTAAAATGAAAAAATGTTCTCCATATGTTCTCCAAGTATGAAACTACTGGTAGTTCCTGTTGGTTACACAAGGTAAAGGCTTGTCATCTTAGTCACATGAACCATCTCACATTTTCTCTGTAAATTTCTTGATTGACTTACATATGAAGTTGAATTTTTCATGAGGAGAAAAGGGAATTATTCTGTTAATGACATTTACTGGAAAACTGAAAAGGTAGACCTTCATTTAGCCAAGAGCACAATTGAGATTTAAAATGGAAATGAAGGTTGACCATAATGTTAAATTGCTTTCTGGTTAAGCTAATTGGTTTTCACTTTTCTTTACACTTGGATTTCTTTATTGATTCTTGCAAAAATGTTAAGTAAGAATCTTTTCCCTGGCGGTGAGTTGTGGGGAGCAGGATGTATGGGAGAAATGCAAGAAAACACTAGTATTCTTTATGGTACAAAGACAGAAAGTGAAGGAAGCATTGAAGCAAGTTTCCACTTGTAATACTAGGAAATAGCTGTTTCAAACTCAGCAGCTTGAATAAAATCAAGGCAACTTTCCCCTGCCTGGATGAGTTAGGTCAGAGTCATATATGAAATATTGGTCTCTTACTAGTCAGTCATTAATTTGCTTGTCTTGAGCATGTCTATTGCCTCCTTGCTGGTACTTCTGCATGTCAGATGACCTGGTTAATTTACCCAGACTTGCACTCAGAAAGTAGTTCATATTTGAACTCTTTAATGAGTTTCAGTATTCAAGTATCCTCCAAGGTCTCCTAAAAAAAAGATCAATAAGCATCATATTCCCCATAACATGCTGGAGGCAGAGAGTGCAGAAATTCTCAGAATTTTAGCAGCAAAATACTTCTCTATATAACAATTACCATATGAAAGTGAGTTGGGATTTTTTTGTTGTTATTTTCTTTTTTTAGCTATGGGAAGAAAATAATCCTCTATAACATGAACTGGTGACACATTCTTGTTTAAGATCTGCTAATTCTGAATATTTCTCAAATCATCAGGGAGGCTTCTGTCATTCTGTAGTTGTCTTCACAGAACAGAGAGTCCTTGTGTTCTTTCTGAATATAGTACTTGGATGTTTGGAGTAAGGGAGATCTGAAAATCCAACCCTTTTGTGATCTGAGTGCATTTAGTTATCAGTTCACAGGTAGCACTCATAGCATCCTATTCTGAATGTTTTCTAATGAATTTGACCATGTTGTTATACAAAATTAACTGGAGTTACTATGATAAGCTTTCTGAAATAAGGACATTATAGAACGTTTCAAAAGCCTTGTTCATGTATTACTTATGAATGTTCTCCATATGCAATACTATATCCCCACAATAGCTTCCTTTAATTTGTTCTTTCTCAAAGTGAAGTTCTGGCTAAAGGAAGCATGAAAACCACTGTTCCAAAGCACATGGCACAGCTTAGAGACCTGTCTCCTGAGCTCTGTGGGCTGTGTAGCCATGCTTGAAATAATTTGAGAGTGAAGTTGTGTCATGAGGTAAAAGACAAACTGATTTATGCTTCAGAGAGGTCTCCTGAGCTGCAGGTCTAAGTTGCCTTTTTCTGCCACTAACCAGTTTTGCCAGTGCTTCCATGATAGACTCTGTCTTCACTTTTTAAAATGCTAACAGGCTCCTTGTGGATGGGATCAAATGACTGCCCTGTTCCCTTCACCTGTGAAATTTCAGAGATGACTTGAAAAGGGCCATTGTTTCCCAGGAATGCCAGGCCTAGTCCAGGAAAGAAAGTCTTCATTTCAGCAGGAATTTGGAGTCTGCTTGAGAAGGCCTTGCAGTTAGTAGGTGAAAGCCATGGCACTTTCATTAAACATCTGAGCATTTATAGTGGCTGGACCTCACCCTTGCTAGGTTCTTTTGCTTACCCTTGCCAAGTGGGTAGGAAGGAGAAGGAAGGCTTCACCACTCAAACTGTTGGGTTTGAACTATGATTAGCCTCCACACACAGGTTTCTCTGTTCTTGGCTCTATCCTAAGCACTTAGAGCACTTGTGTGCTTTCATGTGAATAAGCCTGTATGTTTAGTGAGCACTTTGAAAAACATTTCTAATAGATTATACTTGTATTTGAATACAACAAACAAATACAGTGAATGTGTTCAAGTGCAAAGAGGTGATGCCTGCTTCAATAAATTAAGTCACTGCTAGGGTGAAAAGTGGGGATAGAAGCTGTGAGAATACTCTGGTGTTTTTAAAACACTTGAAACACAAGCATGTAGGCAAAAGATAAACTGGGACTGGCCGACAGTTTTACTGCCTAAGAGTCCTACTTGTTAAATTTCTGGGATATTTTATGCAGAATGAGTTGAGATTGTGTCCAGGATGGACTGGCGATGCTAATAAGGTGTCTAAATTTTCATAATCCTTATTAGAAGTATTTGATTTACTGCCATGAAATCTTTAATGCATTGCACAATAGATGCAGGACATGCAAATGTGAAACACAAAGTGATGATGAATAATATTATTACATTTGTAACCAGATGGGTAAGGGGAAGATGGAAGGAGTTTTCCAAGGGTTTTTCAACCTGTTTTTCAAAGGAAGGAGGAATCTGACCTGAATATGAACTGATGATAATAAGTACTGTGCTTAGTGAGCTGAAGCACTGGAAATTTTATTTTTTGTACAAATACATTTTTTCCTCTGTTTTGATTTCAGACCTCATTTAATCTCCAAACGGTAACACTCAGATTATAATAAACTGACTCTGTGACTGTTCTCTGAAAGTATGGTCCAGAATGTAATAATAAGGCTAATAAATAATGTATCTTAGAGAGCTCAGGAATATAATTTATGACATCTTGGATTTTATTACTTTTCCTTTTCAAGACGTTTCTTGTGATCTAACTTAAAAAAAAAATTAAAAAAAATTGTGGCACTATGTGTCCTTAGACCCTGGTATAGATGGCACACAAAAGGAAGCTTGTCCTTTTGGGACCTGGCTCTGAATCAATTACAGACGACAGAGAAATACTCTTTTGTGGCTGCTAAAGTTCAGGAATGAAATCTGGCAGGCTTAGCCAATTCCCTAATGCAGCAGCCACGTTACCAGCATCAAATTGGCAGCTTTTGCCTGTCCCACTGGGGACAGGGTAATGAATAGATTTAGTTAAGGTGTCCTGACTCATCTACAAAGTGCCTGGTATATGCACCAAGGCTCTCCTGTATAACTTCCAAAAAACTGTCATTTAAAGAAAAATGAACTTAAGAAAGTTTGCTGGCTAGCACTGGTATAGCACACGACTGGGTTTCAGCCTGCCCCCAGTGCCCTAGAAAAAGCTACTGTTCATTTTCCTTTCAACTGGTAGATGTGTAGGCACAGTAAGAGAAATTCATTTCTCATAATTATGATTTTTCAGTGCATTTTCAAGGAAGAGAATTTCTTTATGATCTTCACACTTTACTTTTTTTTTAAACCATCACTTCAAAAATAATTTACACCATGTCAAGAGACTGCTTGGTGTAATGGTAATTTTAAGTGACTTTCCTTGGAATGAGGCAGCTTCATTCTGGAGTCCTCAGGCAGTGTGTTTATGAATTTCCAGAGAGTGATACAAACATACTTTTCCCTTGAGGCTCTTTCCCCCACGCAACTATGAAAAGAAAATTGACGATGGATCCACAAGTAACTATATCAGACAGCCCAATGCAATCCAGATTCTACAGGTGTGATTCTTTCCACAAGTATCTCTAAATATCTAGTTTTTGTTTTGTTTTTAATAGGGACTGTTCTTAAAATTTCATGACATTTATTTCTAATGCAAACACAAAGAAATGGGAAAAATTTTAACTCTATTTGTATTTCATTTTTTCTGTTCTTACTCATGTCCCTAAAATCCCTGCTGTTGTTCTGGGAGAAAAAAACAAACCCAATGAAAGAAGGGTAAGATTTGGTCTCTGTATACACACACTTCTGCTTAACCTTTCCTTTTCCTTCATTCAGGAAAATGAAAGAGAATAAATTAACCAAGGTTACATGCAAGTTTCCTTGTTCATTTTGGTTGCTTCAACAAAGATTGGTAACATCCACAGACTCAGAAGGCACAAGTGATCAAGTGCAATAGAAAGATAAAAAAATACTCATTTGAGTAATTGCAATGATCTTTTTGATTGTTTCTTTCAATAGGAAATTGAGTTTTTGAAGGGCTTGTATCAGACAGTAATTCTCATCTTCACACTACTCTAAATCAGGTTCCATTTCACTGCACAAAATTGCACTGGACTGTTTCCAATGTTAGGAACTGGGCACATGTGCACAGTTATAAATATGTATATTTACATGTAATTATACACACCCATATATATACCCATCCATGTAATATGGATATATAGTTTCTATAGGATTTGTTTGTTCTTTCAATACTTTCAAATTAGTAATTGATTTGCTGCCATGTGTAAGCCCCCCATGGAATTTAATTAGAGAATCATTTTAAACATTTGCAGAGCCTTCCAAGCAGAACATTTTATAAATGTTAAATGCAGAGAGAGGTATCGCCCATTTTTCACCCTGGCTGTGATAAGCAATATGCGGGGGGAGGAAGAGAGAGAAAAAAGTCTCAATAACAAAATCCACATTGAAAAGTTAGGCACTTTGAACTTTCCCATCACCTTACCAGTGTTTCCCCACAGGCTGTCTAAAAGACAACTCAGCAATGTCTGAATGGGGCTGCACACAATGGCTCCTTCACAAGTAGGTCTTTAATTGATTACGGCTGTGTTTATAGAAGCAGAAGAGAATTTACTCAAAATGACAGATTGCCTTTAGTGTTAAAATAGTTTAGTAATGTTAATGGTAAAGGAGGTCCCCGCTACCTCCTCTTCAGCTGCAAGAAGCCCTAGAGATGAGCTCTTTGTTACTGCAGCCCCCAGTTGCTTTTTGCATTCCTTCCTCCCCTCCCAGCTCCTCTCGTCCTTCCAAAGCGGGGTGCTCCTGGCTCCGCGGGCCGCATGAGCCGGGCACATTCACACAGAGAGCGGGAACTGGCTGGCTTTTGCGGAGGGAAGATCCTCCAGAATTGCAGATTCCATTGGAAAAAAATAGGTTGGATAAAATAGAGGAATACCCAACCCAAACCTACAGGAACTCATCCCGGCTGCATCCTGCCTGTGTCACTGTGCTCGGACACCCACAGGGGCAGCGGCTGAGACTGCAGCCACAAGGCCAACCCAAGGGGGTGAAGGGACTAAGTCGCTTTTCCCTATTTACACCGAGGCATCCTCAGCCGGCTCAGCCCCTGTGCGCTCCCGGCGCAGCCTCCCCGCCCCCTCCGCGGCCGCATTGTCCAGCCCACACTGACCCCTGGCGGGCAAGCGCCGCAACCGCACCGCCTGTCCCGAGGGGGCCCGCAGCCTGTCCCCGGGAACAGCGATTGTGCGTGTCCACGGGGAACACCGACCGCCTGTGTCCGTGGGGAACACCGACTGTGCATGTCCATGGGGAACATCGCCCGCCTGTCCCCCGGGAACACCGACCGGGCCGTGGTGCAGCGTCACGGTACGGGTCGGGTTTCAGAACTACGAAACCCTTTACAGCCTTATCGCAACTGCCCGGCCTGGAGCCAAATGCCATCTTTGCTTTTCTGATATTAAAAAAAAAAAAAAAAAAAAATCCAATTCCTCCCCCTTTTAACTAGGATTTCCTAACTCCCGGCATCTCAGAGTAATTTGATTGACAATAATGAGCCATATAGTTCGAGTGACTGGTTTCTTCCTGCTCCTGCTCCATAAAGGGGAGATAGAGATTTAAAACAGTCTTTCCTTTGATTCTGATGCAGCTGAATGAGTTGGTGTTAGACATGATACTGTCTTTATTTGGAAGTCACTGCTAATGCTGTGTCATCATACACAGTATTTGATTTAATACCAAAGACACTTGAAATGGATTCCTTCTTTCACCTGTATGATTTTTAGTGTGAGGAGAGCTGTCATAGGTAAATGATGGCATTCCACAAACACAAACATTAATGAATCAGGTGAATGTGAAAGAAACAAAATACCCTGAAGAATACTCAGGGTATGAATATCCCTGCTAAATATCTTCTAGGCTATGATTGTGCTGAATGCCTCTTGATTGGAGAACATGTTGTTGTGATGCTTTTTAGTGAGATAAGTATTTTCCAGATTCTGAGGTTGGACTTGCCACTGCATGACTCATCCTGCTGCCTGCTTATATTGTCATGCTGAAATATGGTACTAGAACAATTTAACAATCTTTTATAGCATAGTGAGAATATAGACTATAACTCCATCGTAACAATATAAAGAAAGAGCCCATTCTAATGGGTAAAGTTTGGGTAAATGTTAACAATGACTTTGCCAGGACAACCTGCCCAGATGAGATCAAACCTCCCACAAACTGCCAACCTGGATGCATGAGGAAGCAATTTGGAGCCATGAAGCAAACGTTGTTAGTGACATAATAAATAATTTATAAACAATATCCTTATTTTTCATATTCTAGACTACTTAAGCTCCTTTTATATGCAGAGAAGAATGTCACCCAGAGAGGTCAAATGAGCAAGTGTTGCTTACTAAGCTTTATAGTAAGGCTGTAAAACTGACACATGAATATAGACTTCAACTCACTTCTCAACAATATTGTTATTGCACTACAAGAAAGCAAAGAAGAATAGTCCCCTGTACAACCCTGAATTCACATGACACTTCTAAGCCTGCTCAAGAATGGAACCTTATTTTTGTCTTTCATCCTTCATTATTTCAGCTGATTCTTTTGCAAGAAAATCATCCTTCCTATCTCACTTCTGAGACTGTTAGCATATATTTTTCTGAAGACTTGAGAAAGAACTGCTTATATGAAACTGGAATACTGAAAATATATCTTTAAAAATAATAATAAAAAAAAGAAAATAAAAGGAAAAAGAAACAAAGCAAAACCCAAATATTTCCAGTTTCCACTTTTAGAAAATACAGATCACCTGATGTTGGTAAAAACACCAACATATTCAATAGATATGGAAAAGCCAAAAGTAAACATTAAGAATCAGACAATAGTCTTACTACAGTCTCATACACAGTACATATTTATGCAAGAAATTTGTGACAGAAACAATACATCTCATGTGAACTCACACAGTTATAAATACATACTCCTTCTTTAAGTCACAGGAAATGTCAAAATTGTCGTTTCCAAGGGCAAAGACATTGAGAAATTAAAAAATAACTATGCAGTTGTGCATCCTTTTCAGGAACCTCAAGAAAAGTGGGATTAACCCTCCAGCCACCAGTACAAAAACATCCTGGTAGACTAGGAAAAGCACTAAATGAAATCTATGTGTGAGTTTATGAGCTTGATCCTGAGCACAAGTTAGTGTGGCTCCATCAACATCAGTTTGGCTAACAATTAATTACTTCAGCTCTTTCTGTCTCTGAACAAATAAAGTTGCCTTTGCTGTACATTTGGTTACGATAAGTGTAGTTAACATCCTAGAAAGGAATCTGGCCTTTGATTTTTAAATATTGAAAGGGCTAATAAATCCTTGTGCCCAACATATAATTAACCTATGAAATTGCCTGGCACAGATTACTATTCTGACAGATGCAAAAGTGGATTAAAAATCCCACTCTAAAGCAATAACTGTTGCAGTAGCAGTA
The DNA here is from genome assembly GCA_035041345.1 of Poliocrania exsul. Lineage (NCBI taxonomy): Eukaryota > Metazoa > Chordata > Aves > Passeriformes > Thamnophilidae > Poliocrania > Poliocrania exsul. Next base: position 19,402,955 of record JAWWLZ010000004.1, read on the forward strand.
GCTAGGACAACACTTATTATAAGATCTGTCAATCATGAGGCTTTGAGGAATATATCACTTGCCTTTCACAGAAACAGAAATGTTTACCACAGCATTATACACTCTAATGTTTGCTACTTTTCCTTCAAAACCTGTCATTAGCTGGATGCAAAGTAGCAAACCAGATGGAACAATTAGTCTCCTCTTGTTAGACATTTCTTACACTCTTTGGCCATTGGAAAAGACTGTTAAGTGGAGTCAAAGAAGCATTGATGAATTGCCTGGGGCCCATTTTAAAATGCAATGAAACTCTTATGAGTGCTTCAAATTATATAAGTGGATGAAAGTTTACATGAAAGCTGAGACTGTACTTAGAAAATTAATTCTTATTTTTATTCATGTTACTAATTTATCCCCTTCTGGAAGGAAAAATTCTGCCTCAATAACCTGTTCAATGATAGTGTGAAAAGGCAGATATACAGTCCCAGTCCAGTGGATGTAACATACTTTCATTTTCAGAAAGCTTTTGACAAGATACATTGGCAAATGTTATTAGTGAAATTAGGTTGCCATGGAAAGAGGGAAAGTTCTTTTATAGATACTAAAGGATAGGAAGGGCTTAATGCTTGAATTTTGGACATGTCGAAAAAATATCCCAAATCCTGCTAGGAATTTTAAACTCAGCAGAGTGTCGACAACCTTAAATGGCTCACTTTATAGCAATATTCTTGCATTACAGTAACTAAGACTTTATCTTTGAGAGACCTTCAAATTTTAATTTGCCACTCCCCAACAAGGCCTTAATAGTATATACAAAGAGGTTTGGCATTAAAATATGCAAGAACTATTGAAATCCAAATACTTCCTGTGAACCCAGAATGATGTGACTAATCATTTTTGTGTGTTTATTTGTGACAGATTGAGCTTCTTGGCTTAACACAAGCAATATAATAAATATATTAAAAATAACACTATAACTTTGGATACATGAGTTAGTCTCAATCCCACACCAGAAAAGCAGAACATACTCAGCATTTATATACTTATGCAGTACTTCATTTTCATTGTAACTTTACATCTTGAATGCACCTGATGTTTGAATTTCCTAAAAGGAAAAAGATGAAAGACAAAGCTATAACACAAGTATAGCAGAGCCGGATCTTCGGCTGTATTGAATTGGCACAGATCCATTGACAGTATGGTGTCAATATAACAGCACTGTAATCAGCTGAGGAACTAGGATTTTAAAGTACAATTGTATTTCAGTGTAACTCTTTTCTAGTTTACTACAGTTAACAAACATTATAAAACTAACACTCCTGAAGCACAACTGAAATATTGACTGGGAGCATATTTTACATATTGTATGTTTAATTGATAGCTCCTATGCATGAAAAGAATGTATTTTTTCCTTTCCAAAGGGCTAGGATAGTTTTATCATTATCCTTAGAAATCTGTCATACAGCTTCATGGGTTAAACCAGTGGAAACACATAGAGCAGGAAACTTTACACTTTACAGGGTGATTAAATTTGGTTTTCACATTGTAAAACAATTCAATTTACTGGATTGGCACTTGTTTTACATCATTTGACCTGGTGATTACGCGACATTTGCAGTCAGCAGTTCGATCTGGGAAATGATGAATACAACTACATTTTAATCTAGCCAATTAAAAATAATGACATAGGAAAATTTTAACCAGAATTCATTAGGTTTTAAAGTTCTGTGAATTCCTGTAAAAATGCTAAGATGCAACTTCAAAAATAGCTGACATTGTAATCACCTGAAGGCAAAGAAGTTGCATACAGAAGTATTCTGTCTTCCTAAACCCCCAAACCAAGATATACTTGTGCTCAAATCAAGCCCATACAAATCTTAGTGTTAGGATAAAAGGCTATAGCTGAGCAGGAAGCTGGAGTCCCAAATGCAGAATTCCCTCCTGAGCACAGAGATGGCTGCAGGCTTGCCCTTCGGACATGTGGGCAGAGAGGGGGTAGTGGGCACCTCCTCTGCTACTCAAACAGACAAAACAGTCACCTCCTCAAGCAGAGGAAATGCCCAAAAGATAGGGAGGAAAACAAAGAGAAATAATTGTCTTTAAAAATTAAAGACCATTCTGAAGAAAAATACAGAGAGTATAATACAATGGTTATATAGATTAAACTATCAGTGGTAAATAAGCAGTGAAAAGTTTTACAGAGCTCATCTACTGTAAAATCACACACGTTGTTCCACAAATATGCCACAGACAAAGATGTCAGCTCAGAGAATGTCTCAAATAAAGAGACTCCTTTGGATTCAAATCTAACAGGATGGGCTTTTTTTCAAGTCCAGCACACTAAATAACATGCACAGTTCTCTGTGTAAGTCTCCAGATGATAAACAAAACAAACTTGCAGAAGGTATGGTTACTTGTCCTCCACCATCATAATTGAAGATACTGAAGAAAATAAATTTTTTTTTTTTTTTCTGTCAAATGCTTTTAAGTGCCTGACCTGTTGTTCTAGATTTCTGGGGTTTTTTTTTAAAGTCAGATTTAAAGCACAATGTGGGAACCTGGATAGAACATGAACAATATAATCAAAGACTAGTAGTAACAAGGGGTCTACCAGTTGAGAAAACTGACAAAATGGAGAAAAAAAAATACAAGACCTACTTTCCCAGTTAGCACTTTTGCATACTTGAAGTAAAACTGTATTTCATTGAAGCGCTGATAAATTTCTAAGATGGCATCTTAAATCTCCCGGGAGTAAAGATTGTCTTTCTTTGGGTAAGTTTCTTACATTATTTAATTCTATTAGAAATAAACTGAAACTTATTAACCCATATTTGTACAAGTCTTTTATAAAAGGTGAGTCTTCTTGTTGTTAGATATTTAAATAATACTGCTGGTGCTAAAGGAAGGAAGAGTTCTCTCTTTTATAGATGGTGGGTGCCCTGGAACACAGACAGCATCCTCTCATTTGCCCAGCAACATGCAAAGTGATGGTGCTTCAGAAATGTTTTTCATTTATTATGTTTGAATGCTTGGTTTAGAGAAAGCTAGTTCCTGTCACAGACAGTGTGAAACACTTGTTATAGTCACATAAAGGCAGTGATGGGGTTTATTTTCCCTTCTTCAGTTTCTCTCTTTAGCACCAAGACAGGTTGTTCAGGCAGGGCTGCAAACCCTTCAGGGATCAAGGTCTCCCATTCTGACAAGGAAGGCTCAGAAGCACCACACTTTCAAAGTGATACATGTTGTGGAGCATGAGCTGCTTCGTAGTAAAAGGACAATTTTGTGAAGAGAACTTAAAAGAAATGCCATTGTTTTAATGAGGCACTGATGTCCTCCCTATTTAGATTACAACTTGTCAGGAATGGAGCAATGCTATGGTCCTTGCTGTTGTTCAACCTGAATTGAGCATGAAGAAACACAGAAATAAAGAATTTCCTTGCTTCTGATCCAGGCAGTAGGATGGGTATGCATTAAATTAATATCATGTGTGGCAATCCTTTAAACCTGCTGTGCTCCCATTGCAGCTGAAGCTTTGTCCATCTCTGAAGTGTGGTGCCATCTGAGCAAAACAGGAAAGCAAAAGCAAAAAATTGCTCTAGAACTGCTGCAATTCCATGCAAGTGTTCTGGTTTGGGGTCAGAAAATAAGATTATGTTAACAACTACAAGTGTGATACAGGCTAAAGAATATCCCTTACTAATCTCTGCATCAAGTTCCTTAGCTGGATACTGAGTCTGATCCAGCTCTTGGTGACAGCTGCGGGATGTTTTCAGCTGACATAAATGGATTATCTTTGATGTTAGGCAATTAGGAGAATAAACAGGGAGTTCACCATGTTGTTGGGAGTGACAGCTTCTCACATGGTGATTTGCATGGATTTTAGTTACTTTTGCAAGGGACCTTTAGGGGATAAGAGTTCCAGTGAATTAGAGGAGCTTGCTCACAGCATCTGAACATCTCTCATTCAGTGTCTCTGTCCTCACGTACTGTGCCTGGCCAGTGGTCTAATACAATCCACAGTCAAAATAAAATCAGAAAGAGGAAATGGTAGGTGACAAATGTATTGACTTTCTGTACTACAGTAGTTTTCAGTTAATGATTGCTGATATCGTTTCTGTTACAATTTTCTTTTAAGTAAATGTTCATAATCAGTAAAATATTAATACATAGGGCTTAGTCTCATTGTTTGGGCTACACAAACAACATAAAGAAAGAAGATTCTCCTGTCTCCAGGAAACTCTTGATGTCTGTTCTTTATAAGCTCAGCTTTACCAGAAGACTCTTGCTTCTCCATAGTACATGCTGGAATTGATAAATCAGGTTTTACTTCAAAAAAAGTGGGAGAGTCTAAGTAAGAAAACATTCCCTTGCCCAGCCTTACTCTCAAGAGCTGCTTTAGTAAAGACTGCACATTCCTTCCATGTACTTGACTAGTGCACCTTTCATATTGCAATACATGTACACATACATGTATACAACATCAGGCCTATCAATATCAGCTTGTATTAATCACCTTACTTAGATGTCATTTCAAATATTAGTTTTTCCTATGAAATTATGGTCTTATCTGTCCTGTAAAAGTGACTTTTTATTTTTGTTGCCTACAAAGACTCCTAAACTCCCAATATAAATACCTAAGATAGGTAAGTAAGTGTAGGTGATAATGATCCCAAAATCTGCCTCTAATAATGAAAGCTATTCCTTAGTGAAAATCTTTCTTCACATAATTCCCTGGTGTTTTATAGTCTGAGATACTTATTTTAAACACCAGAGCAGTCTAAATATATCAGTGGACACAGATGTTTTCCATTCTACACATCCTCTGCAGGCTTTATTAAATTGTCTGTAACTAAACAGTAGAAATGAGCCTCCCAGTTGTGTTGTGCTTTTTGTTTGCTTGTTCTGATTGGCATGTCTGGTGGGAGGCTCAGTTACTTTGGGCAAATCCTGCAACACAGAGAATCCTGATTTGCTCCTCCACATTTACTTTGCACTTGCTATACACTATGGAGGAAATTCCAGGGTTTAGAATTCAAATTCCAATATGCACAATGACAACTTTTTTCTCCAATACAATAATTATGAAGCCTTTATGAACATCATAACCCTATTCTGTACACAGCCCTAATTAAAATAAAAGCTTGGTGTTGGCTCATAACTGGCTTATGATCTCTTCACATACCCATCAACTTACCTTCTGTGTTTGCTTTTATTTGCCCTTATTGCACATTTTCTTTGCCAATAGATGCCACTGTTAGCTTGCCAAATTGCTAGTTGAAAATTGCATTTACATTTTCCAAATTATATGTTAGGTTTTTGCAATACATTAAATAGACAAACATTTGAAGAAAATCTCAACCATACATTATTACAATTTCCTGGCTAATGAGGTAATTTTGCCAAGGAAACCAGGAAAGACTTGGATTTTGGATGCAAATCAGGTCTTTCTTATTTACACAACTGAAGTCCTTGGTCCTTCCTTTCATGTAATGCTTGAAGTTATTTAGACATAAAGAAATAAAGACAATGTCTTTCAGTGGAAATATAGCTAATCCTAAGCATATTGCCAGTGTCGTGATATTTTGTACATGGAAGAAAGGCAAAGATTATTTACCAATAAGAATAAGACTATTTGATTTATGAAAATCTATATACAAACTTGAATATGATCAGGTATTCAAGCCATACCAATTACAGGAAGATGAGGACTGTAAAAAATTTCTGAAATAATGAATGCAATCATTTATGTCCTGATTTGATATTACCAGAAGTCACTGATAAGGAGGTCATTCAAGTTCAGAAAATGCAAATAGTATTTTCTTATTCGGTGTTATATAAGCCTTTCATTTTTGGACCAGAAAAACCAGTTCTGACAGTTTGTCAGTCCAAATACCCCAAGTAAAGAAATATAATTTCTCTTTTGTCATTTCGACAGGAAAATTATTTTCTATTGTTCTCAAACACTTACACTTATTCAACTTACTGTGGTGTAAAGCATAAAATGTGAATATTATTACAATTTTCCCTAACAGGACCGATGGTTCTCCTACTGTCATACATACGTGATATGACCTTTAATAAGAGACAGTTGGAATATATAAATTACATCATGCATTTCTGTTTGTTCCTCTGTAATGTAGTGAAAGTCTTCTTAACAGGGCAAACAGTTATTTCTTTGTCAAATCAAAATGGGAAGAGATAAATATTTTTATGTCATCCACTGGGGTGATTGCAGATATGCTGATGTTTCAAATGCATCATTATTCATATGTCAGAGGTCTTTCTCTTAAAACTTTATCACTCAGTTTTAACTGCAGAGCTTTGAGCTTTGTGAATATGGATGAGTCATCTATATACATGAGTCACGTATATGTCCTTGTTAAAGATTATGTCATGGATACAGATGGATAATGAACCTTAATGAGTAAGTGAAGTCAACCAAATAATGCGGGATTGTACAGTGAGTAGAACTGAGACCTGCTGTTAATTGAGAAAGTCACTGGGAAATCTCAAAACTGGACCACCTTTCTGTGGTCTTTTCCTACTTCCTGTGCATTCCCCCCCTTTGGACTTTCCATCCTTTGTGCTGTTTACCACCACTGTCAGCAACTGGTGTGAGCAGGAGCCTGAGATCCCAGTGGGCCAACAGGTCCCTTTCCGGGACAGGACACTCAGTGATGCTGTTATGGGACATCGACCATGGTTTGGCACAGCTCAGGTGACACAATGCATGGCCTTCATCAGAAATCCTTCATGTTCCATCACTCAGTGTCTGTGCCAGTTTTCCCAGTTTGCAATAGGGTATAGCGAAATGGGAGTATATTCTATTTCTTTTATGCAAACTAACCATTTTAAATGGTAGAATGGTTTTAAATAAGGGTCAATTCGATTCATTGAAACTATTAAAACACTGCTAAATGTATCTGCTGTTTTAGCAGCTAAAAGTTTCTCAGAAGAAAATTCACTTCATTTACCATCAGCTATAGGTTCAAATGGTGTAAAGCCATCAAGGAAAAGATTAAAGCAGAAAATTTACTATTTTGGAGAGGAAGTATACACTAAATTTTGAACCAAAGACAAGTTAATACACACATGTACATTCCCATTAGGCATATAATATTAATACATAATTAATTTTAAAGAAATAAGAAACCATACTGTACAGTGGTAGACTTACTAAATTAAAATATCCTTAGAAAAAAAATGTAAAAAATTATCATAATACACTTTGTTCATTTTAGGATTTTCCCAAAGCTTTATTCAATGTATTTGTACTATCTTGATATGTGGATTAGACTGGACACTCTACTATGGGTACTTAATATTGAGAGTCTTGAGTTTAAGCTTCTTTTACATGATACTATTCACCTGCCTCAAAGCAATACCTGCAGATTGTAACTGTCCGTGACAGGTTCTAGAGAAACAGTGAGAGAGGAAGTATTACTTCAGTATATTTCAAATGCATGCAACTTTTCCCAAATCAACTAAAATTAATGGAAGGAACTTTTTACACTTCAACAGCCAGTGAATGAGGCTGAGGAACTCCAGTGTCGCCATCCATAAACGGGGCTCTGCCTCTGTGCCATTCCAGTGGTGGGACCATGGCGTGATTTCAGACAGGGTATCTCAACCTGTCCAGGTGAGCAAGCCAAAGAATAGGGAGTCTGATAAGAAAGTAGAGAAACAAGGGGTAGATATGAATAAAATTTACAGGTCAGAAGTATTTTTCTATGTAAATAAGATAAATTAGTTATAGCACCAGATTTAGCTGCCTGTCCTTGGCATTTGCTCACAGTGATTGTGCCTGTCACAAACTCACTGGACCTGTTATAAGTGTACTTGTCTTGCACTTCTAAGGCACTGATTTCCTGCTGTCTTGTACCTTGTGCAGATACTTGTGTCAGTGCCAACTGGCTTAAAATGTGTTGGATTTGATGGATGAGCTTTATTTGCAATAGCTCTTTCCAGATTGCTGAGACATCTTTGATCTTTGTTGCTATGTACCTGGTCAGCAAAACAGAAGCATCAGCAAGACCAACTTTCTTAGCAGACTTTTTAGCTGATACTACATTTTGGAAAATAGTATCTTTTATGTCTGGTTTCACTCAGATAACTGCTTCCTGATGCCTTCCTTGGTTCTTAGATGTGACGTTACTTTAGGTAAGCCCACAAACCCAATATCCTGTCAATTGTGGATGCCTGCAGCATAAAGGAAGGGAAAACCAACTCTTTTCCCACTTGAACTAGAAAATATTTAACTGGATTTTGATGCAACAGCAGCAAAATTCAGTGGCAATTCAGTCCTATGTCTAAAGTAAGATGAAGACCTATGATAGATATCTGGTGACTTGTTAGCTATAGTATGATTTTGCTGAGGAACAGGAACAGAGACTGTTTTCTGAGTGTTTTAAAAATAAATTATAAAAGTACAGACTGTACAAGTCACTGTACAGAAGAATGGCCTAGCACAATCTAATGATCATAGAAAGCACAGCTGTCCAAGGTAATTAAGAAAATCCCAGAAGATCTGCAGCACAGTCAGTTGGTGAATGGTCAGGACATTGCAGTGCTGTGGCAGAAGGTTGGTTCTGTCCCTACTCTTGTACTCACTTTCCAGCTAAATAGGAACCAGGAGGCTGAAGAGGTCATTAGAAAGCTGGAAATCAAATTATGTCTGTTCCACTGTTTTCTAGCAATAGAGCACCAACATGAGACATAATGCTTTCTAGACTCATGCTTTTCTCTGATTTACAGTAATATCAGCTCTCACTTTATAAAATAATAGGGAACTACAGCATTTTTACTTCATTATTAGGCTTCTGTGAATTACTTTTATTTCTCTCATCATTGAATGAATTTGCAATGTGTACACTGTAAGTAACAAAAGAAGTACTTTTCTATATCAAACTATTTGAAAGATCTTGATTTGCATTTATTATTATTTAAATATAATGTTATGGGTGTACAATTACTAAGAAAAAATTCTGTAACTCATTTTTATATCTTCTTAATAAGCCCGATGTACATGTTATATTGTGCTTAATATAATTATGTGTTCAATGGTAACATCTACAGCTAGCAAGTCCATTCCTCTTGTTCATTAGAACTGCAGTGTTAAGTGCCAATGACAGATTCATTGTGCAGTATAATACACCAGGGAATTACTCTGGTTCAGTGATATTCACTGGAAATTTCCCTTCTTCAATGGTGAGGGGATTCAATGCAGAAAGACTGTGTCTTGTGCCATGTTAATAAACAAGATAAACAATATACTCCTCAAGGAAAGGATTCCTTTTCTCAATTTGAAGCCTACTGCTTGAATTTGAAAGATACAATTTGTTCTGAGCCTTACAGTGTGTGTAGTGTAGAGACTTTTTTCTGTTTTTTTTCAACAAGAACAGTGCTATAATGCTAGAATAAAACAAGTCAAATAAATGGATTTATAATGGGAAGGCATGTCTACAGAGATTTCTGATATAAAGTAAAATATAGTTGTTGGAGACTTTTTCCCCACTGGATACTTTTCTGAAATTCAACATTTATGGATGTGGAGCCTCTGTTTTCACTGAGATTTTTTTTGCTTTTGCTTATATTGTGTATGCATTGCTCTCAGATATATATATTTTTAAAACTAAGGCTACTATAAATTGTAAAAATACAGCTGGAAAACACAAAACACATTGGAATATGTATGTTAAAACCTATATGGTTCTGAAATACTAATCTCTTAAAGCCCGTTGGGATAGCTGAAAGCAATGAAACAGCTCACTTTGCAGCATGGACTATGTTTTTAGTTTTATTGCAGATAAGGAGACTATTATAAAAAAATTAGATATGCAAGAAAAATGTTGAACTATTGTTTATTGTAGTCAAATATAAGATGGACAAATTCATAAGTGGGTCTTATCCACAGTTTTGGATGGAATCCAAGCAACTTGATCAGTGTTTTATTATTTACCACTTGCTATTTACCAAAGAACACTTGGATAGAGGTTGAAGTTTACCTCAGCTTTTTACATTTGTACTGTAGGGTATGTTCCCTTTCTGGGAGATATTGCAGCTTCACAGATGTCTCCCAGATGGTCCTCTGATGCAGTCCTACAGAAAAGTCAGGTCAGCAACTTCAGAAATAAAATTCAACTCACAGGAAATACTTATAGTTGATTCAGCATGCAGCTTTATTAGTGTTAAAGGAAAAATAAGAGAAAAAGTTTGCATATTTAGAATAGGAAACTTTTGGTAAAAATACCAGAGAAACTTTTAGAAGAAAAGTTTAATACACTTAGAATAATGAACTTTTGGTAAAAATATTAGTGAATCTTTTGGATTACTATTCTTGAGGCCTACTCAATGTAAAAAAAAATTGGACACAGAATATTCTTTCAGATACCCTATGTGCCTGCCCATGGTTATTCAATTATATCTCTAAAAGCCATTCAAGCCATCTGGGTTTCTGACACACAGTGACCTGTTATTTCTATCAATAGCCAAAGAACTACCTTTCTTCCTGAGCGGAAACAAAGGCTTACTCCATGAGTAGAGCATGTGATTTGTCTGCTTAACTCTGATTGAAAACTGAGGTAACTACCAAGGGACAAATAATAACATTAGCATGGAATAAATTTTATCTCAGAACAGCTCTATCTGCCTTTTAACATGTAGACATCTCACTTAGGCACTCTGCAAACACTATATCCAAAATGAAACTTAAAATTAATGTTCTTAGTTATTCTTAGTTGTTCTTAGTTATAGAGGCGTTGTTCGCAAACTTTATGATCCTGAAAGCCAATGTAGGGAAAAAAAGCTCCTAACTTAGAAGTGGTCTGTGTTACCCTCAGGCAGTTTATACATCTCTTCTAGGCCAGGGGAGCTTGTTTTGCAGCAGAAGCACCTCAGGCACACGTTGAAGCCAGTGAGGCAATGCTGCTGGGGTGGGGCTGTCCCTTGGCCAGCACAGCACACACCCCCCCTGGGCAGGGCAGTCCTGCAGGGTGGCAGCACAGGGGACGCAGCAGAGCGTGTGGCCCATGAGGGGACGCTGCTCCTGACACAGCACCTGAGCCTGAGCTGACTGTGGAGCTCTAACCCCTTCTTGCCAACCTGCCCAAACTATCCAAATTGCATATGTAACACCTGCTGCAACTACAGGATCCCATGAAACTGGATGGAGTGGCCTTGGCCTAAGGTAGCCTGGCTTGAAAAGTATTAGCCTTATAGGGAAAAAGGTTTACTAAGACATTGATCTTTCATCTCTGCCAGATCAGTCTGGGACCATACAGGTGAAGGCAATGTCATGCTTCACTGCACAGATTTCACTGAATTTGCACTACCACAAAATTGTTTAAATGTATAAGCCACTTTGTTAGCCCCACAGCTTTTCTATCTAGTGTGCAAAAAGAAAAAGAATGTTTGTCTCAAGGGGAGAATTAATATTTAAATATCGTAATATAAAAATAAAAATTATTTGCTTTATAAAAGCTAGGGGGGGAAAGAAGCTAGTGGACTTATGAAAGTGTACATGTAAAAGCCTTCCAAAGCAGTCACGCTCTTACTCAGTAGAACCAGAATAATAACACGCTAGATAAAAACTCTAATTAGCGTACAACAAGGAGAAGATCCTAGGGGGAAATACAGCCATTTATTGTTGTGTCTTAATGAAGCAGAGCTGCAAAATAAATTTTATAGATACTCTGAACTGGAAAGAATTTAACCCCTACTAAATATCTTCGTTTTGCCAGTTGGTTTAAAATAGTGTCCTCACTTTCTCTTATGTTCCTCCTTTTAAATATGACTTGACTCCGATCTCTAAGTTGACTTTGGCACCAATATATAAAGTAGATGTACACATTTAATATTAAGGATTGTTTGAGCTCTTCTATTTATCAGTGACAATGGGTGAAATCTACTGTATTCCCATATGAAGTTTGCCATCGTTTTCTGTGATTTACACAGAGCCTTAGTGTTAAGTGATCTGCTGTAGTTCAAGTCAATAAATCTCCAGAAGACTTTTAAAGTTATATAAAAAAATTCTTTTTGCAGCAGAGAGGCTTCTTCCCACCAATGAAATTCTACCAGAGTAGAAGTGCATATACCCATTAACATAAAAAATAAAGTTGAGACACAGAGAAGAAAGTTTTTAAAAAAATCAAACAAGATAGGAGTCTGTTACAACCTAAGGCTATTCAGAGTTTTGAAAATATATCAATTTATTTAAATGAAAATTCTAGTGATGGAGGCTCTTGAATTGATTATAATCCTTACACTTGTAAACCAATAGTTTTAAGACCAGAATAAGTCCAAGTAGATATCCTTACTGCTGATATCCTTACCAATACTCAATAAATACTTCATGCAATACCTGGATATCAGTGGGACTATTACTGAAACAACGATCTAAATTGCCTGGTCATGGGGTAGAAGAAAACCGAGTTGCTTTTGGCCTTTGCTGTAGGTCTCTTGGAACCCAAGAGTGGCCTCTGGTTAAGCCAAAGAAAGCCTTGTGTTTCTCGGTCCTGCTGCCTCACTGGAACGTGTTCCTGCATGCACCCTGCAGCTGTGTAAGCATCTCTGCAGGGCTGGGTCTCTAACACTGTCATTCCAGTGGCACAGCATTTTCAACACGTTTGAATGGCAAATTTTTAACTTAAGGTGTTTTAAACTTCATGTTCTTATTATCTATAGAAGTATGTATCTCTTTTTTTTGGATGGCAGTTTTAGGTGTCTTTGAAGGTGAGAGTAAGGAAGTAAAATGAGTACTATCCCATGTATTTAGCGTAACTACTTCAACTTGGTGTTTTTTATAAGCCTACCTCAAAGTAAACTAGTAAAGACACGCGCCAGAAAGAGTTAGCACATCTATGTGACAGGAGCTCAGTTTCAGTATCATTGTTTGAGTTTGCAAAAAGGAAGCTCACTTTTAAAATGAATGTCGAATTATACCTCAACTCAGAGCCTGCTGTGGGTATAACAATGGCATTGCAGTGCCATGTAGGCATTTCCCAGTTAGACTTCAGTGGGACTGGCAGATGCCATTTCTGCAAGGGCAACACAGGCTTTATGTACTGCTTACCTCTCAGGGCGTGTAATTTCCTTGCTTACATATTGAAAATAGGATCCAGATCTCTGACTGGCAGAAGTGCACTACAGGCATGCCTAGAAGTGGGAAAGGCTGATATTAAGCTAGTTCCAAACCTATTTCTGCTGGAACTGACTGGCACTGACCTAGCCTGCAAGCTGTTCTGAATTGTATAACCTGTTTTCATTCTTTCTTTGTTTTTGACATATGGGGATCACCTGAACAGAGTGGTGCCTTTAGCTCTTCTATACAGAAAGTGGCTAGTAGAGTATATTTGCTTCGTCTGCTGAAATCAATTTAACCTTACTGTATTAACATTTCTGATAAGAAAATGGAAGAACTGCTGTAGAAATTAAAAAGACATTGTAGGAATTCATAGAAATGGCAAATGGTGAAAAACAATTCGCTCATATGAAAGAATGTTTTCTTTTGCAGTCACTTTGAGAAGACCATCAGTAAAATGGTGTCACCTGTGAAAGCCTAACAGAGCTCTTGGCTAAGAGATCCGACAGTGCGGATCAAACCACTGCACTTACAGTAAAAATGATAAATGACTTATGGAAACAGAGAACAGAAATAAGGCCTGTGGAAATAGGTAAGATCATCTAATTTTTTAGCAATAGTTGCTAAATAGAATTGTCTCCCTTAATTCTAGATGCTGCTATGGCAAAGAAAAATAAATTCCAAACCTGAAACTGGAAACACCATTCTAATTGATGATGTAGGACAAATAAACAGAATGAAGTATAAATATAAAATTAGATCAAATATATCAAATCTCTTCTCAGTATAGTTTCCCCTTTTGGCAAAAGTCTTTGCTCAAAGCAGTCCGTGTCTACATCTACAGAGAACATACATGCACAGTTTCAAAAATCATGTGAAATCCTCAGTATTGTCAGAAAGAACTATTGCTAAAATGTCTGATATATATGGATTTGTACAAAAAGCACCTGGTATATATGTGGTTACAGCTACAATGCATGTAAGAAAGAGAAAGAAAAGACCATTTTTTCATATATAAAAATTGTGCAGAGTTCTATAAAATGAAAGAATAACTGTTAACAGTGCAGTATCATTTGCAATTAAGAGTCACAGCATCATCTAGTGGTCATATATGCAAAGGAGAATTCTTAGTGAACTACCCATTGTTTTGGTATTTTATTCAGACAGAAAAATGAAAAGTATAAAGAAAATGGCTGCTTAGGCTTCAGGAAGCCATGGCAGGCCAAGCTTGGGAAAGCAGTTTTCTGACTTCAAATGCTTTCTTTAAATATCAACTTTCTCTTTTCCCAGAATAACATTTGCCACAGCAATCATTTTGCAATCTCTCTGAAGTTATATGAATGCTTACGTAGTTGTGGTGGGTTGACCTTGGCTGGATGCCAAGTGCCTACCAAAGCCACTCTATGACTTTCCTCCTCAGCTGGACAGGGGACAGAAAATATAACAAAACACTTGTGAGTAAAGATAAGGACATGGAAAGATAACTCACCAGTTATTGTCTCAGGCAAAACAGACTCAAGTTTAGGAAATTATTTTAATTTATTACCATTCAAGTCAGACTATGATAATGAGAAATAAAACTGTATCTTAAAAACATATTTGCCCCACTGCTCCCTTCTTCTCAGGCTTAACTTTATTCCTGATTCTTTCTACCTCCTCCCCTCCAGAGGCACATGGGGATGGGGAATGGAAGTTGCTGTCAGTTCATCACATCACACACTGTCTCTGCTGCTCCTTCTTGCTTGTGGGGAGGACTTCTCATACCCTTCCCCTGCTGCAGTGTGGGGTCCCTTCCATGGGAGACAGTCTTCCATGAAGTTTTCTCCTTCCCACCAGCTGCAATTATTCACAAACTGGTCCAGCATGGCACCCATTCCACAGGGTGCAGTCCTTTGGGAACAAACTCTCCAGTGTTGGTGCCCCATGGAGTCACAAGTCCTGGCAGCAAACCTGTTTCAGCGTGGGCTCTTCTCTCCACAGTTCTACAGGTCCTTCCAGGACACTGCTCCAGCCCGGGCTCTCCATGGAGTCACAGCATCCTTCCAGCATCCACCTGCTCCAGTGTGGGGTCCTCCATGAGCTGTAGGGGAATCTCTGCTCTGGCACCTGGAGCACCTCCTATCTCTCCTTCTTTACTGACCTTGGTGTCTGCAGAGCTGTTTCTCTCACATGTTCTCACTCCTCTATCTGTGATTGCTCTATTGCACCAACTTTGCCCCCTTCTTAACTACCTTACCCCAGAGCATTTCCACTGCTGCCGATGGCCTCAGCCTTGGCCAGGGGCAGATCCATCCTGGGGCTGGCAGGCATGGGCTCTTCTGGAAGGGCAAACTTACAGCAGTTTCCTCACAGAAGCCACCCCTGTAATGCCCAGGCTGCCAAAGCCTTGCCACACAAACCCTGTACAATAGCACCTAACAAAATGCAGCTCGTACACGCCTGAAGGTTCTCTAATATGGACATGATTCCAGCAGCAATGGACATTATCTTGTCAGAGTTACTGTGGTTCTTCTGCAACCTTATTTCTAAGGCTACTTTGTTACACCAATCCTAATCCTCCCATCTGCTACAATTGCACGTTGACCAGCATATCCCAGAGTCTTTTGGACTTTATACGAACCACAAGTCGCACACACAACTGTCTAGGGTGGTCAGTGTTACTTTTAAAGTTTTAACAGCCTCAGAAAAAACAGTACTGCTGGTGTTATCAAGAAAAAAAGTACATTGTCCTTTGTGCACACTGTGTCAATTATTCCACCTGTTTCCAGGTCCATAGATATTTCCTAATTTATGCTAATAACAGCAACAAAAATGCATTAATGGATCCTGTAAGAAATTGCTACTAAATTTCTGCTTCTCTCCTAGATCCCTTTTAAAGATTGCTTTTTACCCAACTCCTTCCCGAACTTATTTGGATGAACTTGGATTGTCACCTGACGTACTGAATGAGACCATTATGACGACCCACAATGGCCCGATCTTTCCCCAGACTGTCAATGTTCAGTCATGAAATAAGCACAGCCTAAGCCCCTCCAGGTGTGCTGCACACACAGTTCCAGCTCCGACGTGGCTCTTCAGGGAACAGAAGGGGCCTTGAGGACTTTATGGACTGAAGGCCTTGTTTTTTTCCTATTGGAAGCTGCAAGAAAACAGCCATTCCCTGTTCAGCAGGTGCACTGCACAGCCCACCAAACACGTTCTCTGTGGTGGCTGCAGCGCACCCAGCGCGAGCGCTCCGGGCTGTGCACCGCGGCATCGGTGGGACCCACAGCGGGGCAGTGGTGACAGTCAGGTGGTGCTTTGCTAGCCAGCCAGCAGCTAATTAGATGTGGTAAGACATGAGTCCATCAGTCAAGGTTGGGGATTTCCCCCCCACCCCTTGGCCTCCGAAGCCAGGCAGGCTGTGGAGCGCTGTGGCCGCGGTGGCTCTGGCTGGTGCTGCGGGATCAGCCACAGGCTGTCACTGCGGCCCTGCCTCCCCCACACCGCCTGCCCTGCCCACAGCCGGGCTGGGAATGACCTGGCGAGGCGTCAGCACCTGTTCGGCCAAGTCTTTTCAGCTAAACGCCGAGGAGAGAGCAGTCCTGAGAGCAACACCTCGCATTTGGTGTGAGGACAAGCTCTGCACTGACAGCAGGGCCTGCCCGAGCCTGCCCGGGGCGGAGCGAGTCTCGCGAGACTCGAGGTGGCAGACCCGCCTCAGCTTTCGTGCGGTTTGCGCCTGCGCGCGGCGAGCCCGCGGTGCGATGGCGGCCCCGGTGCCGGTGTGCGCCGGGCCGGGCGCTGGGCCAGGGGCCGTTCCACCGCACCCCGGGGCTGTCCCGCCGCACCCGGGGGCTGTTCCACCGCATCCCGGGGCTGCCCCGCCGCACCTCAGCACTATCCCGCCGCACCCGGGGGCTGCCCCGCCGCACCCCGGCGTGTCGCGGCGGCGCGGGCGGACGCTGCTGGTGCGGCACTTGCCCGCCGAGCTGACGGCGGCGGAGAAGGAGGATCTGCTGCAGCACTTCGGGGCGGTGTCTGTGCGCGTCCTGTCCGACCACGGGCGGCTGGTGAGGGCCGGGCCGGGGCAGGGCAGGGCCGAGCCGAGCCGGTGTGCCAGGCGGGGCAGGGCAGGGCAGGGCAGGGCTGGGCTGGGGCCGAGCCGGGCCGGTGTGCCGTGGCCCCGCTGCCCGGGAGCCCCGAGGGGCTGGCGGGAGAGCGCTGAACTCGGGGTCTCGCCTTCCCTGTGCCCCGAGCCTCCCTTGCTGATAGCCTTGCTGAGGCTGTGCGAATGCCGTGCGGAAGGGCCTCTTGGCAGGTGCGGGGATGCAGTTTCACAGGTGTGCCTGTAGAAATCTCTCTCTAGATTTTTTTCTCCAAATTACAAAAACTCAGGTGTATCTGTTTGGTCACAAGTGGTGCTTGGAAAGAGCCTTGTGTCCCTGCGGAACTGCGGATGAACAATATCTGCATCTTTAGCAGGGGCGTCACGCTTTCCTTATAGGATAGCAAAAATACTGACTTTGTTACCGTGATTTTGGGTACCGAATCACATAGCAACAAGATGAAATAATAAAGTTTGTTAAAACAAATGTAACTTCTGAGATGAACTGTCTGCGAGGATTAGGTTTGATTTGGAAAGCTTATGTTCTTTTAAACCTTAAAAGTTGAGAAAAATGTTAGAAACCATTCAGAGGGTCAGAGCCCAACAGTGTTTGCAACTAGCACAAACAGTATTACTTTTAGGAGTTGTTTTGTTGAAAATGGGCTACTCTGAGGTGCTGAAATAAATTTCCTGTTTGAAAAAAAAATTAGACCTCTCGATCCATATGCACTTTTTTGCAGTTTAGGATGGCTTTTACTCACTAGAAAAAATGCTGTTCCTGTATTCCTCAAGCTGCCAACTTCCCTGTCTTAATTTTTGACTGTAGGAGGTACATGTCCTAAATTCCTAACAAAAACGTTTTCTTAGTCCTTCATGTGTGCTCCACATGGGAGTTGAATGACTGTCATCTGGAAGCTTTCAAATATGTAAACTTGAAGTTACAGATTTCTTGTGGGTGTATATTTTACATGCAGTCTCAACTTTCTGATACAGTTTTTAATACAGTCATTTTTTTTTTTGCTTGTTTTCTAGAAACATACTGCTTTTGCCACCTTTCCCAGTGAAAATGCAGCTGCAAAGGTTTGTATTGAGTTTGTTATTGAAAACACTTTTCTACGTTGCCAGTTGTGCAATGTTTTATGCATCGTGTAGTACTCAGTGCTAGTTAAAAAAGCAGCACAATGTAGTACTAGAGTTCTGTTTCAGGATTAGCTTTCAGAACTTGATGAAATCAACACTTGCAGAGTCCTGAGAAAGGTGGGTTGAAAGGGGCTTGTGGAAGTCATCTGACCCATCTGTCACACAGAGCATGGCAAACTAACAGGAGCTGAGACTGATCAGGACCTTGTCAAGGATTTGTGCGCATTTTTATGCAAACCAAGGCAAACATAATTGACTTGTTTCCTGCATATTTGCCATAAAATTCAGCCCCAGTGATGTACACGATTCAAGACTACCTTGAATGTCCAACTTTTATAAGAAAACTACCACATTAATGGGGGACATAGATGCCAGAAAGGTAATACTAATAATACTTTTTAAATACCAGTCTGGTAGAAATCCTGTGTTTAGAATTTCCCCCTGGTGTTTGGTTTTATGGTTGGTTGGAGGTTTTTTTTTTGTTTGTTTTTTTTTTTGTTTGTTTGTTTTGTTTTGTTTTTTTTTGTTGTTGCGTTGCTTCTATTTTTTTAGGCCACACTTTAAAGGACTCAAAAAGTTACCAAGACTAGGTGAGGTGAATTAGGTTGCTTATGTCAGTTTTCAGGAGCCTCCTGGGTTCTGGACTTTCAGAATGCTGGATCTCCCTGGTGTCACTGCTGAGAATCTTGATTTTAAAATTCCCCGCTGTTACTGGCGTAGTTCATGAGCAAGAGGCTGGTTACTTGAAATCATTGAGATTTACTAGGCTGTGTAATGAGTATCTTTGTTGACTGTAGTCTTGCTGCTGTGTTCAGATGACCTAACCCTGGTGGTTTTTGCTGTGCAACCCTGTGTCTTGCCTTCTTGCCAGCAGGAAGAGTCTGCTAAAAGCAGGGCTGTGAAGGCAGAAGCCGTGCATGACTGCCTGTGTCCATAGTAGCTCAGACTTAGCTTGAAGCACTTGGGACTGCATCCTATGGCAGATTTACCAATCAAAGGAAAAACAGTTACGCTTTAAAATAATTCTCATGGTTTTCCTCTTCCCTTTCTTTGTTTTCTCCACTGTAATTACTTGAAGGCTTTATCAAGACTGCATCAGCTGAAACTTTTAGGTCACACCTTAGTTGTTGAATTTGCAAAAGAGCAAGAGAGTGTACAGGTACTTAGCCAGCCTTCTGCCTCAGAGAAGTGTAAAAGGTATGTGCATAATGCATAATAATTGTTACATGTTTGGTCATGGAAAGGAAATTCTGTATTCATGATACTTTGGTAGTACTTTTAACTCAAAGGATAAATTGTAACCACATAGAAATGTTAACAAGCACGTTCAGATCTACAGGTAAGTGACTGCATTCCTCCCACTAGAACTGTGTCATTACCCCTGGAATATGTAGCTAAGTGATAAAAGCTGTGTGATAGTGTTTAATTAAAAGACCTGTAGTAGAGGTTTCAAGTTACTTATTCCACTCTCTGAATATGAACAAATCAATAATTTAATATCTTTGAATTTGTACAGTCTCTGAACAGAGTGCAACATGAAATAATTTTAGTTCTTTTTCTGGGAGTAGATCGAAGTCAGGAGTGTTTTAATATAGGGAGACTTACTTAAATCTGCATGAGTATTTATTTCAGAAGACTGTGGCTACTGTAATTGTCCACATGTATTAATTATAGAGAATTGATAATGACTGTAGTAATACCATTGATAAAGATGCTAAAATTACCTATGCTAATCTGTTTCTTAATTTAATAATACATGATGCCTATTTTATATATTGCATTAGGCATTTAAATTTTGCCCTGTTTTAATCAAGATTAAATCAATTTTCAGTTCAGAAGAACCAGTGAAAGAGGAAGAGAAGATCGAACCAAGCTGTGTTAAAATAGAGAATGGAATTGCACCCAACCATGGGTTAGTGTTGGGTTTTTTATTTGTCTTCATTATTTTATTCTGTTACAGGTTATTTTGAAATGTGTTACGTAATGTTGAACAAGAGTTTTGTTCCTAGTATGCTACTGTTCTGCAGGCACAGCTGTAGGAATTGTCATAAAGATGAAATTTCAATTCCTCAAGTTTAGAATCCTTAGTGGAGTAGTGAGTGGTGCTTTGAGCCATGGAGTTGTGGATTGTACAGTAGCTTCCTAGCTCTATGCATTGTTTTCTCAGGTGGAGTTTGAGGGCTGGGTAGGTTGTCCCAGTGTTAACAGCAGAATACTCTGATTTTTGTTTTACCACATGTTGCTGCTGCTTCTTTTTTTCCCCTCGTTTGCATATATGAAGAATAAATTTTTTGGAGGCTATTAAATTCAGCACTTTAAATATTGAGTTTATGATGTTTTTAGAGCCTGCTATGCTGTGCTTTTGGTTTTGGACACATTGATTGTTTCTGTGTTCTCTAGGCTTTGTGCATAGATTGATACTTTGATTGTGCCCAAGCCCAGTAAGTCTGTCATGCACTGGGACTGCTCCCTGGTGTTAAGGACAATGGAAGGGGCCTAAAGCAGTTCTCGGGGAAATAAGAATATTTAAGTGTTGTTTCAGATGTAATGAATAGTTAAACCTCCAGTAACCACTAATCACGACCAATAATCATGTGGCAGCGGTGTAAGGGTGTCTTGTTTTAAATCTTTTCTCCTCAGCCTCACCTTTCCCATCAATTCCTGCCTCAAATATTTGTATCCACCGCCTTCAAGTGCAATTCTAGCAAATATAGCAAATGCCTTGGCAAGCGTGCCCAAATTTTATGTCCAGGTAAGTAAAAAACAGGAAAAAAAGTATAAAAATAAAATCTCATTTTTCCTCTTTCAAGTATCCAGAGAAATAATTATTCCTTTCATAGTAAATAAGTTAATTTTTCTGTGATAGTGTTAATCAATGTTAATTTTTTACTAAGATGTGATAATAAGGTTTTATTGGCCAGAAGTAGCTTAATTGATGCTGAAAACTTAACTGGATCTGTTCTTCCTGATTAGATGTGACTTGAGTACTTGGAATTTCATTCTGAGCAGATGCTTTACCTTTTTGATTAACCTTTTTCGAGTATTGCTTTTATTTGCCATTAGTATTGGATCTCAAGTGCTGTCTTTCACATTGCTCATTAACATTAAAGCTCTGCTGATTTACACCTGCCAGAAGTTACTGGCTGTGATACCTAGCAAGGGACTGTTACCAATTATTTATTTAAAGAAACCTTAATTATTTGCAATCATTTCAGGTACTTCATCTAATGAATAAAATGAATCTTCCTCCGCCTTTTGGACCAATTACTGCTCGTCCTCCCATGGTAATTTTTTAAATATATGTAGAACTAATTCACAATTTAAAATGTCAGCAACATGGTAGGAGATCTAAGTTCTATAAGCTGGAGAAATCTCTAGAGTATAGTAAGTACTGCTGCATTTCACTGGTTGCAATTTGCATGTTGGTCATGTAAAGAAATCTTTTTGACTGTACTTAGAACACAGAAATATAAAATATACATGTATGATAGTAGCACTGGAATGTTTCGAACTGTTGGATGTCTGTAGAAACTGAGATAGCTTTGGAGCTTAGGCCTCCACCCGTGTATTTTGACCATGTTCTTCTCAGGAAAGTCCTTAAAACTGAGTGCACAGTGTAAACCCAGGATGCTGGTTGCTATTTCTTATCATCTCAACTTAAAAGAATTAAAACATTCACTGTTATGCTTCAGAAAGCAGCAAATTTTATTTTTTTGGCTTGTGGAAAGTTTTTCATTAGTAATGTAGATTATTAAAATAGCATCTAGATCCCTTTAAGCATACTTTGAGAAAATACTTCTTGTCATCTTATAATTTATTGCTCTGACTATTTTTATTTAAGTAAACAAAAAAGATACACGCTTTTTGGTGTTTTTTTCTTAAAAAGTTTAGATACTTTTTTAAACTTTTCCCCCATAATTAGTATGAAGAGTATTTACCAGTGCCTGTGCCACCTCCCCCAATCCCCCCACTGCCTCCGGAAGAGCCTCCTTTGCCTGAAGAGGAAGAGGAACAACTATCTAGTGGGGAGGAATCGGAATATGAAAGTGATAATGACGAGGAAAAGGAGAGGTACGTGTTTACAGCCATTTGCAGGCTGTTGGATTCACTTAAAGTGCTGGCTTTATTTTTCTGGCCTCTAGTTCAGCAAATAGTGGAATCTCTCTTAACATTTGCAGTGTATAGATACAGTATCTAGTAGATAGTATAGAGAAATCTTTCCAGATGTTTAGAGAAACTTCAGAGTAACTTAATAACAGGACAGTGCTGTTTTAAATGCAGTAAGAAAAGGAAAATGGCCTATTGGTGTGCAAACTATCATTTGTTCTCATGTCAAAACCCCCCTACCTAAACAGTGCAGATGTAAGGAAGCAGTAATTGGTTTGTTTTCTGAATTCTTCATTGTTCCATATCTAGTGATTAAAGTACTCAGCTGAATCATATAATAATTGGAGCTTGTGTACTAAGGATTCTCTTGCAGTTTTGGGACTGATACCTCAAAGGGGTATTTTTTTTACGTTAATAGTAAATTGAAAACTGTTTTTTTATTTTGCTATTTAAACCAAAAAATAAATCAGAAAGTCCCTATGCTTTATTCATAGAAATACATGCTTTTGGAAAATAGGCACTTCTGTTGAGTGGAAATTGTGTTACAAAATCAGATTCAACTTGGGGTGTCACAGCTTTCCTTAGAGCTTCAGTGTCCTAATTAGGAGCATGCTTGGGGAGGGAGGGACATCATTGACCTCATTACAATTACAGATGATTAATGTAGTTTCAGTTTTAAGGTATCTAGTTTTATAATCATATTCTGAAAAGTTCTAGTTCAAGGACTTTAAGGAAAGGGGAGCGGCTTTTAAAATGAATGTTTTCAAATAAACTGTAAACCACTTTGTTTTGTTTTTTTATTTTTATTTAAAATAGAATGACCAAGTTAATGGAATTAGCAACACTTCAGCCTAAAAGACCAATAAACACGAAGAGACGTAGTGTTAGAAAAAAGCAAAGAATTAAAGACTTACTGAATGTTCCTGTGTGTACTCCCCACAGGTTTGTATTTTTTCTGTTTTTTTTTCATTTGTTCACAAGGTTACTGAAATCGCCTTTTACTGAATTATCTTCCCTGTATCATGTTTGCTTTAGTGCTGCTATTTTGAAACAAGCATTCTTCACTGATAGGTGAATTTGGTAGTGATGGTCTTCCCTTACCTTCATGCTTGCTTTTATTGCTCTAAAAGTAAAAATTTTCCTGTAATTTGAGCTAAAGGCTTCTCAACAACTTTAATCTGAGAAGTGTGCCTTTTTAAGCTCTGTGTTTCTCTTTCTATCAAACTAATAAAAATTCCTTTTCATAGAAAAGATAATTAATTTTTATCACAGCTGTGATGGAAGCAATCTGGGTTTATTGTTTAGAATACTTCTTCAAATAAAATTATACTGGAAGAATAAAAACTGACTTGGTTTAAAATAAGTTTGGGGTTTGGAACTGCAGTTCTAAGACACAGTAGCCACAGTGTAGTGTTACTATGCAGTGACGAGTGATTGTCCATGCATTTTTCCTAATAGCCACCTGCTTCCTCCAAGTGATTTGCTGTATTTTTTTTAAATTTGGTATATTTTATACACTGGATGAGAGCAGCAGCAAGGCCAGTTATTTTTCTTATTCAAGTTATGATAAGTTTTTTATAAATGCCTCTCTGTGTTGTAATGTGGTATATGATTCTTGGTTTTGCCCCCACTGCCAGCCACACCTACTGCAGTGTTCCAATCAGCTTGAACTGTATTGGGTGAGATTTATGGAGGGGAGAATGCATGTATTTGTGGTGAACAACAGCATAAAATACATCTGAAAGAAATCTTGTATGTGACTATGCATTCATCAGTGTCCGAACCTTTAATTAACATGTTGTTGTTTTAAACAGTAATTTGCACCCTACGCTGTCACCTTCAGACGTCTTTGAGCAGCCACAGCATGTAGGTCATAAAAAAATAGAATTTCATATTAGTACTGACATCCCAGCTGTTCTTCAGATAAACTCAGCAAAAGAAGAAAAAAATGGTAAGAGTTTGTTCTTCGAATGTATTTAATATTAAAATCATCTGGTTTCATTGTGTAGAAGGATGATGAATTTAGGCCAGCAGATTATTTGCTGCTTTTGTACTGGAGCTTTCAACACCAAGTTCCATCATGTTTGCATTTGCTGTTTTTCTCATGTTGCAAACTTTAAAGGATCCAGAGGATTTTAAAGGTCTTTCTTTCCTGTGTGCTCTGTAGGTTAATGGTGAATTGCACTGTCTTTTAAATGTTTTTATCAAATGTTACAAATTCAGTCTCAGTATTTTACAGTGTAATTGGAGGTATCAGGCTAATTTCAGGTTTTCATTTTCCAGCTCTTAGGGAGCAGCATCCAGGTGATTACCGAGTCCTCTGTGAGGCACTGATTGATTATCTTCTATAAAAGTGCTAGGCAATCATAGCAATGAGGTGTGGTGATTTTTTATAGGGTTATAGTCAGTCTGTGTTTCTTGGTCCTTTACAGTAATATCCACCTTTTGTAAATGAAAATTAGATGAACCATTGAAATGGAAACAGGCTTGAAGGGCAAGGCTAGTTTTATGCTAATCAGCATGTGCCATTGCTTTTGTTTGTAGTGTGTTTGGTTTTGTGGGACTGTATAGAGCAGGTGGTTTTGTCAAACCAGGAATTAAGACCCATTTTTTAAAGAATGTGTTCAAATTGCTTTACAAAGTGTACTATATTAAAATAATACTGGAAGGTGGTGTACTTCTTTTGCTTGCTCTTGAGCCTCTTGTGCATAAATGTACAAACCACTTTAAATAATGTGTTGAACTTTCAGATCTTTCTGCAGTCACGGAAGAAATCAATAATACAGGCTTTGGGAGGATTTTCCCAGCTCCTAGCTCAAATGATAAAATGGAAACTGAAGAGGAGGAGGATGAAATACCATCAGAATTTATTTCTAGAAAGGATCTAGAAAAAAATAGACTTTCTAGAGAAGGTATGAGAATATCTGGTCTGGTAATGCCTTTTTATTGCAACAAATAGTTTAAATGAGTATTTCCTTTCTTAACTGGTCATATATTAAATTATTTTATACTGAGCAAATATACAAAGTAAGTAAATGACCTTAAACATTCTCTATTTTTTGTCTTTAAGAAATGGAAAAATTTTCTGTTTTCAAAAACTATGAGCCAGGTGATCCAAATTGCAGGATATATGTGAAGAATTTAGCTAAACAAGTGCAAGAAAAGGTAAGTAAACAAGCAAGTTTAATATTTACCTGAAAGGGCTTTTTCTTAGCTTTTCTCTTACACCTACACTTCAATTTCAGGATCTCAAGTTCATTTTTGGAAGATACGTTGACTTCCAGTCAGAAGTGGAACGAAATATGTGAGTTCATTTGGTACTAGGTTAAATTCAAGTCTCTTATGTGAACTTCTACAATAGTGGTGAAAATTATGATTTTAAAACTAGTAATTTTCTTTTATGTTTCTGGTTAAAGAAAAAAATGTGTTTCATCTGAAAATCTTCATTTATGACAAGTACAGAAACACAGTTATATGAACAGTGACTGAAGACCCTACTGTATTGCCCTTATATTATAGTTCTAGAATTTGCTGTTCATTGTGCAGATGATTGTGTGTATCTCATCATTGTGCATATGTCCTGTTTAGTAGTACTGCACACCAATTTGCCATCCTGCAGTCTGATGTTACTTTTTAGTAAATGGTTCCACCAGGCAAAATTTTCTCCAAGGACATCATTTCTGCTTGTAGACTTTACTCCTGTTTCTGCGGTTTCTCCAACTTGAAGCATGAGAATTAAATTTTTACTGTGAAATGGGAAAGTTTTGTTGTTAAATGTGAGTAATTCCCAGTTTCCCATTTTGCCCCCAGGTTTGATATACGTTTGATGAAAGAAGGCCGTATGAAGGGACAGGCTTTCATTGGACTTCCTAATGAAAAAGCAGCTGCTAAAGCATTAAAAGAAGCAAATGGATATGTCTTATTTGAAAAACCCATGGTGGTTGTATCTTTTTTCCAAGCATTTATGTTACAGTCTTTGTAATTTGTCTGTTGATCTCTTGCTTTGCTGTCATAGTGTTCTACAAAAGAGGAAATAGCTTCAGAGAACCAGTCAGCATAACACAGTGCACTGTTCTGAGTTTTATGGTAGCTGAAATAAATAGAGGCACCTCTTCTAAAACAGTAAAAGTGATTTATGTAAAACAGTAAAATTCTGGTCTTACCTCTGATCCAGCAAAGATAATTCAAAAATAATTTAGCTTGTATAATCACTGTATTTAAATTAAGTACAAGCCTTTTGACTTGCTTAGACCTGTGTATACAGAATTAAGAGAATAAGAAATGTTCCTGTTTGGGTCAGTGGTCTCTACACTGGTTCTCCAGCTGGAACTTTAACTTTTTAATTACATGGCACTGTTTTCTGTCTGGAAATACTTTCTTATTTTTCACTTAAATGTTTTGTAGTTTATTTCATTTTCTTTCTACTCACATTTATCCCAACCTTTTACCTTTTTTTCTTCCCGAATTCTAAGACATCAGAGTTTCAGAATTAACATACTGGGATGGAAGATTGTAAATATCAAGCATTTGTCCTGCTGTAGTTACTCTGTTTGCATCTAACCTATTCCTACTTAGTTCCCAGTATTTACTTTGCATTGCAAACTCTTGGACAGTCTCTGTTAATCCCTTTTATATTGTGTAACAGTGAGGTCCTAATCTTTGACTAATAGACATTGTTGTTACAATACTAGGTAGTGTAGTAGAATTGATTCACAGATAAAGGTCGCTTTCTAAACTGTAATTTGCAGAAATAATCTTTTTTTATCTTCTTGATTGGCTTCTGCTGATCACAGACACTTGTAGTCCTTAACAGAATCTCAGCAATTTGCTCGTTCAGCTAGACCAAAGCAGGATGCCAACGAAGGGAAAAGGAAAAAGTAGAACACTGCACAAGGTATGGACTCTATGCCTGAAAATAAAAATAAATAATTAGGGTGGGGTTTTTTGGTTAATGTGTGTGTTCATTTGTTTTTATTTAATATGTCTTGAATGGCTTCTCTAGGAATATTGGGAAGTGTTCCATACAATTTTATTTTCTTACATGTTCACCCATGTCAGAAGAACAGAGTGCAAGG
Organism: Poliocrania exsul; assembly: GCA_035041345.1. Lineage (NCBI taxonomy): Eukaryota > Metazoa > Chordata > Aves > Passeriformes > Thamnophilidae > Poliocrania > Poliocrania exsul. The sequence continues at coordinate 19,430,421 of JAWWLZ010000004.1, forward strand.
TACCTAGTTGGTGTAAGTGTGAAACATTGCTTCTTCCTCTGTGTAGGAACTTGGAGACTGACATTTCCCTAATTCTCATATCATAGAGTAGTTTTCTGTTTCATCCTTAACCTCAGAAGCTAAGGAGAATAATTCTGTGGAATAGGACCACTTACCTTTCAGTAATCTTCCAGGATTTTGGTATTGAAAAGAGTTGCCTCTTCACTCTTTTCCTTCCATCCCTGCTATTGGAAAGTGATCCTGAAGAACTGGTTTCAGCAATAAACTACTGCTAGCTGTAAAGGACCTTTGGCTTTGCTAACTTTGGAAGATGAGATCTTAGTGCTGTTGCAGCATCTTTAAACTTGGCTGAATTATAGTGAAGGATATTCTGTCAGAAAGTGTTGCTTAATATTGCATTGGCCAAGGCTCCCTTTGTGGAATGCATAGGTCCTGATTTTTGACACTATTATCCAAACAGGATGGGAACAGAACTTCTAGCAGAAAGTAGTTGTTATTTAACTGTATTTCTCATGATGTAGCTTTATGTCACTACTGCTTAATCTACTCCCTTTACATGAGAGTAACAGGCAAAATCGGGTCTAATTTAGCTGTGAGGGCTTTTGTGGCCTGAAAACATCTGTGTAGTGAAGTAACTGGTGCAAGAGTAAGAAGCACATAGCTCTCAGTCTTTATCCTCTGAGAGATCAGCCAGCTCAAATTAAACAGCATTGAACTTAGTCACTGGTTACAGTTGGGAATCAAACTGGTTATGCCACCACTTAAGACAAAATGAACTTAAATCTTAGGTTGAGTGCTTATGAACCATTCTACTTAATCCATGATGTGTTTTTTAATTTGGAGGTTTCATCCTCATTACTCTGAAGCAAACTTGAAGTTTGAAATAAAGGACATGAACAGTTGGGTTTGATTTTTATAGACTGGTTGGAGACCCCACAGTATGGTTATTGTGCGGGTAGTATTTCTAGTTAGAACAGTTACTTTAATTGTAGATTCCTTGTTGTATCCATTGTCTTAAGGATTTTTAATCCTTATATATATATATATTCAAGCTTGTTTCTCTCATATCTGAGATGCTGCTTGGTCTTAGACGTTCCTGTTTTTTGTTATTGATTGTGGTTTGCAAAATCTGTATTGTGTCAAATTAAAGATGACTTTTTTACAGGCATTCTTCTGTATTGGTCACTGAAAAGAGAAAAATGAGCCTTGGCTAAAGTATCCTATTAGAAGCAAGTGCTTATGAGACTGTCTCAGTCTTGTTTCTTAGTTTTTCCTTGCTAGAAAAGACCCTTGTATTTATATTATTTTATCTAGTGTCTAATAAGATTATTAAATTTCTTTATATTCAAAAAATAAACTCTAAGCACTTTAGCTATTGGAAAGCCTGATAGATGAAGCCTTAGCACTTTTATTCTTTTTAGAAATTCCATGTCTTTTCAACTAATTTCGTACATTAATTCTGAATTTTACTAAACATGCTAAATATTTGAATTACATAAAGAAAATAACAACGTGCTTATTTGGTTATTATTTATGTTGATGGTCATCTCAGAAGCCTTTTTTAGAGTGAGCAAAAACATACTTATGTAAGACTTATTTGTGCACCTGCAACTTGTACCTGAATTGTCATCTTACAGGTGTCATTGGTTTAAGGTACCATGGGCAGAACTTCTCCCTTAGCTTGGCTGTTTACATGTAGCAATCATAGAATGTTCCATAGAGTAATATAGATCTCTACAGATCCGTGAGGTTTAATTAAAAATACTTGTTTTGTTTCCCAACTAATGATGAAATTGAACCCTATTGCTGCATGACTGTGCTTTCCTTTTCCTTCTGGAATATTCTGGTGGATGATTTACCATGCAAAATTCCATGATAGAAATCTGAGTCTCAGTCTGATTTTTTTGTTTGGTGTTTTTTTCTGTTTGGTTGGTTAGGGTTTATTTGTTTATTTATTTCTCTACAAAAGTTTACATAATACATATGGTTTATAAAAATACTACATAACTTCTTGCTGGCTGAAATGTCTTTCTTTATTGACTGATGGAAGTTCAGTTAGCATTTGGGATGAGTATTTTTCCTGTAGCTAAAATACAGCTCTTTGGGAGAAAGGTTATGTAGAAGAAACTGATGTTGAGAGTTCTCCAGCTTCATAGGGAGGAAGTGACTTAAAAGCCAGCATTAAATGGTAACATGATTGGGTTTTGAACCTGATGGGGAAAAAAAGTGAGTCTGTACAATGGCAAAGACCTGAAGAGAATTAATGAAACAGAAAAATCTGGTATTGTCCTAGTAGTTCAAGTTATCAAAAAATGCATTTACTTTTGAATATGGAGTTTAGTTGGTGGACCCATTAAATCTTGTAAAATGTTAGAACTGTATTTTATCAAAGAGGCACATTTTGCTTTTAGGTAGCATAAAGTTATGTGTATGAAATACTGAGAATCAAGTAAAATTAAACCACATTCTGCTGTTCTTCTTTAGAAACATTCCTGCGTAAATACTGCAGTAATACTGTCATGCAGAGTGTATCCTTTCTTGTTGTATCCTTTTTTTGTGCAATGTTTCCCGTAGCACTCAACTACATCTAAGTTTTTGTATAGAGTAGATGTGGGGAGGAGTTTACATGTTTTAAGCTTGAGCTGAGCTGGTAATTTTGAAAATAAAAGGGTAATTTTTCAGGGGGTAAAAAGAAATCAATGAGTTTTCTGTGTTGTGTGAATAGACACAATGAAGGTTCCTAGTCTTAAAAGGTGTTCTTCACCTTTTCCCTCAAAGGTCATGTCCCTTATAATTTGTGGTCCCATTCCTTAGTGGAACAGTTCTAGCTCATACAAGCTGATCTATGTGGAGCTGTGCTGAGCTCACACTGAGGATGCTACTTTATTTTTCTTTAAATAAATATTATTATATTAACATGTTGGCTAAAATATGTTGCAGAGCAATTCTTAATATTAAGGGGTTTACAGGTGTTCTAAATCATTTGATGATTACTGTTTTCCTGGTATATGAGAAACAATCTGTAGTTGATTCACTTCGTATGTTCCTTACTTTGTCTTTATTGAGTAAAGAAAAAAATTAACAGTATCCTGCAATGAAGTATTTGAAGTTGAACTAATACTCAACTATTAATCACTGCTACATTTTTGTTGGCTTTTTTTTTAGATTGTTCTCTGCACTGAGGTAGTGTTGTTGCCAGTGACTTATTTTTCTTGTGTGTTTCATGCTACATTACTATTTAACTTTCTGTAATATAAAATTAATACGCCTGCATCTATTAAGTCATATTTTTTCAGACATGAAGCACTTTTTAAAATACTAAGCATCTTTCAGTTTAGTTGTCAAAAAAAAGTGTAACACTGCTATTTTGTGGTTGTTCTTACTTTTAACATGCCTTTGTGATGTTCCAGGTCCCTTTTGTGTTCCATCTCTTTCAACTGTTACCAAGCTGGGGGAAGAAGCAGTAAAATCATCAGGACTCTTGAACTGTGCGTAGTAGCATTTCTAAAGTATTTAAGGCAGACTATAAATTTTCTCATCTTAAAGATTCCACATATCTTTAAACTATCACAAGACTTACATGACAAATGTGTGCTAGTTTGCTTGTGAAATCTAATAAATTATTTCCTTTCTCTTCATTTTGCCTTTTTCTCTTCATTTTGGCTTTTATTGTGGGGGTTTTGAGCGGGACGGATCCTTTTCTTGTCTTGAAACCAAGCAGGAGGACTGGCGTGAATTTGTACTGTGAAATTAGGCACTGGTTTTCCTCAGCAATTAACTTTCATGGTTCATCTGCATCTTGAAAAATGTCAATAGTGAGCTGAAGTCATTAAAACAAGAATAGCAGTGTTAAACCTGTGTGGCTGTGGTCCTTGCCCTGTTGAACTGTGATTAATAACAATAAATGCTATGGAGGTCACAGGGTAGGATTTCGTACATATTGGGCAGATCAGTGAAGCTCTCCAAAACCGTGTGGGAACCATTGCAATCATACTTACTTGTCAAGAAAGTCCAGTCCAGTGGACTTAAAGAAAAAGTTACTCCATAAAATACGAAGTCATGGTTGATGGTCTCATAACTGGGTGGTGTAAAAAATTTGTCATTATTCCAGCTGCAAAACATCTAAATCACTAGTATTGATGAGTGGACCAAAGTAAGTGTCTCTTTGCTTTTTTATCCATATGAACTGGCTTATCGTGTTGCTTGAAAATGCTTTTACGGAAATTCTTTTTAGCTTATTTGCTGCATTCCCATGTGGACTGTGTAGTTGTTTGTTAGTTTATCTTACTTGTTTTTCGAGCCATAGGCCAGGAAAAGTATACTGGGAGAAATTTTATGAGAATGGCTGAAGGGTTCATGATGCTTAGGAAAGAGAGAAAAGTGGCTTAATTTTTTGTCTGTGTGTTCTGTGGCCATTCCATTATGAATAAAGCTAAGCTGTGTTCTTGATGGGTAAAGTAAAGTATAAATGTAACACACTGTCCACTTACACTGATAATCTATCAAGGAAACTTTTGCAGTCTCATTGAGAGAACATTTTTTGAAAGTCAGGAGACTTTGTTCCTTTAAGTCAGCTGTGTTTTTATATACCCATTTCTGCTGATGGTTTGTATTTGGGGGTTGGTTGGTTGGCTTTTCTTTCCCCTGGAATATTTGTTCTATTTGACATTGTAAGTATTTTGGTTTCCTTAAGTAGCTTACCCTGCTACTGTTTCTATTGTAGGCCAAACACTTGGGTCCTGCAGCTCCTGGCAGGTCATCTTCTGTTACATACAGACTATTTACTCTAGTTGTGGTTTTGCCCATTGCCAGAGAAAAGACATTTTTCTGATAATGACAAACTCCTTTTGTTACTTTGTGTGTTGAAACCACTGTATCAACATTAAAGCAGAAAACACTAGTTACTCCACTGTAGCCTTCAAAGATGTGGAACCCTTCCTTGTTCTACCACATTTTTAGTCTATATCTGAATGGAGTCACTTTACAAAGATTTATGACTCTATAACACATAAAAAGGAATATAATACAGCAAATGGGAAATATGTGCAAGCAGGTCAGTGAAGCTGGTGAAGAGTCTGGAACGCAAGTTTTTTTGAGAAGTGACTGAGGGAGCTGGAGGTGTTTATCCTGGAGAAAATGAGGCTCAGGGGAGACCTTATAGATTTCTACAACTACCTGGAAGGAGGTTGTGGTGAGGTGGGGGTTGGTCTCTTTTTCAGGTAAAAACTGATGGGACAAGAGGAAATGGCCTCAAGTTGCACCAGGAAAGGTTTGGATTAGATACATGGAAAAATTTATTCCCTAAAATGCTTGTCAGGCATTGGAACAGACTGCCCAGGGAAGTGGTAGAATCACCATATCTGGGAGTGTTCAAACACTGTGTGGATGTGGCACCTGGAGAAAAGGTTCAGTGGTGAGCTGGGTAGTGCTGGGTTAATGTTTGGATTCGATGGTCTTAAAGGGTTATTGCAACCTTAATGATTGTATGGTTCTATGATTGTATGTCCTGGCACTCGTGTTGAGCTACAAGTATGGGACTAAGTTATTAAAATAGTACATAAAAGGTCAGCCAGTGAATTTTCAGAATGCTGAAGTAGGGCAACAGCAAGGTGGTGCTGTGCTCAAGGACAAAAACACTTTTTGAAATGGTTGATAAGTGTGTGTCCACAGAGCTTTCCTTGCCCAAATCTCAAGAACAAATATATTCCAGAATGTAATCTTGTATTGAATTGACTTAATTGTGTGTAATATAAAACTTTCAGGTATTTTCTACTTTAATGTTCGTAGAGTGGCTTTGACATATAAAATAACAAATGGAGTTAGTCATATAAAATAGTTTCTTTTCTATGGGCAAGGGCAAACCCACTAGAGTAAAAAGTTGCATGTCGCTGTCCGTGTGTAACATAAAAGACCCTTCCGCCAGGAGCTGCTGGTTCGGGGTAGGAGCTGCGGGACCCAAGTGTTTGGCCTGCAATAGAAACAGTAGCAAGGGAAGCTATTTAAGGGAAACAGTGGCAAACAGAACAAACATTACGGGGGCCAGAAAAGCAAACAAACAAATCCCCGATACAGACGCCCATAGAGAATGCGGCAGCCCGGGGCGGGGCAGTGCCCGGAGGCGCTGGCACAGCCGTGCGGGGCGGGCGGAAGGGGCGGCGCGGCGGCCGCTCGGCCCTACCCGAGGGCACAGGCGGTGTGTGCGGCATAGCCCGGCACGGATCGGCACGGCACGGCACGGCCCAGCTTGGCTTGGCTCGTCACAGCCCGGCCGTTTGGGGCTCCACGGTTCTCGCGGCGCGTACACGCCGTGCCGGCGCTGGAGGAGCGGCCGGGGCGGGGCTGCTTCGCCTATGCGAAAAATGGAGCTGGTGAGGGGGGTTCTGGAGGACCACCAAAAGTGACCGGGACGCTGCTTTGCTTTCCTGTGACAGCCTTTGCCTGGTGCAGCAGCGGCGTCAGAGCTCTCGCAAGTGTAAATAAATACTGCTGCTCGTGTGCGGAGACTGCAGCCGAACTCCACAAGACAAGGTGACCCCAGTTCTCGTGCTGTCCAAGACAGCAGCAGTGCTCTTCAGAGACAGTTCTCTCCCATATTCTCTGAAGTACAATCAGTTGTGCTCTCTTCCATTGAGGAATACAGGTCTCTTATTTTTTTCCAAATTTCTAAAGTATTTTTAAGCTAGAGCTTTCAGAGTGTGATGAGGACTTCAAGATCCCCGTTCTCTTCTGATTGAACTGAAGTCAGAACAGCCGCATACCTATTTCAAAGAAATGTGAAACAATAATATTGGATCTTCAAGCATTAGGCCTTGGAGCTGATTAGGTCAAAGTACATTATTCTCACTGCTTTGTGTACTTACTGCTGTAAGGAATACTTGCCAGTCTGATAAATGGCTTCTCATCAGAGAAAAATCAAACTTTCTTAGCTCGTTTTCTGTTAATGTGTGTTCTTTCTAGGAGGGCAAAGGAGCACTCTTTCCTGAAAATAGAAGCACACAGAAAAACTGCTTGTGGCTGAAATTTATCCATGTACTTTACCAAAGATCTATGAGTCAGTAATTTCATTAAAATTGTTTTGCTCACAAGCAGAAAATCAAGCTAAATATATCAATAATTCTAAATAACTCTGTCTCATTGTGAAGAATAGCGACAACTGATAGCAATGGGCTCTGGAAGGAGGATCTGTACTTTTAAACTGTTATATTCTGTGCTTGTATTTGCTCCAAAGAGTGCAACTCCACTGCCTGAGAGATAGGAATTATCATTTCCTTGAAACAAAAATGAGAGTAATTTTGTGGAAGTCATATGTGGTTTGATATAAACTTTGGTCTGGGTATCTGTATCATAGCAGGTTGGAGTTTTCAGCAATCCAATCCTAAAATGTGTATGAAATCAGGAAAGGCACTGGTTTCCTTTATGTGGCAAACCTGAAGGCATTTGTGTTCATGCTTAAAGCTTCCCTGAAATATTCAGTAGCCCCTATAACAGCACCTAGGAATTTCCCTATTCCCTCTTTGCCCTGTGTTAAGACAGCCTTTTATAAAGAATAGATATTTAAAGGAAAGTAACAAGATTCTGTATTTTGTTATTTAAGGGAAGTGGTAGTTCAACCTTTTGTTTGCTGAAGTTCTCCTTGTAGGACTTTTTGTATCTCAGACTCTCTAAATCAGCTTCTAAACACGAAGAGTGCAAAATAAGATCCTAAATAGAGTAATGCAAACCGTGATAGTTGTTTAACTTCTGGTTTGTTCCATACTGTATCTTTTTAGGTAAGAAAAAGGAGAGGCAATTTAAATATAATGCTTGTCGTCTGCGTTTGTCCACAGGTAAATACAAATAGGGTATGTATTAGGAAATACAGTGCCTAGCCTAGCTCATCAGAAGGTAAGGCAGCTGATTTTCAGCCTCTGGAAAGCTCCCTCATTTGCAGAACTCCATACCTTGGCCCTGAGAAGGAGATTTCTTGATTATGGAGCTTCGCAGCACTTCTAACATCTGCTGATGCCCTATGTTCTTTGGGAGGAAAACATCACACAAATTGTACAAATGTACAGAGATTGGACATTACATTCTGGGTTTGAGTCACTATGATAATTTCTGTATCTGACAGATCCTCCAAGGTTAGAGCTGTTGTTTGGATGACAGATGTCATGCATATCATGAATGACAAACTCCCATATTAGATCTCCAGAATATCTGAGGGTTTGTGACAACTCACAGTATGAAACACTCTGCTTCTCCAGGGTCTTGTATAAATCTGTACAAGTCATAGTAACACTATTTGGAAAAAAAAAAAGATGCCTCTCAAGGGCAAATAGGAATGTAAAATACTAGGCATTAAAATGATAAACAAAATGTCCATCCTTTGCCTTTTGGGGTTGTTTTTGGCTTTATACAATAAAAATACAATTTACTGGAGACAGCCTATCAACATCTGAATTGTAACTCCAGGAAAACAAAGTTACTGTTAGTATGGAAGTTTGATATAGCTTAGATAGAATCCATTTCTCATACAAAATTACAATCAAGGTAAATAAATGTGATACCAGAAATGGGTCTTTACTTTTAAATGTGTATTTTCTAAAGTGTATTTTATCCTCTTGCAGGAGCATAACTAGGTAGAAGGAAGAGTGCAGCTGATCACAGAGGACAGGATGGGTATCTATTTTCTTCTGTTAATGGTGGGGGTTTGCTGGGGGCAGTACAACCCCAACACTCCCTCCAAGAGGACGTCTATTGTACATCTCTTTGAATGGCGTTGGGTGGATATTGCTCTGGAGTGTGAACGCTATCTAGCTCCTAATGGATTTGGAGGAGTTCAGGTATGTCTGTCCCTATCAGTAGGCAGCAAAATTGCTACAGAGACAATTTGTTTCACAGAGAAATGTTGAACTCGCCAAAGGACAGGTACTGAGAAAGAAAAATAGAAATTGGTAATGGAAGTAGTAAATGCTGACAAAGATATTCTTTAGCTATCATTGTGTAAACATGAATTTATTTCATTGTTCCAAAGTGCTTGTTTTGCACTCTCTGCTATTACATTTAGATGAATTAGAATTGCATATCATTGCCTAAATCGTTTTCTTACTGCTGTGAAGACTAACCCATGTTTATCTGTTTGATATTATTTAAATCAAGGGAAGCTCTTAAAAGCTAGATAAACATAAAATAGAACCATGACTGAAGAAACCAGCTTTCAGAAAAACAAAGTGCTGAAGGTTTAAATAATTAAATATAAAGGCTGCTCATTGTGTTCACCCAAACTGGCAAGCTCCCCTCTGTAGTGTCACAATAAGCCATTAAGAGATGCTTCTTTGTAGGAGCCTAGTGTGAGCAGGCAGAGATGGATTGAACACAGGTTATGGTGGGGGTGTGCCTATGTCTGTTCCTTCTGAACAGCAGAGATGTCTTGCTGCGGAACCAGTGCTGTCAGATGGGTGGGGTAACATGGCTGGAGAGCAGCCACCTATTAAACTATTTCAGTTTGCTTGTCAGATTGCTCAGGAAAAATTGATGAGAAGTCTGCATTTCTCTTGCAGCCAGGGACTTTGCAAGTTGGCCTAAGTAAGAATTTTCCCATAATTTTAAAATAAAAACAGCTTTTCTTTGCAACCTTCTTTCCAGGCACACAGACCTGATTGATTTTAAACTGGTTTCTAGGACTGGTGTGTGTTGATATCTTTTTAAGCCATTCTTTGACAGTGTTTCAGAAAGTAAGTTTTTTTTCAGATGACAGCTTGCTGAGCTGGTCACAAAGGTGTGGCAGCTGAGTAGGAGGCAGCCTTGGGATCTTTCTGAGAAATGGTGGGATCGGCTGGTTATGCTCAGAAACTTGGAGGTAGCAGCAAAAGGTTTTTGCTTAAAAAGTATTCCTAAAAGAGTCTATAAAATTTTGGAAGAGGTATAACTCATCTGGAAACTTACAAGAATTAGGTTGAGAATACTTTTGTCCAAAACATTACAAAAATGAGAATTTGGATCAATTTTAGTAGCAGGATGTTACATCAGTTATTATGCAGTCGTATCCTACCTGTGCTGACCTAATTCTTTGGTTTCAGACACTTCTTTTTATCTTTAAGGCCTGCAGTAACAAAGATAATTAGGCCACTATGTCCATGGACTTAATTTTTCTAGTATCTTTCTACCTGCTGAAAGCCAGGTCTGAGTTTTATTTCCAGCCAACTACAGTGTAAGCAGAGGATACTGAGGATCTATGTGGGCTATGTTCTTTCTATGACAATAGCGCACAAACAAGTTAACTATTATCAGTATCCTGTTACTAAGTGTCATTGTTTTATTCACAGATTTCACCTCCAAATGAAAATGTTATCATTAGTGACCCCCAGCAACCATGGTGGGAAAGATACCAGCCTGTCAGCTATAAGCTGTGCACACGATCTGGAAACGAAACGGAATTTAGAGACATGGTGACCAGGTGCAACAATGTTGGAGTAAGTGTTTTGAAAACTGCGTTATAGAAGGTCCCTAGGTTAGTCAGATAGGACTTGGTGAAGTCATGCTCCTTGTCTTAAAGCACCTTCTTGTCCTTCATGGGTTTTAGCACAGTTTCTAGGAGGATCCAGGCTGGATGGGGCTCTGTGCAGCCTGATCTAGTGAAAGGTGTCCCTGCCCATGGCCAAGGGGTTGGTGATGTTTAGGGTTCCTATCAACCCAAACCATGCTGTGATTCTGTGATCTGTTCCAATCTTCCCAGGCACAGAGGTGACACTGACAGGTCAGTAGTTCCCAGGATCTTCCTTTCTACTGTTTTAAAAAATGGATGCAATGTTATCTGCTTGTCTGTAGAGCTGCATGTTGTATCACCATTGCTGTAGGCTAATAGAAAAAAAACTAATTTGAATAAAAAATTGGGTGAAGAAAGCAAGCAAAAATAGGGGCTTAGGGCAGGAAGTATGGGAGCGAACACATTGATTAGTGGTGCTGTAGGAAGTAGCTTCCTCAAATTCTTATGTGAATATTATTCTCTAGGTATATATTTATGTGGATGCAGTAATCAACCATATGTGTGGAGCTAATGCTGGTGCTGGTGATCATGCTACTTGTGGAAGCTATTTCAATGCAAAGACTGAAGATTTTCCAGCTGTGCCATATTCTGGCTGGGACTTTAATGATGGTAAATGTAAATCTAGAAGTGGAGACATTGAGAATTATCATGATATATCTCAGGTAAACCTAGAACTATGGTTTTCATGTACATTTGTTCCTGTGCTGTGGTTCCTTTGCTCTCATTTACAGTCAAGACATTTTTTAAAACAGAACAAAAAGCCTCATGGAAAACCATCCAAATTATTAATAGAGGTTAGTGTTGCTATAAGAACACCGCTTCTTAAACAGATAGCTCTACTTGAGACAATGGCTCAATTTCAGATATAGACAAATATAAAGACAACTTAATGCTCATAAAATCTATTTAGCGATTATCTTGTGTGGGGTTTTTGGGTTAAAAAAAAAGAGTTATTGTTTGCCTTCTATTGTAATTTGCAAGTTTTCTTTGGTCTCAATTTCAGAAAAGAGAGATTAAGATTTTTTAAAGAAAAATAGTAATGCCAAAACCTTGAAAATTGACCTTCTGTTCAGGTATTTTCTAGGCGTCTATCTATTCCTCTTGCTAGATTATGAGGTCAGAACTTTACCACAGAATGAAAATTTATCTTCTGAAAGTAAAAATACCTATCTTTCTTGAATAATGTTTTATGCCTTTCATATGCATTTGATCTTTCCTGAATCTAAGTTGAGAGGAAAGGAGTTTTGGAGAAATGACAGCAGAAATTCTAAGGGAGCATCTTTATAGCCAGTTCCTTAGTAGAATTTGCAGGATAGACTAATGCATCTTGCTCTTTCCAAGAAGATGTGCATAGCCATGGAAACCCATACTGATAGAAAAAAAGCACCTCAGAATATTCAGGGTCGCTTTAAAGTATTCTTTTGAGGAAAATTGATGTCCATCATTTTATATTTAAGGAGACAAGAGTTTAATGTTTCAGACTATAATAACTTGAGATTTTGAAAATATTTAGAAATGTAATTTCTAGAAATCTTTGCTATATCAGGAATGAGTGCACTGAGTAAAAGCAGTTAGTCATATTTTTGCCTTATACTTGCATTTAAAAAGCTGATTATAGATTTAATAGCTTGGCTGTTATAATCCTACAGCACCTACAAATGTGTAAGTTGGGTAAATACAGATTTCTTAATGCTCCTTCTATATAGATGACTAAGGCACCTGCCCAAAGCAAAGATATGCTTGGTGAACAAAGGCTGGTGAATGCTTTATTTGGTATTGTAACATAGTCAAGAAAATTCATACTGTAGGCACAACACTGCATTTAGTTCATTAGGTGGAAAATGCATAATTTCAGAATTGTTACCCAGGTGCGTGACTGCCGCTTGGTCAGCCTTCTGGACCTGGCCCTGGAGAAGGACTATGTGCGCTCAAGGGTCGCCGAGTACATGAACCATCTCCTGGATATCGGCGTAGCAGGTTTCCGAATTGATGCTGCCAAGCATATGTGGCCTGGGGATGTGAAGGCGATTTTAGGCAAGCTGAAACTTCTAAATACTAAATGGTTTCCTGAAGGAACTAAACCTTTCATTTACCAGGAGGTAATCTTTATTTTTTTTAAATTTTACTTCACAAACACATTTTTATAGGCACAGTATAGACTCAATCACACACAGAAAGCAATACTTAGCTTGAGCCAAATCAGCTTTCAGATTCAAGATCTACAGAAATCTTGATCAAGATTTAATAACCGTAATCTAATCTGCCCATAAATGGTAATTGACATGCAAAATACCTCAGTTGTTTTGAATCTTCTAGAATTTTCACCCAGAAATTTCACTGGAGATGGAATTTACTACATTGAAGTTAATGTAAAAATTGCATTGGTCTAAAAAAGTCATTTCACTTTCTGAATATTAAATTCTGGATAATAAATTACAACAGAAGACATAAACAGTGTCTATGGTCTGAAACTTTGTTTTCCAGTGGCATAACTAGTGTTATTTGATATTCCAAATTTTGACTTTATATTTGAGTAACAGATCTGAACAAGACCTAAGAATCAGGTAGTTCGTTTCAGTCAGCAGAAATTAAAGTTGCTAGACACATTTTGCTAAATCAGGATCTTGCCTGCAAGGTCTAGGGAAAATAATGAAACATAGTAAAATGAGGCTGCCCAACTCTAGGAAGCAGAGACTAGACTAAATATAAATTTGTTATGGCCCAAGCCTTACTTATGTATTAGTGATCAATCACAGTCTTTCCTGTACCAGGTAATTGACTTGGGTGGAGAGCCCATCAAGGGCAGCGACTACTTTGGAAATGGCCGAGTGACAGA
>JAWWLZ010000004.1:19453517-19473280 GCA_035041345.1 Poliocrania exsul
GACAATGGCAGCAATCAAGTAGCTTTTGGCCGTGGTAATAAAGGCTTCATCATTTTCAATAATGATGACTGGTAAGTCAGTGAGACAAACAGAATACCCAGAAAGAACTATAACATCCCTCATCAGCAATACAACCTGTTATGAAGTGTTTGTCAAGCCTAGAGAGCCAAAATCTCAGAATCACAGAATATTCTGAGTTGAAGGGACCCAAAAGGATCATCGAGTCCAACCCTTAGGTCTGCACAGGACCACACCCAAGCATCACACCATGTGCCTTGAGAGTATCATCCAAATGCTTCTTGAACTCTGGCAGGCTCGGTGCTAGGGAGGATAAGGAGTGAAGCAGTGATGGGATCAGGAAGCTCATGCTTTATATTGCTCTTCAAAGTAAGGGAATGGCATCAGGTTCAAAAGTCTTACACACAATTTGAAATACCTGTTTTTAAAGTAATGGATAAACAGCATTTTTTCTATTTTCACACAGGAATATGAATGTCTATTTGCAAACTGGACTGCCTGCTGGTACCTACTGCGATGTTATTTCTGGACAAAAGGAGGACAACAAATGTACTGGAAAACAGGTGTATGTTTCTGGTGATGGAAAGGCTAATTTCCAGATTAATACTGATGCTGAAGATCCATTTATTGCAATTCATGTCAGTGCCAAATTATAACTCCGTAAAAATGTCCTCCTCTGTTTAGTCTGTGCATTACTATTTTTCCCATATGTGATTCCCTGGTTTTTGAGCATGAGTGACTATGTATCTGGTGCATAATAAATGCCAATCAAATTGAAGACTAATGCTTTTCCCCTTAATGAATTGGATGTAACTTTATCCCCTCATAACTAGTGGCATTGCAGTGGTAGGTTTTAAGGCAATGCAGTACTTCAGTTCCCACATAATAGAAATACAGAATAAAATAAAATAAATTAAAAAAAAACCCCAAACCAGCATCTTGGTAAGTTAAAATGCAGTCTTTTCAAGGCCAATACATACACACATCCATATCCCCCAGCAGCTACGTTGTGGGCAGTCAGCTACAAGCAGTGCCTATACACAGTTTAGCCCTTTCTTCTGGCAAACCAAACCTGGAGTGTGGGTCAGTGAAGGAAGCTGGGCTGTGCCAATCAGTTATTCTGGTCTGTGGCATCAGTCAAGCCACTTGGTTACCTGGTTCACAGTCAGCTTGTGCCTGTAGAAGTCAAAACCAGAGCTTTTCTGTCATTAGCTCCAGCGGTTTGCTGCAAGTGACTGTTCACTGTGGGGGTTCCAGAGGTGTCCAAGAATCACTCTGTATGTCCAGGCATTGCTCACACCTTGTGCCAGTGGCTGCAACATGGCATATTCTTGGCTCTGTGGTGCAGTAGGCTCCCTTATTCTGTAGTGTCTTAGAGAATTACTCACATAGATCACAGATTTGGCAGCTTTCCCAATTTCCTTTTCGTCTGTGAGAAAATACTGAGGTAAAGGCAAATATGCAGGCCTTGCTTTAATTCAGTGTCTGCTAGGCCAAAAGCACTCACTGTGTCCTGATCTGGAGGGGAAAGTGGAAGAGGGTTGCTCAGATTTGCAATTTTTGAGGCCAGGGTGTATTTTTAAGGGCTATTTCCCTTTTGTGGTGGGAATATTGGGGGTGGTTATCATTGGCTCTCAGTGTGCTCGAGGGCTCAGAGTGTCTGCCAAGGCAGTCATGGTGTAGGAGGAGTGTCCCTGTCCTAGTGCTGGCCCTACTGTCCATCACCCTTGCTGACTGTGTCCAGCACCACCTGCATCCAGCCATGCAGCTCCTGGATCTGCTCACTGGAGTGGTGTCAGAGATCAGAAGATTCGTGTGGCAGGATGTTCATAGCCAGTGCAAACATGTTGTGTGCTCACAGGGGCAGGTCAGGGAGCCCTCCTGCCCCCTTGAAATTGATTGGCACTGCCTGCTCCTCTGGGTTACTGTACCCTGGTTTGTTTAAGCCCTGCCTTCAGCTCTAACCCTCAGAAACACTGTGATTCCATACTAGCTATTATTCAGGCATTACCAAATCCCAAATGGAGTCATCAGTCCACACTTCAAATTACAAATCCACCCCCAAGCCCCACAGCTTTTGTGGCAAATGCTTGAAATGGCACACATTGGTCTGAAGTGTCCATAAATGACCAGGTGGTGCTGAATATGGAGAAGATTATGTCTGTGCCTGTGAACATATGTGGATCCACTTTCCAATTATGTTGGAGTGCAGCGAGTGTTTTGCCTAATGTAGATTCAAATCACTCTGCATTTCACAGTGGAATTAAATAGAACATGGAGAAAAAGAAATCATGAGACAGTTTCCTTATGTGTAAGTAAAACTTTGTGGGACAAATGTTCACTGCTTTGAAATGACCTGACCTATATTCAGACTTTGGTTTTTGTTCCTTTTATTTAAGGCTTTTTGGCACATTGCCTTATAATTTGAGCATAAAGATGATGAAGAAAGCAACAGTATCATCAAGAGCAAAACCAGATCTTTCAGGTAACTCATGACACCCAGAGTTACAGTCAGCTTTACTGCTGATCTCTAAGTTTAAAAAAAAATGGTACTAAGAAATACTAATTTTTATAATTTCTATTGCTACTTTTCTATATGTAAAATAAAGACATTAAGCACTTAGTTTTGTATACCAGTACTCAGTGAAAAATTGAATTTATGTTATGAAATTTATCAAGTTTAAAGTAAGATATTTTCTAGGGCACAAGAAGATGTCTAACAGGTCTGCTGAAGTGTAAAACTTTAGAATTTTGTGGGCAGTATGGAATATTTCATTTTCTGTTGCAAGTAATGCTCACTTTGATTGGCCAACCAGTGAGTTTAATTGAGTAATGCCTATTATTCTTCCACACACTTCTACCCCAGTTTTTCTGCCTTTCTGCCTCTTCTGTCACATGCCAAGTACCATTTCAGTCCTAGCCAGCTCTTCCTTTGTGCTTTTTGGAAAGCTTAGAAGGACTGTGTTAGATTCAGACAGCCATGAAGAAGGAAGAGTCTTCCATATTTGTTTCATTTGAGAGTCAGGAATTGTTATTTCTTAAATGAGGGCTATTTTCACCTCCACTCTTTGAACAATTTGATCTTTTTACAGAAATATAGTGTCCTATTGTATAATGTAGAAAACAAACAACTCCAAAAGCAATGATGAATTTATGGAAGTTTTTGCATTTATAGTACACCAAAGCTACTAATGGTGAGTGCTGAGGACACCTTTAAATAAAGAACAAGCTCTTTGTTTTCTTTATATTGTGCTGAAGCAACAGTGGAATGAGTCTGTAACTACTGTCCTGTAATTCAAGCAATCTGAAGCCTATAAAAGTATGATTTGGAATAGCTACATTTCACAGGTACCATAACTAAAATTAAGCATAACTTTGTATATATCAACATGTTGTTCAAGCATGGCTTGTTTTGTGCCATACAACATATGGAGGCATTAAGGGAAGTAGGCTGGAACAGAAGGAAGATCAATGCAGAGATAATTAATTTGCAGTGCAGGTACAAGAAAAATTCCTTGACTTACTTCACCCAGATGGTCTATAAGTATCCATTATTAGCAATGATATCCCTTAGAGAACATTTTAGGGACAGTAGTTAAATGGTTTTACAGAGAAATTTTAAGACTAACAATTCTTGTTGTAAACTTCATTATGATCCTCTAGTTGACCATCTTAACTTCTGTCCTTTCTACACTAAGGAAATTTTGGGGCTGCTGAACAGGTAACACCTGCAAAATTAATGAGGAATAATTTATAATTTGCTCAATTAATTGTACTTGTGTTTAATTAGGTGATAAAGAAAGAATGTCCTTTGCTTTCTAAATGTATCTTGTGATGGGATGTTTTATTGTAGTGGGGTGGGAAAGGCAGTAGAAAATTTTCAGTTTTGTAAGTATAAAACACTTGTTCACTTCAGCCTCTGACAATTAAAATACATAAAAATTAAAATAAAGCATAGCTATAGATGTAATTTTCTTGCTATGCCCATTTATTTTGGCCACGTGTTGTCTGAATATGTGTAAACAAAGAGCTGCACTGAATTAGGCAGAATACTAGTGGAGCAGCTAGCTAGATATATTATACATTGGATATCTTTAATTTTATCAGTAGATGATGTGAGGAAAGTATAGAAATGTCCTCACTAAAGCAAAGTTCCTCTGTCCCCTTAGAAGCTACACATGGGATTTTGAGGCTAGAGCTGTATTATACTATTAATTGTCTGTTGTTGAGTTGCCTGGTCTGCTCACAGCAATATTTTGTTTTGGTGAATATTTATAGTGTCAGTGTCATACTTAGCAGACTAAAGGAGTGGTAGTCAAATTGAAGACATCAGCATCTGCAAGCATTTCCTTTAGAGCAGGGAACAACAACTCCCTATGAAGTTGTGCAGCTTTTCTGAATTACATGTGTCTCCTCCTGTGAATATCATCTAAATGTTCTCAATAAGGTCAGTTGTAATGTCAGGATCAAATCCCATATTTTATCTGACTGACTACAAGGGAAAGCAAAGCAAAGCAAACTATTTAAAATAGCCTAAAGACAATGATGTTGCTCAAAGAAAATGCGGTTAATATTTCACCTTTAGCATTGTTTATACCCATATAATTAAAAAACCCCTAAAAGTGAGAAATTCAAAACTATTAAAACCAGCAGACTTAGCTTGTTAGTGGCCTCAACTACCTTCCAAAATGAGACTGACTAAAGGCATGGTATGGCATTTCGTTAACCTTCTGCATATCTTTCCACCCAAACCAAGAAAATTATTAGCTCTCGAATAAGTATATCCTGTCAAAATTTTCACATACTTTGAACTATTCCTGAAGTAAAAGTTGGTATAAAATGCCACTTGCTACGTTAAGCCAAGAGGTTAAAAAACTAAGTAGTCATTTGAACATGGCAGAATCTTAGAGATGGAGATGGACAGGTTCTTTGTTCACTCAAAACCTGCATATAATACCATAAAATGCAAATTCACAAACACTGTTAATTTCAAATAATATTATTTCATGGCTTAATTTGTTACTTTTTATTACTAGCTTTATGTATATCTAGTAGAATCCTGCACACAGAAATCAGATTGTTGTAATCAGAGAACACACTGGTAGTGTGAAAGCTCACACTTGAAGGGACTGGCTCCAGGCAGTAAGAGTTTTCTGATTGTATCTCTATCTTCTGTAAGTCACAATAAAATCAATATCTTTGTCGCTGAGTTAATTTTGCTCCAGCTTTTCAGATTTAAGAAAACTGTTTGGATTTGCTACACAACGTGTGAGGATGCCTTCTCACAGCATTACTGAGTAAAACTAGCAGTCACTGAGAAGAGATTAAAGGAGATAAGCAAGTAAGAGTTAATAAACTGGAGAAATAATTGTCTTAGTCTACATTAATCTCTGATTCTATAAATGCATGCGTGGAAATTTGTTACTCTTTTTTCTCTTTCACTTTTTTTTTCCCTCTTTCCTTTTAGTCTTTTTTCACCATATCTCTGTCTCCTTTTGTAGCTGTCAGCATAATAAGGACCAGAATTTAATGGAAATGATGCACAATAAAGCAAAGTGAATGGTTACTTGTATCTGCAACTGCTCATATTTAAGTTGTGTTTTACAGACATACTCAGGTAGTAAACACTTTCGCATTCATCCAATTAGAAAAAAAGAAATTATGAGTTTCATATGTCATAAGATTATTTATCCTTCTAATGGGTTTAATCCACAGAGTTAAAATTACATATTTGTCAGATAAGGTGAAAAAAGTAGTGGTATTAGAAAAACCATGAACTTCTATTCTACTGCCTATGAGTAGACCAGAGGGTTACGTTTACTAAATTATGGCAATTTATTTTCTCAGCTCAGTGCAACAACAAATAGGGAGAGTTTTGTTCAGCTCTGCATGCCTCCGTGTCAGTTTATTATTTTGCTGAATCACTGTTATTCTTCTAATAGAAGAAGGAGTTCTGTAAGGGGAAGCTAACAGTCTATTGTCTTTTTTATTGAGACTGTAAAAATTTTATCCAAGTTACCATTTTGTTTTAAGGGGAAACTAGTAAAAACCTCAAAACATAACACTAACTTTTAAATTGCTGATCATGTGTTTATCTGCAATCTGTGTTTTTAACAGTCTTAGTCTATTAGTCTCCTTGCACAAAGCATTCTGAACAATATACAGATATTTCTTTTGCCAGTGTTTCCATGCTTTGACAATTTTAACTTTGCTTTAATGTTAAATCAGAATGGTGGTAAGAATGAATGCTACTAGCAAATATGTTATTAAACATGTTGTCTTTCAGATGGCATTTAATGCAAAGGTCTTGGTTATGAATATTCTGGTGACACTGTTTGAGATGATCCTGGTGGATTCTCTGCAGTTACTGGAGTCAAAGTGAGAGTGAGTGCTTGGGTTTTCACACAGTTGGCACCATAAAGTACTGAGTGTGGGCATAAATAGCCAGCATTTAAAGTAGGATTAAGAAAATGACTTACACCTGTAGGAGAGCAGTAAAGTGTGAGCAGTGTTGTGGCACTTGTGAGTTGAAAATGGAAATACTAAACATTTGTCAGAGAATGAAATTCCATTGTCTGCCTTGGTCCTGAAATAATAATTAGATTGCATTATCCAGCCACCAAGAGTGACAAGTAGCCAGCTTAATTAACTGCATTATACTTCCTTTTTATTCCAAGATTTATGGTTTTTTCCTTTCTTCCCCCTCAGAAAAAAAGGGTGATGCCATAGTAATATAGAACATTGCCATCGTATCTTACTTTTCATTTCAGTTGGGAAGAAAGTGTTTGGAAGCTTGGCAGTTTCTGTGTGCTTATAGCTGACAAATGGTAGTTACTGTGGATGCTGATTTCTGCAACCTTCTGAATACTCCATGGAGCATGAAGTCAGTCAGGACACCCTTGAAGACACTGAAGTTTTAGAATTTGGGCAAGATGACTACAAGGAATTAATAATGTTTTAATAATAATGAATGTTCAGATGTTGGCCTACTGTACATTGGTATTATTCCTGAGCTGTTCCCATGCAATGTGTATGGGAGGTAGTTACTAAAATGTTGACTCATTACCAAATATGCAAATATATAAAAATCTTAAGGCTTCGACAGGACATCATGTATAAGTCAAGTGTTGGAACTGGTCTGTATTTAAAATGTGCCATTTGTTACACCATTACTGCCCAAACTCTTCCATCTTTAAGGTTTGATAAGCATATCTGTGCTTAGAAATTGTCAATAGTAAGCTCAAGTAATTGCTGCCTGAGCTCAAAGGATAAAAAAAAATTCTCTTCCTGAATAGCTGTTGACTGAATTTAGCTCATTAGATACTAATCAAGTTGAATCTCACCAATCATAACGTTTAGCAGCCACAAAAATAAGAGGAAATGAACACTTAGTCAGCCAGGTTGACCCAGGGCAAAAAGGGTAATATTGTCTTTTTCTTTCTTCGGTGTTTTCTTTTAGTTTTTTTCCCATGTCTTCTTTTCAGGTGCTAAACCCAAGTTAATGGAAAAAGCCTATTTTATACTCTTAGTTAGCAAGAAAAATTATGTTGAGCATTTGTTAAGAAGTCATGGGGTCTCATGCCACTGTTAAAAGTACAATAGATGAAGCAGCAGCCTTGGTCTGGAGACCTACTAATGCTTCCCACAAAACAATGCAGTTTCAAGAATAGCATTTTTCTAAATGGAATTTTTTTTTAAATGATAGTAGTGTCCCAAACATATATCCACACATGTATGGACAGCTGATATCAACAGTGGTGACAGTGATGGGACAGAGTAGTCCCTGTTGGATGGACAGCACAGCAGAACAATGAGAGAGGTGACAAGCTAAATGAACACCAGTGTTGAGAAATATGATATTGACAAGATGAATTAACACAAATGAAGATAGAACAAGATAGAATACAGAGAACAGGCAAACTCCTGGATGACTTGCCTAGAGCACAAAACTCTATTCATGGGTAGGAATTGCAGATAATTGAAACAGCAAAAAGACAGGACTAAAGCAAGTGGATCAAGAAGCACTATGTTTATGTCCTGTAGATAGGACATTCATGCTTTAACTGGGAAAAGAAATTATATCTTAGAACAGCTGATATTGATAGAACTTAATGATGCTGTAAATTGTAGCAATTGTCTATTTATGTGATAAAAGTAATGACCTTGTGTTGAGAAATAGACTGCCACCTCTTGGTATAAGACTTGTAAGCTATAAAAGAACAGGATGTTAAAACCTCTTGGTAGGAGCAATGGATTGGCATGTAGTACCACATTCATTGCCAGCCTTGATGTCATAGATTAAGTTGTGATCCCTACATAAGTACTCCATTGCTTGCCAAGGGGAGTGAAGATGGCAGTTCTGCATAAGAAGCCCCATATATGTAAAAACTGCAAAACCAGAAGTCAAAATAGCTGCAATTAAAAACCATGTTCCTGATTTTCTACACTGTAGGAAAATGCTTTCTACCTATCTTCATAAGGAGAGCATATATTATCTCTGCTGATATTCCTTGTGGCATTGTGTATCAAAAACTCATTGTACAATGAGTCCAGTTACTTTCTCACCTCACATGAGATTGGGGAAGATTTGTCTCAACAAATCTGCAGCATATTTATGAAGCTGACAAACTGGAGAAGTGATGTAGCTTCTCTTTGGAAGGCTGTGATTTTTTCTAAAAGAAAGAACCATCCCATAATTCAGCCCTGATTTACTATTACTGTCTTTCCCATTTGTCATGCATTAAATAGAATTGCTCTTTCCATGTCTGCTGACTTTGGAAAAATACTCATCTTCTAGAGTGACAGGTGGCTTTCTGTTCATTTGATCTTCACACTCAAATGCCATGTTCTGTTTATGCCACAATTAGAGATCAGAAGGTTGGATAAGACCATTGGGGTCATTTCAGTTGCACTGTAATTACAAGATGATCCTCTCAACTTGCCTCTTAAATGTTTTATCTGGTCTACTTTGAACACGGCTTTGTTGATGCCTCTGTGACTTCTTTTGAAGTGCTGCTCTACTGCTGAATGGACTTTATGGGCAGATTGCTTTCTATCGGTAAGTTCAAATTTACATTCTCCTTTTATACTTCATTACTCTTTAATCACCCTAAATAATGCTTTGTCTTTAACCTGGCAATATTTCCTATCAATATAAAAAGAAACTAAGTGTATGCTGCATGTCAGAGTATTGTAGATTAATTAGAATTAAATCAACTGCTCCAAAATGAAACCCAATTTAGTTTTCGTTTCCCCTTTTTTATCTAAGTGACACAAAAATCCAGCAACAGAATTTTTCTAATCCTTCATGATTCAGTAGATTTTCTGGCCTCACATGATCTGATTCTTACACACTTATAAAATTTGTTCATTAATCTGCTATAATTGCAGGTATAAATAACCAAGTGGTCTGACTAATGTAAAATCAAGTAGCATATAATCATGTATGTCTATATTGGGGGTGGGGGTGTCTCCGTGCACACACATACACACATCTACATCTGTGTATGTTTGCAACAATGTGTTGGACGGTTTTTTTTCATTCCTTATGCTTCCAGGACCTCCCTTAGGCACTTCAATGAAATATTTACAGATCCCTTTGTATTCAATTTCTGCAAATAACTCTTTAGGAATCTGAATTAGCAAATAAGTTTTTATTTCTGGGATAATCAGTTCTACAATCTCACACTTCTTGTGCCTCAAGCATTTTCACTGAGAACAAGGGAAACAACAGTATGGGGGGAAAAATTAGCACTGAGGCTGATCAGATGCAGTAATCTTTCTTTTTTTTGTAAATGCATATTTCCCCTAAAATGTTTGAAATATTTTTTTATTGCCTTCTAATTGAGATTAGAACATCTTTAAAGATGCTTGTATGATTTTGCAGCAAGATGGAATTTTAATTCACCCTTATCCTAATAAAGTGAGTGAATAAATGGAGAATTTTTTATGGACGCCCAACACCCTTTACACAGTAAAATACTTGCAGTCTGAATTCTCCCTACTCCTCCTTCTTTTCCTCAAAACTGACAGAAATGGTAGTTCTTTTTCAAACTTGTACTTATGGGGTTTTTTTTAAAGTAAACCTGATGTCTGTCCTTCTCCCTTCACTATTTTGCAGGAATACAATCTGTTTCTACAAGGCCACTTGAAGTATTTACTGTGGTGGGAAGTGACTTCATATTTGGAAGAAGGAAAAGAGAACAGGATTTTTCTTTCTTCCTGTGTACTCTGATAGCAGACAATGAGCTGCTGCTGAAGCTGTGGTATGGTGAGGTGAGTCAGGAACCACGGACAGTGCTGCAGGATGTTTTTGAGTTCAGGGATCACAGCAGGAGACAACCCCACTCCTGCAGCACTGAGCAGCCTCGTGGCTGGTTCTGGTGTGCAGCCTGGAGCCAGGGAGTTGCTCTGCAAGTGCTTGCAATGCCCATACTGTAATTGGGGAATAGCAAATGAAGCCCATGTGGAAGAGCCTCACAAAGAAAGTATGAGAGCTGACAGGTCTGTCTGGTGTCTGATTACAAGGTGGTCACATACAGAATGAAATAATTACTTGCTCAGCTGTTCAAAATATATTTGTGGTGCTACTAATTAAAATTACTTTCGACTTTTAGGAATGTACTGCTGTACAGCACCTTGGCAACACCCCTTCAGTCTATGGTTCCATGCATTTTTCTATCATTCTTGGGAAATAAAAGGCAGTCTGCTCTCAAAAAAAAACTAACCATCAAAAAAAAAGTCATTAGAAAACTATTTTTTTCACAACTAAGTAATACTCTTTTAGACACTCCTTGCATTTATGACATCCTTTGCCTGTTTTTAACTTGGAGCCATACTACAGAACTCCACAAATCCTTGTATCAGCCAAATGGAGGACTTACCAAAGTGTTAATATGTGCAAATGAACAAATTTATTGAAATAAATATATCAAGATTCTAGAGAAACTTTTCATACTGCCACTGAAGTCATGGGCACAATTTTTCTATTTTAAACCATGCTGCTATTTACTTTAGAAACATTAGGCCAGAGATAAGGAATGTATAAAAACAAAATTCTGTTGCTTTCTAATTTTGAAAGTATTTAAATTAACATGTTCTTACTCTAGGCGCTGATGTATATATATTGCATATACACTGAGATACACAGAAAGGCAGTGTTGTACCCATATTTATAATATAGATAGCATCATCTGTGTTTTCAGGAGACAGTGCATTCCTACAGAATGTAGCAGAATTGTAAGCTTTGCTGAGTATCTCACTGAATTGAAATAAATAGCTTAGGATCTTCAGATTCCATTTTTATGCTCAACAAACTGTCACTGAGGAAGTAGCTTTGCACAGTTTATGACACTTTCAAGAGATTTGCAGTTGTGCCCTGAATGCATTCAATTATACTTAATATCAACCTTCAGAATTACTTTTTGCCATTACCTGGACAACTTTAACACAGAGGGAAGTGCTTTGTTCACAGTTAGTACACTGATATCATCTATTTGAACATCTGATATAATGAAACCATTCCATATGGAGGAAGAACTGCATCAAGTACATATGAAATATCTCAGGCCTTTTTCCCCAG
The DNA here is from genome assembly GCA_035041345.1 of Poliocrania exsul. Taxonomy (NCBI): domain Eukaryota; kingdom Metazoa; phylum Chordata; class Aves; order Passeriformes; family Thamnophilidae; genus Poliocrania; species Poliocrania exsul. Next base: position 19,465,117 of record JAWWLZ010000004.1, read on the forward strand.
TATTACCCAGTGCAGGAGTTAACTGCAGTGTCCTGGTGAGAGGTTGAGGACAGGCTGAGCCCTGGGAAACCCCTGCTGCTGTGAGAGAGCTTGGGCAGGGCCCTCACACACCAGGACCCACCTCCTCTTTGCTACTTGGCCATGGCTCCAGTCTCAGGAAAACTTAAGAAAAAAGTAAATTGTTAGAAGACTGCCTGAAAGAAACGTCTAAGGTTTCCCTCTCCCCCAGTGGCTAGCCCAGCTCCCTGCCTTGGCAGCAACCTGGCACTCTGCGAGGACCTGCCCATCTCCCAGGGTGTGGCGCTGCCCTGGCCAGCCGAGCCCTGCTCACCTGGTACAGGTACCACAGGGTGGGACCCACGTCACCTTACCATGACAAGGGCTGCCCTGTGCCCAGCAAAGCTAATCCTGAGCAGGCCTGGTCAGTGTGTTGTGTTGGGAAGGGTTTTGAAAGAGGCATAGCAAATTCACAGGAGACAATACATTTGCTTTCCTCATGAGTAGATAGCATCCTTTATTCTGTTACCTCTACTAATCTACAGCCTAAGTTTGCATGTGGTGCAGCATTACTAGAATTATTTCCTTTTATTTCAAATCATCTCTACTCCTTCAATGCCATCCTATGATTTTTCAATTAAAAACTATTTCAGAAGCATCATGTGCAATTCAAAGATAAAGCCCAATTGCTCCATGTTTCTGGGAATGACATGCCAGTAAGGCTAATGAGTTTCAAAAAAAAAAAAAACAACAAAAAACCACCAAACAAAACCCCCCAAAATTAAAAAGTCTGTCTACAAAAATGCAATCTTACATAGACACACTGATATGCCTAATTAAAGAAGCAGCATCATGATCATCAGGATAATGTAAATACTAATCACATTAATAGCTTAGCTTAATCTAAATTGGACTGTTCTGGAAAATAACTGCTAATTGGTATTGATAGAAAATGATGAAGTCATGTAATTTTTGCTGACAGACTGTACTCAGCGCACAGAAACAAGTTCACTCCAATGCTAGACAAGACAATTTTAGTGAATGGCAAACAAGCACACAGCATAAATGCTGCCTTTTTGTTAAGTGCTAAGCACCAACAATATCCTGTTATCAGCAGCCTCAGTTACGGAAAACTTCGGGTTTTGACCACAGGAACAAAACACTGTAAAAGTTGGCAGCAGTTTCAGCTGGCCTGGGCTGCAGCAGCACAGGGTGTTTCTGGCTAGAGCAGCTTCTCAGGCAGCCTAAGCCAGGGGAGTCAGTCTGTAGATCACTGGTTCTGGAACATTTCCTTCTAGGACAAAGTTAATGCTTTATTGAAGTCTTTACAGTCCTGAAAAGCTCCCACGTTTTTATTGTTAAAACTAACACAATATAATTCTTCAAGGCCAGTGATGGCTGTGCAAGGAATACAAAAACCCATGAACTAAGTTAAATAACATGATTATATCCTGTTCCTTAACACTTTTCTGTTAGTGAGCACTGAAGTAGTGTAAAGGTTCTAACACCTACCTCTTATTTTCTCTCATCTTGGCAAGGAGGAAAACAAGAAGAAAAAAAACACCAACGACAAAAATTGTAGTTTGAGTGATTATGTTAAAATCAGAACATTGCAAAACTCAGTTTCTCATGTTAAAAACTACTTTGTCAATTTGTGTATTATTGTATCACACTTTATATATAATGCAGTCATAAAACCTTTCTGCATAGCTGTGTACCCTGAAAGATAAAGAAAATACAAGTCCAACAGCTTCACTGCGGACTTTAGCATCACCTTAAGTGTGCCTATTTTCATTTCTGTATCACTGGCTTTTATAGGTGTCTAAAAAGTCTGTATTACAATTATATATAGTGACTGTTTCAAGCAGCACACCTAATTTGAGGCCTTTTAGTCATGGATAGAGTCTAAACGCTTTAACTGTCGTTCTGCTCACTGCATCTCCAGCTGCTAATTTTGACTCAATGAGTATGTACCTGCTGCAGGTCACCATCACACTTACAGATGGATAGCATTGGAATTTTGATTCTGTTAAGCAAAAACAAGATACACAAGACAGCTGATCTTTTGATTTAGCTTTTAAGACAAGATCTTTGCTGATGACAGAGCAGATGGTCAACTTTGTGGAAATGAAGAATTAAAATAACTAGACTTTGGCAGATGTTCACTACACTCATGCATAAATACATGTAATCCTCATCTTTTATCTCAGTCTGGGTTTAGGTGTAAAGGATGTGCAGTACATCATGTGGAGTGTATTCTAAAACCTGAACCATGATAATTGCATTTTCTAGTATCACTACAGTAAAAGAATGATGTGTTTTGCTTTTATCGATCAGAACACATAAAGATTGCTGAAATGTTAATTTATTTTCATGGATTTGATTTCTGGTTTACTACAGAGTAAAAGTTTCTTATCAATGAAAATGGTATTTTTGGGACAGACTGTTCATTTTAGGAGTTAAAACAGGAAATGTGTAGCACAGATCTTCTAGCAATGCTCACTGCTCAAGCACACAAAATGGATGTCTCAATAAGGTGAGATTTTCAAATGTATCAAATGTATTCTACAGGACCTCAAATCCAGAATATTGAGAACTACTGAGTTTGTACTAGATAAAATAATACCAAGATGAGTGGGAAAGAGTAATGACCCAGGGAAACTATTGCTTGCTTGCAGGACCTTGGCTTCAGATATGGAAAGCCCTGGCTCTCTATGTGTGATGGGTGACACTCTTGGGGTCACCAGAAGATTTGATACCAAGCGTGTAAGTAGTTCTGATATGAGACTTGCTATTTTCTATAAAAGTTTGAGCAGACAATAGGTAGCTAGACATTTTTCATAGAAAAGAGTGAAACAAAAATCCTGCCTGTCTCTTAAGCTGCAGCAGAAGTCACAGCCTTTCTTTCAGTGGGACCATGTAACATCAGGTGCTCAGTGACACATCTAACAAGGCTGAGCTCTCAAGTTACCTGACAAATGATTGGTGCTGTAAAAAGGCTTCAGCCTTGTCACCAAAGGGGGCAAAGGCATCATATCTTCAGTCTTCTGGACCAAGAGGCTAATTGCACTCACCCTTTGAAATGCTGAGCAGTCCTGTCCATTGCCAATGGGCTCCATGTCTTGAACTCTGACAGGGCATCTTCTGAGGCCAGTGTCAGTGGTACACTATGATTGATTAACATTGTCTACAGTGAGCCTGAGCATGGTCCCTTTATACTTGCACTCTGCAAACACAGAAAACAATGAATTTTTGAGAAAAGTAGAATTTGGATCTCTGCCACTGTGAATTCACATTTTTTCTGAGCCCTTCTCATTAAGGTCTGAAATAAAAGAGTCCTTAAGATACTCTAGGTCTCTTTCTGGACTGTGCATTATCTTGTGAATGTCTCTGTAGGCTACCAGTGGCCCAGGAACCACACATAAAGTGTCCACACACTTGCTGAAGGAACAAACTCCATTTCAAAAGTGAGCAATAATTAATAAGTCAGCTCTTACAATCATGTGTCTCACAATGACCCTTCTAATAACAACACTACCTACCTATTCCCTTCCTTCCAGTGGAAGGAGATAAAATTATCTTGTTGAAAGAGTGATGAAATAGTCTATTACACGCAGATAGAGACTTTTCTTCCCCTGTGAATGTTTTGTAACTGGGGCAATACCTATTGTGTCGCATGTGCCATGGCATTTCAGGAATTCTTGGCAATACAATGAAAAGAAGGTTATGAAAAGACAGAATGATAAAACTTGTCATACCACAAGATGGCATTACTGTTTAAAATATGAAGCTTACTCAACTAAAAGAATAGGGTGATGACCATTCATAGCAGACAGTACACATACCACTTGTTTACAGCTATAATGTAAGATGGATATTTTCAAGGAAGATAATCATAATCACAAGTTAGGAGTATCTACAAGGTTTGTTTTAATTCTCCTTTTCAGAAGTACTATAGAACAAGTTCTTGTTCAGTATTGTGGCTCAGACTCCAGCGGAACAAAGCTACTGGATTTCAAGACAGAGCATGTGTTGCAAGCAATGAACATATTGCACATTGTTTTTCATGTTCTCAGTTTCTGGAGAAGAGGAATTTGAGGCCATTAAAGAGTATCTGGCAGCTATTTTTTCTGGATTAGCTATCACATTATTAGTTACAGCCACTTTCAGGCAGCAGAGAATGCTGCATGCAGGAAGCTGCTGTAGCATTGCTTCATCAGTATAAAAAGTGCTGCATGTGAAAACTGTCATTCAGAGCAAGCAGATAAAATGATACTATATACTCAAGGGTAAACATGGCATTCACTCCTCTGGGGCACTGCCAGGTTATGTTATTAAATAGTTATTGCTATTGTCTCTTATAATAAAACAATCACACCAAAGTGTTTCTGCAGCCCGAAGACACATGGGTGATCCTACTCAGTGTGGGAGCAAGAGCTGGATGATCTCACAGCCAGGCAATGGGCTTGGGCAAAGGCACATGAACTTCTGTGCATAAACACACACGTGAATGCTTATACAGTGCTGAAAGGAATGATGCAGAATTATAAAGAAATTATATTCTAGGGACATACATAATGATGTAAGCCAAAAAATCCAGTCTTGTCTGTACACTGTGTAGTGGCTAGAGCAGTCCTGGACACACGCCTGCCTCCAGAAATCACTTACAGCAGGTCAGCACCTGCTGTTTCAGTCCCTGTCTCAGAGAGCAAGCACTGTGCTAGGGAGCTGGCAGTTGCAGGCTACAGAACTGCTGATTTGCCAAACTAAAAATTTGCCATGGTGTAGTAAGAACTTGTTAGTCTGCCAATTGCCATGACAAACGCAACATATCCGTTTCTGTTTGCACTGACAGATGCAAATAACTACACAAATTTGCTAGTACAGAGCCTCATTCAAGGTATGTTTTCCAGCAATGTGAACACAGTATTGAAGAGGAATGTTATTATATTTATATTATATCTTCTTTCCTTGATGTATACTACAGCATGTAACTCCCAATAACTTTAAAAGGTTATAGACTGTAGGAACATCAAAGTAAAACATACCCTGAGGAAAATAAGTCTGTCCTTGGATGCTCATGCACGGCTACTCTGGACCTTAATTTAATAGTGCAGTTCTTAGCCCTAACTATGTCCGTTTCTACTGGATCTGGAACTTAGCTCAATTCTCATGGAAAAGTCTTACAGAATTTCCAGAAAATAGCAACTCCTAAGAATATCCTTTAAACCAAACTATTACAACCAAAACCGTATTAGACAATGAGATACTGTATTACACACAGCTGATTTCAAAATAACCAATAGCAAGTATCTCATCCTCTGTCTCGTATCTTGAATCTTGTATCTGTCTCCTATCTTGAATCGCACTGTCTCACCCTTGCAGCTAGAATTCTTTTCAAGGAGATGAAATCAAGTGCCAGATGAAACCATCTTTTCTACTCACTGCTTGCCTAACATTCTGGCCTTCTGGACATACAGCTCAGGCATGATTTTTAACCTAGATTTTGCTGTATAATTGTCATCAGCACCCATTAATATCTACCCTTCATAGAAGCAAAAACTTCATATTGATCTCAGTGTAACTTCTCTGTCATAATTCAATTTTTCCTGAGAAAGAGGCAATACTTCTCCATACAAATATTAGGAATTGAATTTTCTCCTATACCTCTAGCATTTATATATATATATATACACACACACACACACACACACACACACTTATGTCATCAAAACCAGTACAAGACATGCCAAAGAAAGATAATCATACATGATACTGTTAATTAATTTATTCACTCTGCACTGTGACATTACCCACCTCTCTAAAAACCAGAATCTCTGCTGCATTTTTGGTAGAATGACAGTGTGGAAGAAAGCATAAATAAATAATAAAGTGACCTGTAGACTAATATGCTCCCTAGTTCAAAACTATTTTCAAGTATATATTTTAAGATGACATGCCATTAAAATAAAAAATTAATAAACAGAAGCAAAAAAAGGCAACATATTTCATTTCACATTAAATACATCTAGGTAAGCTGTCACTCTGCCATACCTTATCAGAGGATGACACAGGGAACAGGCTACAGGACAAAGGACACCAGCTGTGCCATAAGTCACCTTGAATTGGAGCACTGGATCCGCTGTGTCCGAGGAGGAGACACACATATCTTGTCCAATATTCTGTCTGTGAAAGTGACTGACTTCTATAGAAAGTGCAAAAGAAGGATGAAAAGGAAAATCATGGGATAACTTCTTTAGATGTGAGGAACTGCTTAGTTAAATAAAACAAAGCACAGAGCACAAAAATTTCCAGCCTCACATTTCTTCATTCTCTCTTAAATATAATCCAGATCATTCCTTCACAATGTTTTCAGGTTAATAAATCCTTACTACAGCAATAAACTATTTTTTTACCATTTTTACTTGCTATTAAAGAGCAATAATGCTGCCACAGAGGCACAAAGCACTGATTTTATTTTTGTGTTTGAGAGGTGGCAGAAGATGGGCCAGCTAAAGCTTTAACATCAGCACACTTGATGATGGCAGAACTTGTCAGATATTTTCATACCTATTAGAAAGTCAAAAGACCATGATAATTTCAACATTTTTGCATGAAAAGTGATCCACTAAGTACACATCCAAATTTTATAGAAGAAAATATGGCATTGTAAATTTAACTTCTCAAAACATTACTGAAATAGGGACCAAAAGAATAAAAGCCAGATGAATGAGCAGATTTCCCAGCATTTTGAACACCTGGTACTTACACTGAACAGCCCTAAGAGATATGCCAGTTTTAGAAGTTTAATGCACATTTTCAAAATGCATAGTCCAGAGAACAATGCAGACAGAGCTCTCCAGGGGCTGCTTTTGTGTTTATAAGCATTCAACTGGATTTCTAAATCAGAAGAATGGAAGCTTACATTTAGCAGACAGAGTCTCAAGAGCATGGACACTTTCAAGCTCAGTCTAAATGCCTGAGCTAGAAACTTTGTGGAACTAAAGGAACCTGCTATGGTGGTTTTATCACCTAGTTTAATATCACTTCATACTTACTCTAACAGAAATAGCTTTAAATATACACGGCAAGTTTAAAGCATCAAAATGATTTAATGTTTGAGTCCTCTCACTCTTCTTTCTGTAAAAAAGCTTATTCTCTCCTTTCAGGACAAAGTTTTACTTCTAGAAATTCACATTAATCACAATATTAATTTGTTCCTGTTCTATGTCAGGTGAGTGTTAAATGAGCATCAGTCTTACAAAATGTTTATTAATAATATTTACTTTAAAAGGTGCAGAAAAAAGCAATCTGTGTGATAAGAGAGAAGGTTATCTTCTTTTTTTTTTGTTTCCTAAGGCTCAGGTGTATTGCTGGAGAGGATATGGAGTACTACTATAGCATTGTTTGCTACAGAAAACAGGTTACTGACAATATTTCATTTATGAAATGGCAGTGCAATATCGCTGCATTTGTTTGTTTTCTCATGCATAGAAAGCATGAGAAAATGCTGCTTACATCATCAAAACAAACTCTCATAGAAATTTTATAAGACTCCAAAGCACAGATGGTTGAAGGCATATGTTAGATCACTATTACAGTTTTATTTGCTTCGGAAGACTTTCTCTGCTCTGGTCTTGAAAACTTTCTCTTAGAACTTCAAATGAGCATGCAAAACAAATTAAATAGCATATCTCTGTGTAAATATCCTTTCAGTCTCCTATTAGGACTTTCCTAAAAATGGAATGCAATAGAAGTATCCATTATTAATACCTGTTTCTTATAATTTCTTCTTTAGTATACTTTTATTTTAATAGGCAAGGCCAAATCACTAAAGTCAGTTCATATTAAAACACTCCACATGTTACATAAGGATGGAAGGGCCATTTGTTTTAAAGATCCGCAGCTTCTTAGTAAAAACATAAAATTTCTGTGAATCAGTTTTCTACTTTATGTGGTATTTCATAGCTAAAAAAGGCATTTTGAAAATCAAGCTTTTGCTTTACCATTTAGAATTGTTCTTCATCTTAGTTCTTATGGATTCGGGAAAACCTGGTGTCCTAGTTTAGCAGGTGGGACCAGTTGGCACCGTGTGGGGGTGATCAAGGCTGTGTATTCTACCCCCTCTATTCATTTCCCACGAACAATGGACCATCTGCAGTAGCTG
>JAWWLZ010000004.1:19473380-19550012 GCA_035041345.1 Poliocrania exsul
TAAATTGTAGCTCTGACTTATAATCTCCCTCGTGTTGAGTTCATTTCTCCTGCTGGTTTACCTTTAAACCAGCACACCTGGATTACCCAGTATCAGTTTGGCTGCCAAAATGGATCCTCCATACCTGAGTTTTCACATCTAGATTTCCTTAGCAAGTTGCAAACCACTGTTAAAACCCCACTGTGGCTAGAATTTAGAGAAAAATATTATTTTATTTTCAGCTGAGTAGGGTTTTGATGTTTGACATACAGTTTGACACACATTTCCATCATTCCAGTAGCCCATGTAAAGCCTCTGAGTCGCTGCTTCTGCCAGGAGTCTTCCTGGGACACAGCAAAACCCTTCAATCCTCATTGCTACTATGCAGCTGCCAACACCAATGTACTTTGGATAAAATCCCTTTAAGGATTTTTTTCAGCCAACCTTTCAATAACTTAGAGCCTCAGATTTTTAGGCTGTATGAAATTTATTCATACATTTTATTTCATAAGGTGCTATATAAAAGCAAAGAAGAGCAACTATGTAGCCCAAGTGTGTTACCACTTCTGCTACCTCTCAGATTGACAGTGTGTTAAGAAAAATTCCAGACAGTGATTAGGCTTCAAGACCTAAACATCTGAATAGAAACATCCCTTAGACACAAAGATGGGAAGCCTGAACAGTTCCTCTGTGCCTGATTGTTGTACACACACACCCCTGCACGCAGGCACACGCACCCTGCAGCAAACAAGAGGCTCTGAAGGACATTGTCCCCTTGAGTAACCCTTGTCCTTCCTGCCTCTCATAGCCATAGAATCCAGAACTTGTGTTTCTGCTCAGCATATGGAGCTCTGCACACTAAGCTATTACTAATGGGGAGAGGGGGAATGTTTCTGCTAACCAGTCTTAACAGCTCAAATAAAAAGGTTTTGAGCCACTGACAAGGCCTGTAAGGAAGATGTGAATCAAGCAAGGTTTAGTGTGGACATTAGGAAGCATTTCTTTACTAAAGGAGTGGTCATGCACTGGAACAGGCTTCCCTAGAGAGGTGGTCAATGCCCCAAGCCTGTCAGTGTTTAATTGACATTTGGACAATGCACTTAATATACCATGCTTCAACCTTTGGTCAGCCCAAAAGTGGTCAGGTAGTTGGATTAGGTGATTGTTGTAGGTCCCTTTCAACTGAAATTATTCTATTCTAGTTTGTTCTAAAGGATTGTTAAAAAGATAATTAAATCAGTTTATTAAAAGCTTTCTGTTACACTTGAGTAACAGTGACTAAATAATTCAATATTGGTGAAATTTAGTTCTGAGGTGAGGACTTTTGCAAGGAATATGACTTGTCTCAAACTTAGGCAAAGGTGCCATTGTAAAACCTGTAAGTATTTTCCAAGGTTTGCGTTAAGTCTGGAATGTTATTCTGCCCTGGCAAGACGGTTTTAACAGTTCAAGTCACAGGCACTGGAATCCAGATCATCATATTTTTAACAGTAAAGCAAACAGCAAAACTGAAAAATAAACAACCCCCCCTTCTTTCTGTTGCCAAGCCCCAGTGGCCAAACAGAACAAATTCCATCCCCTACACAGTCGGCAATTAACATGGTCCCACGATAACCAATTTGCTGCAGTGAGTGTTTTTCTTTTCTTTTTTTCTGAGAGGCAGTGCACAGGTCTCTCTGGGAAGGACAGTCTGATGATAAATAGTACAATACCCTGACTAAATCTCATACATGTGCCCTGTAAAGATGGAATATTTCCCATTATTGCAAATAATGCAAAAATCTGGTAATATACAAAAAGCTAAGCAGAAAAACGTAAGGAAGAAAGACCACTGGGCATATCCTTAGACAAACTCAAAAATTACTGCCTTCAACTTGCTAACTGTAAAGTGTTGATGTTAACCCCCTAGTGGGACTGAGATGACAAATATTAATGCCTTTCCTGCTCATTCACCTTAGCCATTAACAGTTATTTTGTGTTGTCCTGTAACTGACTCTTTTCTTTAGCTGGAAGATTACAAAGAACATTAGCAAAAATACTCTCCAGATTTTTTCAGACAATATGTGTTTATCAGAAACCCATTCTTGTCATTTTGGTGTGAAGTATCCTAGAAATCTGTTGTGCAGTTCAACACTGTGCTGCCTACAGACTCCCACTGCTCCAAGTGCGGGTTCCTTACCGGTAGAGTAATCCCTTCCCACCTCCTCTTTCTTTATAGGGACAGAACATAACACATTTCTGGGTACCCCCATTTTTTTACAGAGCTGAAAACCCCACACAACATTAAGTGCTGAACATAGTCCACAAATAGCTTGGACCTTATGGTAATGTATGGTATAACTGGGTAAGATTAGAGCAAGATGGCTGGTGAGGTAATTGTTTACACGTGTTTGTGAATGAAGTTTCTTTAGCTGAAACTTGCAGCAGTTCTGCCCTTGTTTCTAACTGGTAGCTGGCTGATGCCCTTTCCTGGGACTTTTGCCAAAAGTCCATTGCAGTGCTCTAATCTGAAATTTGTGCATGATCACCTCATGAGTGAGTGGGTGAGAAAAAGCCCCGAAGCACTGTTTGGCAGCTCATAGCTAAACAAAGCAATGTGAACCCCAGATCACACGGAATAGAACACAATTTAAAAAGCATTTGGAGAATACTTTTGGATCTGGAAAAAATTAAGAAAAATCCCTATCTACTTATAAATATTTCTTGAGTACAAATAGCTTATGTGAATCAAAGAAATTGCTGAGCATGAATTACCTGCTCATTACTACAAAAACTAAGGGAACTTCCAACTTTTAAAATAACTTACTGTTTAAATATATTTTTCTAAATGTCTGTCTTCTGGGACATCTAATGATAATTACATTACTACATAAGCTGTTTTCATGCTTAAATCATTCTTCCAGTGAAATGACATTCATTTTAAAGTGAAGATGGAGATAGCAAATTTATTTTGAGACATTAATAGATTTTCTCATAATATTTAACTGTCCCTTTAAAGGAATGTCCACAGAAGTCTCTGGCCTTTTTGTCTCTGATGTTTTGCTGATAGAAGTGATGAGAATTAATTAAGTAGACTTCCTAACAAGCAAAAGTAAGGCATTCTGCAGATTATATTTTTGAAGATGGCAATATATGGTATTGTTGTGGAACTAAAAAATAATAGAAAGAGCCATCAGTTTCAATTAGTCCCTGAGATTTTGACTTTATGCCTAAAGCATTATGGTCCTGAATTGTAGAGTCAATCCAGCATATATCATCAATACAGTGTGATCACCTCTGCTAGTAAGGAGGTCACAAACTCATTTGCCATTTCAGGAAAGAATTTGAATGGCAGAGATTTTCATTCATTTATTATTTCTGCTGAGTCGAAAGCACATGGATATCCTGATTACATCATCAGAAACAACATGTGAACTCTCATGTACTAAGGCAGTTTGAAATGAATGAGGAACTTACAAGGTGAGATCACTTGGTATTGAACACACCAGTGGATGTTTTCTGCTATAGGGTGTCCATTCACTATGCCAAGCAAAGCAAACTACAAGTGTTGATTCTTTACCTGGCTCTGAAGCAACACAAGGGCACATAAATGTGTGCATTGTTGCCTGAAATACTGAGGGGCTGAAGTGCATCAGTACTGGAAGATTCCAGTTTCTTAAAATAAATCGTGTTTAGAATGACCATACTAATCCATCTCTAATGGGCTTCTAATTATGTCTCATACATTAATCATCATTCAAATTGCCCTTTTAGTCTGTAGGAGTGCTAGGGAATTCACATGTCCCCTGATGTGTGTATCTGCTAAAAAGCTACCCTAAGTTCTGCTTCAAAAGTAACAGTTTGTCAGTAACATTTGTACGCCAATACAGTATAATAATTTCACAATGGCCACTCTCAGGTTCTGTTCAAAAATACTGTTTATATATATATTCATGCACAGAACATTCATAGCAGAGAAACTGTGGATGTACTGGTTCCCTTCAACACAAGATAAAAAATCAATATTTCATTAAACCTTTGACTCTGCTTCATGTATCTCTATCTACATTTTCATAGGAAAACAGCCATCTTAAAACAAACAAATAAGAAAGAGCCATTATTGGAGGATATTCTTAAACTAATCAACACTCAATCAGGTATTTCTAATTTTCCAGCTATGAATACTTAAGCACTTCAAACTAAAAAACATGTTGTCTTTGAAAGTAAATATTTTTTCTTTTCTATAAAAGTCTGTGCCAATCAGCTTCACAACACAGCAGCTTCTCTCATTTAATACATTAATACACATTTAATGTATTTAAGACTGTTTAACAAAGAAAAGGTATGCAACAGCTACCAATCTACTAATTTGGTGAGAGGGACTGCAAGTGGAAGCAACACAAAGAACTATAAGGAAAGTGATCTGAAAAAATGCAAAGAAGCATTAAGGAAGTGGAGGTGGGTATTTGTATATGAACAAATGTAAGGAATGGACTGCAAAAAAGGCAAATTTGTTTTTTTCAAATGTGACAGCATGGGTTTGGACTAACACATTGTGTTTGAACAGGTAAAAGTACAAACTGTGCACACCTGATTAAATAACAAAAATGCACTGGAAGTGAAAAACAGGCAGATTTAGGAAAATATGTACCTTCTGAGAAGAGTAGGAAGGAAAGAAAGAGGGAAAGAAAGCCCATGTTAATAGATAAATACTGCTAAAAAAGAATTTCCTATGTTAAGAATTTGAATGTTTTAAATCAGCTTGAAAAGGCTGATCAAAAACCCCTGCAATGGAGATAAATGCTTTCTCTTTAAATACATCCCACTTCAAAGAGACAGTGAGGACTGAGAGACAAAGGCTAAGAAACTGCAGATTTATTGAATTTAATGTTTTGCTCCTGATTTTTTTAGAAGCAGGAATGAAATGCACCAGGAGCCACATTTCTTCGTGTGATAAAGCTGAACTCTGGAAAGGTTTCAGGTAGAAATATACAGCTGTGCATTTTAGTTACAATATGTAAGAACCAAATGACAATGAATTTTGCCCTGCAGAGTGTTGAGTTCACATGGACTACACTTCAAATTACATAATTTAAAAAAAAATATTATTATGATGGTTAAAACTGTATTTAATTTGGTTTTCTCAGTTCTTCATTCTCAAGGTCATTTAGCCTTACAGACATACACATATACACACATTTTGTTTCTTAAAGCTAATTTACTTTTGTTGATTATTCAGCAGTGGAAGTCATACACTTCTCCCAGTAGCATCATTACAATGAATTAATAGCACTGTTTGCTGTTATTTTTATTGGGAAAAATGACTTTCAACTATTATGTCTCAGCTGGAGCAATTGTATGATATCTTAGGTTGTCTTACTCATGCCACATCTTAAAAATAACATGAGTGCCAACCTTAATTGGATGAATATTGTAGGATATATTAAGAGAACATAATGAAACACTCTATTTCTTTAGACATTTCCCAATATGGGTGTAATTAAACTCTCTTTTTCCTTGTTGTTAATTCTGATCAAGTTTTACGAATCAGTCTTAAGGAAAACCTAAAGAGGAGACATTTTGTGTCCTAGAGGCCCAATTCTGCATTTATTATTTGTGACACTTCTAGTTATTCAACCAGAAATTTGTGTGTAAGAACAGAGCAATTACACCTTGGCAAAGAACAGATAAAGATAAATCAATTTTTCTCTCCTGGGGACTGGATAACAAAGAGTAAGAATATATTGATCAGTGGAGCACAGGCTGAGGCACAGCATGGGGAGCTGGATGTTCGCTGTTGTCACCACACACTCCCAGGGGTGCAGGCACCTTCTCCCTGGCCGTGTCCTCCCTGGGGGCAAGGGCACAGCCCTCTGCCTGCCCCTCGGCCCAAGGACTGCCTGCCATGGGCTGTGTGTGTGGGCAGGGGCTGCCAGATGCCCATGACCCCAAACTCAGGGGTCAGGCTGGCAAGGGTTCAATCTGGCTTATCCTTGGCTTTCATTAACTCCTGCCTAAAGGATTGAAATTATTAAGAGGAAAATAGTGCTATAAAGGAAATCACATCATCCCATACATTTATTTGTGGCAACTAAAGGGTAGATGGGTTTGATTTCTATCCTCTGCGTGAAACAAAATTTGCCCTGGTGACCCTCTGCCCATTAGAGGGAATGGCTTCTCTCTTGCTGGCTCCTGTTGCAATGGATTCTCTGTTTGTTTCCTGTCTCAAGAGTAACCATGACAAAAGCCAGACTAATGCAATCAAGGATCAGAGACAAAGCAAAACAAGATAGCTTTCCTTTTCAGCAAAATAAAAACAAGGATTTGTTTTTCAGCTTGCTCTTGGGCTCATCTTTTATAGAGTGATCATAAGTTTAAAGACAGAGGAAAATTGCTCAGAACTCCAATAAAATTTAGACTACACAGCAACCAGCAATACCAGGGGATTTCCAACCAATATATTAGCCAACAAATCAATAACAAGAGTAAATCCTCCTGCATTGAGAGCAATCAAATGCTCACTAACAGGTACTATCACCTATATTAATATAATCCCCCAAGTGTCAAAGTTAATACCAAAGGAAGCTTATGCTTCATATGTGATAAGCTGAAGGATATTTCTTAATAGTGGTTTAAATAAAAGGAAATTGCATGGAGATTTTGCATTAAATGATGCTGAACTGACTTGGCTCTGCTGGAGTTTCTTCTTTCTGGAGATGCTATGTTTGCTTTATCCCAGAGAGCATCTGGTCCATGAGGACTCTTATGCTAAGCCTGAAGTGAATTCACAATGTTTTAAACCTAGAGGCTTTCTAAAAGTGACTTTCTCTTGTGTCAGGATGTTTACATAGAAATTTTTCCATGACCAGTGAAAATCATTCCTTCTAGTGTTTATTTCAAACTCACTTAAATATGTAAACTTCCAAATGTGAGTTTAATATTGTTATGTGAACCAAACACTTCCTTACCATTAACAATTTCTCATCTGCACCGTGATTACATAACAATATAATGGGAATTTAAATCTCTTAATTTGAAAGAGCCTCGTGAGGATATGTTGTGGTTTAGTTTTGTTTTCAGGGAACAGATACTTGTTGATTATTTACATTGTAAGGAGTTCAGCTCCAGAGTTTGGCCAGTCTGTTTCTTCTGGGTGAGTTATCTTCATAATGTTCCTTTCTCACAGGCTGGGGAAGTGTTGGTTCTTGTATGAAAATGCACATAAAAATAAATTACATACAGGCAGAAAAAATAACCCTGGATACTCCTTGCTGTCTCAAATCAGTTAGGGTAGGCAGGTGAATTTGCCTCTGTCTTATCTGATTAATATTTTCTAGCAGGTAATGACTGGCCAAGGGGCTGTACCTCTACAGAAGGAACAATGTTACAGTTAAGCTATTTACTAATTTTCAGGTAATTCACTTGTAGAGTTACAAAAGGTCCTGAGAAACATACTCGATTTCTCCGTGGTTTACTGATCCATATGCAGACAAAAATACAAAATTTCCTAAATTGCTTAACAAAATGCGTGGCAATGCCTTGAGCTGGGGTAAGCCCCGTAAGTAACTGGTAACAGCTGACAGTCATCCCGCGTATTCCACATCCCCCAGTCTGAATTCAGAAGCCTACAAAAGGCCATTCACGATTTTGCAGAGGCAAGTGGGAAGCTAGCTATGTGCAAACTGATTTAATGAGCTAAGTGGCAGAAAGCAATGAAACAGGAAACATTGCAGTTTGCCAGAAGAAGCAGCTTTCTATTCCTAACTAGGTGTTATTGTTATGGTGGTAATGAGCAAGATCAGGATTTTGTAATTAACAGAAAGGACTTTGAGATGCCAGACTGATGAGTCACAAGTTCAAAGAGTGGGTGTTTGAAGGATATTTATGATATAAAGCAATAACAACTGCCTTTCACAAAATGGTTCACACCTAAATGATGGCACTCTAAAAACTGGTACACGGTAGATGTTTTTAACTAAGCAGTGCTCTAACAGATTGAAAGGTGTTTCTCAGAAAAGAGGATATAGAAAAAAGCTGCTACTTTGCAGTAACACCCCTCTAGACAGAGAAAAAAAAAGAATTCTCATTGCAGAATGCAGAACAAATAAGATGGGGTTTTACTTGTATATCAGTGAGGACAAGTAGTTTAAGGGAGAAAAGCAGCTATTTAAGAAAGAAGATCAAAGAGATGATCATGCTGGTTTCTAAGCTGACTGTGCTGGTATGTGGATCTCTGGCACCATGAGGAAGAGCGAAAGCAAAATGGCTAATTAGGAAATGATGAAGGCTTTGCATTTGAACCCAAATTTCCCCAAAGCATACATCCATCAACATGCTTCATGTGAACACTTGCACTGCTCTGCCTTTAGTCAAAAATCCGATGCTTTGGTGATTGATAAGGAGCTAATACAGAAATGCATGAAAAACCTTAATACCAGCCTATTAGCACTTCTGTCTGAAGTACATTGCAGTGTTCATGCTAATTACTTTATACCATTAATCCCAGAAATATTTTGAAAGTATTTTATGGCCTGGTCCTTTAAGAGTTATCTATATGCCTCACTCAAAAAATATGAGCAGTCTCCTTTGCATCATTAGGATTCACATACTTAAAATTAACCATGTGAGTATTTTTTCTTTCCTTTGTAGGCTGGGGCTTTTGCAGAACTAATGAAACACCAGATGGCTGGATGGCACTGAACTTTAGAAGATGAATAAAGAGTAATCGTGGAAATTATCATCTGGTAAATCACATTACAATCCCATGGAAAATAACAAAAGTGAGGTTTTGGGTTTTTTTTAGAAAGGAAAGTAAGCAGCTAACAGCAGAAACAAGCAATGAACAGCAATGAGTTATGAAATTATGATCAGAGACATCTGTGTAGGAGCACAGGGTGACTACAATGGGGGGACCACAAATTTGTAACACAGAGCAATTTTGGATCTTGTATCCAGTGTCAGCAGACATCAGATGCACTATCTCAGAAATCATAATTGAAAAATTAATCTCATTTGGGTTAGAAATAAGCACTGTCTCATGGATTGGCTGACAAGCTTTAAAAAGGCCTACTATAGATGGTGAAATATTGAGCTTAGGGGAAAAAAACCCCAAAAAACTAATGCTAATGTTTCAGTACAGAACAATTTGACTGATGAGGAACATTTATGAGAATTCCGTAACATAGCTGAACGTTGACCAAGGGTGGTATGGCAACTGTTACCTTGTTGGCAGAGGAACTTAAGTGAGTGGGCTCAGAGAATAATGGAATACAGAAATTAGAAATAAAGGGATAGTACAAAACCAGATGAGCATGAAAGAAAGTGTCGTAACTAGAAACCATTTTTAATGAGGAATAGTCACATGAAAGAAAAGCTGCATGATCTATAGAATGGGTTTAAAAATTTTTAGACGCCAGGAAACTTTGTGGACCCACTCCCTTAATAGATGGGGAAGCTAAGGCAGAGAAGCCTCATTTCCTGCCATGCCATGACTGCACATTTACTTGCCTGGTCGGTTTTTGTGTGTAGCATTAAATTTATCTCTATTTTAGAATTATTAGTTCTTCATCTATTACTTCCATTATGTTACTACCTTGTGAGCAAATGAAGAATTTGAGCTTTATGCTGTACCCCAGCTACATATTCCTGTGTGGCCTTCCATTGTATTCTGTCCTTATGTAGCAAACCCAGGCTGGCTGCAATGCAAAGGAGCCATCTGTATTCACAAAGAAGCAGGATTAAATTCAGTAATGCAGATCAAACAGAGAATGAGCATGCATTGATTAGTCACATCCACATGTCCTCCACACCCTGCCTTCTATTTGTCATATTATTATGTTGTTGGCTTAAAAACACTAGTGCTCAAACAAGAAGCTATTATTAAAACCTCACATAAAGCACTGATGTAAACTTTTGCATTGCAAGTAAGTGCAGTGAGATAGCCCTGCTTTCTGCTGTCCCATACAATGATCTATCAGAGCCTTCATAACCTAAGCACTTTCCCAGACATAGCAGGTAACTATGATTCAAGCCTACAAGTCCTGTCAAGGTGACAGGTACCTGGTAAAACCAGGAGTCACAACTACTTTTACAATTTAAAAATCTGGGGTAAAACCAAATCAATAAACTGACAGAGGTTATTTCTGAGAAAGAACAAAGAAAGGAAGGAAGAAAGAAAAAATATACAGGTGAAGATTTCACAAGGTAGATTAGTAGAAACTACAAAGCAGCCTCTAGCTATTTTTTATCCCCAGCTGCACTTTCTCAATTCTGCTAAACCAGCACTGAAACTCTACTTATTGATTCACACATTTTTCTATTCATTATAATAAACATTCTTTCAGATTTAAAATAAGAACAATAAGGTCACAGATTACACTTCCCACTCTAATGCTAAGTAGATGGGGTTTAACCATACATAAAAAAAACATTTCAATGTCCAGCTAATCAGGGAAGTTACAGGAAGACCACAGTGGATTGAAGGACTGTTTTAACTAGCCAAAAGTTAAATTCTGTTAATCTAGCATAAAAGTTGAGTATTTTGTTGGGGTTTTTTTTCTCATTTTCATGGCCACACCCTCAGTGTTTATCTGTTATTATTACTAACTGGTATTTTAGTCCCCAAAAAACAAATTTTCTGGTTCTGAATCTTAACAGCAAACAGATCTAAACAACCTGTATGTCTGAAACCCTTAAAATTTTGTCTGCCTTCAGAAGGCTGAATATTTTACTGGACAGAAGTAATGCTGTATTTCCCATTTTCCATATATACATAAAGTTAGTTATAAAACAGAAGATCTGAGTGATTTGCTCTCAAAATTACAAGCATCAGCCACTATTAAAACCCTTTAATTCACTAAAATGTTGCAGAAGCAATGCAAAATTCCTAATGCCTAAAGGTGATAATGGTCTTGGATCATGAAACTCAGCCCAAACTACCTTCAAGCACTCATGTTTGTTACTCTGTTACTGCTTTGGTACTTGACCTGGCAGAATGCAGGCAAAGGTCAGATGGTAACTTCTTGCCAGAGGAATATTTCTTGGGAGTGGGAGTCCTCCTCCTTCAGGGTCCTCAGTGCACTGACACTCCTCCTGCGAGCCCAGAGGAGCCAGCTCAGGTTTCCAAACAGCCATGCAGAACTCTCCTACCAGCCACAGCTTTCCCCAGCTGTATACACCATGCAACACTGAAAGGCAGTTTTTCTGCTAGCTGAGAGGTGTGCCTTCACTGTATCCACTAATTAAATATTTTTTCCTCACTGTTTCACCCATTTTAAAGCATCTCCATTATGTATTTTACATTCAGCCCTCCTATTCTTCTTTACTTGTTCTACTCTCTGCTGCTTTCTAATGAATGTATTTCAGTCACTCAGAGTCTGCTATTGTGCATGAAGTCAGAAAAGAGTTCTTCAGTAGGCCAACCCCACATAGCTGACCATGTTATGCACTTAAGTTTTTCAAGGAGGCCATCTATAAACCTTCAGAATTGAAGATAACATTTTCTGACACCTCTGTCCTGTAGTTGAAATCAATCACTTGTCTTGTGAGTCTGCTTGGATGTCTGGGATGCCACAGACAGAGTCCTTGACTTATGTTTACAGGGACTACACTGAGACCAAGGCAGGTAAAGCAGCCACCAGCACGGGGTGTAGGGGCTCCTAGCGTGATCTGCAGTAATGACCTGTCAGGGAAGCAGGCTGTGCACCACCACACTGTGAGATACCCTGGGGGACTCTCTTTAGGAATTCAGCATGCCCTCAGGCAAGAATGAAATCACACATCATTTCAATATTGGTTTATGCTTTTCTTTTAGGGTGTTTCCTCCCTTTCATTGGTCTGTTCAAATCTGTATTTCTAAAAATTTCCAAAACAAAAAGGAAGTCCTGAAAAGACCATTCCAACCTTCCTGCAAAAGGGCTGTGTCTTGGAGGTTTCAGATTTTTCCACAAAAAAATGCCTTTTGTCTCAATATGGATTTGAAAAGGCAGCCAGAAAAGAAAAAAAAAAAAAGTGCTCTTATCTGATGATTTTAAACAGGAATTGATTGTTTTATCATCTTCAAAATTTAGCAAAATTTCAAGAAGTATGCATTGATGTGAGAGGAGCTTGCAAATAGTCTTGGAGAAGAAAGGAAACATAATTTCATTCCCTTAGTGTAATAGGAAGGTGGACAACACAAGGACAGTGAAATCTCTGCTGGAGATAACAATAAAGCCCAAGCCCTTTATTTGCCAAAGCCTTTGATTGCTGCTTCTATTTTTTCTTTCAGCAAACACAGTGCTCTTCCATTTTAGTGATCTTGCATCTTTTGTTTTTCCCTGCAGTACTGATGTTCGTTCCCGGGTACAATGTAGATTGCCAAAGTGTTGTCTCAGGGGTTGCTAATGATCCCTGTGGCTCTGCCCTCCCCAGCACAGCCTGAGAGGGACAGAGGCAGCCTGTCCTGCCACTGCATGATCCTGGACTTCTGTCCAGCTCTGAGGCCATAGGAAATATGAGGGTTGCCAAGATTATGTGATTTGCCAAGGTCACACAAGAAGGGGCAAAAGAGATTTCCTTACTTATGATGTAGTAAATAGAAATTAGAAATTGCTCTTAGAAATTACTTGTGTTTACCATAGGAAGGGATTTCCATTTTCTAAACATCATTGTAATTCTTATCACTGTGAATAATCACCCAGAAGAAACTTCTTGTGTGCTTAACCCCCATTAAAAAAGAGGGTTTAAATATACTCAAAGGAGCATCATAAATAGCCTAAAAAATATCTCTGCGTATGAAAGCTCTACAAATGACTCACAGAGACATGAGTCAGATGGAAAAAATGCAGTTCAGGTACCTGTAAAGACCTGCATACAAGGCCTAAAATGGTTTTAATTTCCATGGAATATAAAATAGAAGTGTAGGCATGCACTTAATTTTCTCAGCAAGCTCTCACTGATAACAGCAATTCAAAAGCTTCATCACTTGAAGTCATACATTGTTCCACTCACTTGAGAGCTAAAACCCAGTGTCATAGACAAGAGCCACCTCCACCAGAAAACTTGCCATTCTTTTATTTTTCCTCACCATTAGAGAGAGTGCATCATTAGAAAGCTGAATTGCTGGCCTTTCAGCAGAGAGCTGCAAAACAGTGGGTGCACAGGGAAACAATACTTAAGGGGAGAAAGTCAAACTACTTTGATCAAAAAATTCTGTGTCTCTGTTTCTTGAAATGAGCTTATAGGCCAGGAATATATAGCTAGTCAAAATAATTTTTTTTTAATAGCACAGCATAAAATCTACATATCTTGTTGAAATATTCAGCAAGTAACTCCTGCCCTGCCAGTGCATTATTATGTTGTCTTATCCTGAATACAAAGACAAACAGTTGTAGAGAGATTTTTGCCACACTTCACATATATCAAGTACAGCAGATGTAGCAGCCTCCTCTCAGTAGCAGACATTCTCTCCTGTATGTGAATTGTCTCTTAGGTATATAAATGAAGATGGGATTATGTCTTTGCTGGAGCAGCAGGTGAATGAATCACAAAAACCCTTTCAGTCAGCCTTTAGATAAAACATGATCATTTTCCAGGCTTTGTGTCTAAATAAAGAGCTGCAGAAAAATGGCCTGATTCGAGAAAGTGGTGGAAAGAAAGGAACTGGTAAAGATATTTATTTTTTAAAAAACATAGTATCTTAATCCATTGATTCCCTGCCTAAGTTAACTTTTGATAAATGCTCATCACTATTCTTGACTATTCACATAAGCAAGGAAAAGTATGGTTGTGAAGGGGGTAAAGATGACAGTTCTGTTCCATAATGTATTCAGCCAAGGTGCCCTTATTCATGTATTATACACATGGGCATTTTTAATATGCAGGTTGCAGCTATTTAAAACCTTGCTAATGCTTCATGGAAAAAATGGAATCAGTCTACTGAGATTTCACCTATACAGCATGTCTATTTTTCCCCTCACTATTTTATATCTAATAGCATTTGCACTAACGCTGAATCTTTGTAACTAAAGAGTTTGTCTGATTTTGCTGTAAGATGCTTGACTGAAGTTACAGCCCTCACTGATGTATCTCTTTGTGTCTGTTGGGATGATATAAACCAGTTTCTGTTTTCAGAGAGAGCTTCTGGGTTTCTGCAAGTGGCAATAAAGTCCTGCTCTCCCTCAGGCTGAGTAGTGTGGTTGTCAAGAACTGTGGGCTTGTGCCGCCCTAAAACACATTTAAATCCTTCAGATTTTTATTACTGCTGTATTCACAGCAAGTGTATCTAAAATGAACACTGACACTAATGCCTGCCCTTCACAGTATTCTTTAATCAGAAAGGAGTTGTTTCTTGCTGGTTTTAAGCCACATTGCATCAAATTTCTGGAAAAAAAAATATTCAGATCTGGTCTGTTTGATATTGCTGCAGTAATAAACGCAGATACTTTGTTCAATTTATTTGAACTATTTTCCAGACAACATATATTTGCTTATAGATTCTGTTTGGCAAGGTAATGAAAGCATGTACAAATCAGAAATTTCCCAACTATTCAAGATTATTAATATTTTATCCCTTTTCAGGGAATTACTCACACAGAGAAATACAGATTAATAGTAAAGACATCACACAGCAGAAGAATAACAGGATAATGTGTGCTGAAATAGTTCTCATCCAGTTGCACAGACAAAATATACCTCAGTTCTTGCATGAAAGAGCTCTGGCTCATCATCATATGAATTATGTTACTATCATAATTCCTCTGGCTCTTTGACTGCTTGTATATAATGCCCACAAGAAATACAATACCATAAGCTGTCTTCAATTATAGGTCAGATATACACTGTTTGTTTGAAAAGAGAGGGTCTGTTGTTCAAAGTCTTTATCATCTCTATCTGCCTTTTGCTGAAGTGTCCTAAAAATAAATGCAGTTAAAGTTCATCATGACCCTTGCACAGGCTTTTCCTTTTAGGACAGTAATTTGAATCCAGCACAGGTCAGCAGAAACAAGCTGGAATTATCCTCCTAGACAGACAAATATTTGTAGCAGCTGGATAAAGGAGGTCACAGGCCTTGCTCTGCTTCACAAGCTACTGCTGCTCTTGTCACAAGTGACCACTACCAATTAACAAACTTATTGGGCATCTCGGCAGAAAGGTTAGAAAGTGAATTAAAGGGTGACTGAGTATTGTCATTCCCCTACCCTAGACAAGAGTTGTTCATACTCCCATTGCCATACATCATGAATGTATATAGTGCTTAAAGAAACCTGTTGTTTAGATGGAAGTTGTAAATAACTTCATTATCTTAACATATAAAAGCTGTTATATGTGCAAATATTTCACTACCATTGTTATTATTGAAATATTAAATATGAAAAATCTAAGACATTTCACTAGCCTGCAAGACTTTCTGAAAGACTACAGTTAAATATTTTTCATAAATGGGTTCACATGCATACATGTCTAACACTTCTACATAGTCTATCATTATTGCAGTTGCATCGTTGCATTTAGTGGCTTTATAGTACAGCAGAGAAACCTATGTTTTTTTTTTTTCTTTCAGCAGCAGTGAGGAATCACCCTCCATTGATTTTTTTTCTGCAGAGTAACAAAAATCTGAGGCAGTTGTCTTTTTTTTTTGTGTGTGTGTGTGTGTTATTTGAATCAACTATGGATAGAGCTCACACACAGCCACACAATACTACACCATAATATACTTCGGCCAGATGTCCTCAGGCCTAGAAAAACTTGTTAGTCAAATGTTTAGATGTTAATACGAATTCAACTGAATTCAACTGAACATAAAATAAATTCTACTTTCATTCAGTGTAAACATGGTAAGCAGTGAAACATGTTCTCAGTTCCAATACTTCTTGATGCAGGTTGAAGTTCCATTTTTCTTTCAGAGAAAAGGTGTGGGACTACAAACAAAGCATATGGTCAGCCTTTTTGTTTCTGTCACAAAAATTACTTTCGTTAATTATCAGTCTTCTTGGCAGGCTCAGCAAAAAGTCCAGGGAGATACTTTCAAGAGCCATCACGTTTTCACACTACATGGTTTTCAGACTATAAACAGCATGCTTGGTTTGCCCAAAGAATAGGCCTTCCCCCCACTCCTGCAAATGCAAATACAAGAAATGTGCATGCCATGGGGCTATGTGATAGTCACAGCCCATAATGGAAAGCAAAGGTGGAGGGTCCCATTCCTGATTTCATCACTTCACTCTCCCATGGATTGAAGCAAACAGCTGATCTCTACTTTATCTCAGTCCTACCCGCTATAATCTGGAGATAATAGCAATACACAAAATACTTTGAAATCTTCCTGATAAAAATGTTAAGCAGTGCAAATACCTTTAAAAACACTCTGATTTTTTTCTTCTCACATGTTGCCTGGGGCTTGGTGCATTCTTACAACAGCAGCAAGCCAGCAGATGAGGCACAGTTTTCCAGTAGATGGAACCTACACTTGCTGCACATTTCAGGTGACAGAATGAACATTGGGGATTTTTTTGTGCAGAACCTGCTTTTAGGTCACTATACTCGGGCACTGTCACAACTGGTCTGAGGAAAGGCTTACTGGTGCCAGATGAAGTAGAGCACTGTGCATTAGTAAACTGGGCTGAGGTTTGGTTCAAAAGGCACAAGATACGTCCTGTCCAAGTAACTGGCAGGAAGTTTGGCCTCTGCCCTGAGAAGCATCCTGGAGAGAAGCAGATGAAGATGAGCTTGCTCTACAACCTTGATTATCACTGTAGCTGTGACATGTCATTCTCAGAAGTATTAGTTTGGGGCAAAAATAGTAGCATCTGCCTTCTAAAATACAGAGAGTCCTTGTCATGATGGCAGCATTAAACCTGTTATTAGCAGGTCATAACTACCCTCTTGAAAACATATGTTCCAGTTCAGCAAAGTAACATGCACTAAACTTTCTCACATCACAGAAGAGTTTCTTCAATCTTCTGAGTGGTTTCTTTACTAAGAAATCAATTCCTACTACGCATTCATCTGACAAGCCAGTGTCTTATGCTAACTATAAGACCTTCAGAGAAATAACTTCATACTCTTTGCCACTCCACATCCTATGAAAGAGCTTATGAATGAACAGCTACAGAGTCATCTGATGGCTCTGGAGGTTCCTCTTCAATCTCCCTTTTATCATAATCCCACCAAAGTAAGAGATATTATCCCAGTGCTGATACTGCTGCTTGGCATGCACAGACGTGTAGTCTTGTAGCACTCTTCTCTCATCTGTCTTGATATCCATGTGTTGTTTTCTGCCTTCTACACAGATTGGAAGTTTCCTAAGGCGTTAACTAAATGGAAAAGCTAGACAATGCCCATGTCTCTTGAGTGCTTTTATATTTGAATAATAATAACCCTAATACTGTCTTTTCAGTAGAAAAACTGGGACTGGCAGGCAGAGACCAGTGTAATCAGAAGAACAAACACAGTAGTGATACTTCAAAAATGACACTGATCTGCCAGGGCAATGTTAGTAAAATCAGAGAAAAAGGGAAACTTAATGCAACTGTAATGAGTAAGGCAAAAGGAAAATGGAGGATAAGGCCTTGAACTGCAAACTGAGAAAATTTTTCTCAGTTTGGCCATTACAAGTAGAGTATTGAAAAGTGACGAAAAAAAGCATCATGGCTAATCCACAAGAGTTCATGTAATACATCCCTAATTTACTTTGGTTGAATTGCAAAGAGGAATCCAAATATCAGAGAAAAATTCCACATCATATTAAAAATGCTATGTATTTTTAAAATTCTTTTGTGACACATTGCTACTGGGATATGGACTTTTAAATTCTCATGATATTAGAGGTACTTTCATGGCATGGGATATATTATTCATTATTGTACCCTGAAATTTCAGCTCTTTCCCCTGATGGCACTCCACAAGGAGAAAAAGAGCTGATCTGCAATGTTCAAACTGAAGGACCGTGACTTAAGTCTGCATTTACCATCCTTTTCATCTGGATTTCTGAGATGCTACCACTGTGAAATTCAGATATAGATAACAGATTTATAATCTATTTTTGAAAGATGCAGGAGATAATATAAAATGAAAACTCTTCATCTCAGTGAGTGATTTAATTTTTGAACAATTTTATTCTGGGAGAACTCTAACTTGGAAAATTGGTATGAAAATAAACACTAATGGAGAGGGAGAGAGAGACCCAGTTCACCATCATAGCCTCACAATCTAAACTCAGCCTTTGAAATCCAGTAACTCGGATAGCTCTAGGTATATTGCTGGGATATGAAATGGGTGATTCTAACTTATACTGCAACGTATTTCACCATGTTACCTCAACTAACTTAGAGAGTACAATTGATTTGGTCATTTAGTTAATTGAAATGCTTAAACAAAACTTTTTGTTTACACCAGAAGGAAGTCTTTCATGAAAAGCTTTGTCCATCTTAAAAGAGAACTCACAAAGCACAGGAGATGTGATGCTGGCCACTAGGGAGTGGGGAGATGAATGCAAAGTGAAGTGCTGCTTGTGAAGTGCTGCTTTGCCTGTCTCAGGAGAGCAGCTGCCAAGCAGACTTGAGAAAGAAATCTGAAATCAGACATCTGTATGTGCATTGCGTCCACCATGTTTGCTCTGAGGAGAAAGAACCATATGAAGCAAGACAGCAAAGGTGAAATCCAGCAAGACATCCTACTTTATTGCCATGGCAACCCCACCCTGATGAAAAGTAAAAAAACAATAAAACATCTTTAGGAAAAAAAAAATCAGTGCTCTCTACCAAGGGAATTGAGGAAGATGCACTTTAAGGAAGAGCTTGACATTTCCACCATTTGGTGACTCTTTGAAACAAAGGTATGGCTGCAGTTTTTGCAAGCTGCAGAGTTAGAACATATTGTACTTGATAAATTATTTAGTTTGTTTAGCAGCTGAAGTCTGAATTATAAGTGAAAGCTGTAGTTACAGATTAGAATCTTTAATGCCACTGTAGCCAGACAGAATACTATTATTGTGATTTTCCTTGATGGCTTCTAACATCTGTCATCCCAGACTAGATTAACACTAGAATCACCTTTCCTCCATTAGACTTTCCAGGATGGGTGACTATGAATGTGGATAAGTATGTGTGTGTCTCATGCAAGAATTCATCTGAGCCTGTATGTTTGGGCTTATAAAGAGTTTTATGCATTTTTGCCTGCTGTGTCTAAATCTGTTGCTGATTTACATGTGATTTGAAGTAGATTAGATACAGAGCCCATACAGGGGCTGTGGTCATAGAGTCCAGAAATGAAACATTAGCTTGTAAAGAAAGCAATGACATGTCTTGCATCACCACACTGACACAGAACCAATGTGCAACAAAACAGTGCCCAACACGTGCTACCAAAGGGGCAACCCCACTCTTGGGAGAGTTGAAAACTGCTCTCTCACTGTTACTCCCCCTCTGGAGAAGGCTCCTGGAATGGAAAAACAGAGGCAGTGATACAGCCTGCCATTCCCTTCACTGAAGTCTTCCTGTACAGCAGGGGACTTACAGCCATAGGAAGGTGCAATATATATTTCCCCCAGCCAAAGTGAATCCTATATAGTAATTGTGTTTGCCAAATATAATCCTTCCATTTTCATCTGTTTTTTGCAAACATTGTTTCTTGTAACTAATTTGCATGGGCAATGGTTATTCTAATTCTGCATGGCAATAAGAAAAGCAATAAGAGTATCTTACCAAAGGGCATTTTTAAAACTAAATATATTGCTCTCTGTTTTAAATAGCTTGTATCTGATGTGGCTGTTATTATTCATATCAGCTGTAGCTAAGCCCTTACAGTGGCATCTCGACAGATCCTATTTCAGGTTATAATTCTGCATACAAGTCAGTAGGAATATCAAAGAATGGAAAAAGTAGAATTTGTCCTATAAATACATTTGTAGGATATGAAGATGAGAACTGACAGCAAATCACTTGATGCTTGATGCAATCACCTTCCCCTGTCTCCATATATATAATTGACAGGGATATCAACATTATTCCTTAGCCCTATGTGGTCATCACTGCTCACACAGCCTAGCTCTACAGCACCCACCCAAGCAGTGATGCCCCTTGGAGGAGAGAGAGGGAAGCCCACTCCAGAAGCAAAGCCCTTGGCTACCCCATAGCATGAAACCCTGAACTCTGCTCTCACACTTGGCAACAGTGATGGATATATTCTGTAGGACATCCAAATTACAGCCCTACAGGAAAACTCATGAAAACCCTTTAAGAGGCATGAGAAAACATTTTTGAAAGGGGTATTTTATCCCTCGGTAAATGGAAGGATAAAAAGCTCAGTACTGTCGTAAATTCAAACCGAAATTCGTACCCATTTTTACTCCAAAGGGAGGTTGTGGCCTTTAGTCTCTACTACATTAATCAGGAACAATGTCAGGGTTTAACACAATACTGCATTAGTGCATGATGTAAAATGGAGTTATGATCACAAGAACTGTCTGGTTCCATAGAAAACAGTGTTTGGGCTTTTGCAAAACTACTTCAGTCATGTGAGAAGGAAAGCTGTGCCTTGTAGCCAAGGCTTTGGAGACTTGGGTAACTCAATGAAAGACAGCACAGTCTGAAGTTGTTTTAGAACAGAATTAACATCAGCTCAAACTTCCTCATTGAGGATATGGCAGCAATAACTTGTCTTTGCAGTGAGTGCATCTTTCCTACCAGTATTAATGAGATATATGGCTTTCTGTATTTCCCATCAATATTAATGAATGCACGTGCCACTAATGATAATGTGAAACACACATGCATGTAACTCTCATTAATGATCATTAGATATCCACAGGAGAACTCTCATTAATGCTAATGAGTGTTGCACGTACATGTAGTTCCCATCAGTATTAGCTTGAGATCTGTGTGTATCTATTGCCCATTAGTGTTAATGAAAGATATACATGCATGTGGTTGAAACTGTCATTAATGCTAATGTGATGTATGCAAGAACTGACAAAATAATATACTTTGTCTTGATAACAGAAACTTGCCCTTTGTGTTTGGGTTCTAGTTCATATTTAGGAAATGCATTGCTTTCTATTAATAATCTGGTTTGGGTGTTACTTTGTCTGGGTACTAAGTACCATGCAACATGAAGACAAAATGCAGAGATTAATTTTTCAGATGATGGGAATTCTCTTATCTATGTCACAGACTACAGAAGAGTAATTGTAGTATTTATGCTGGGGTCAGTATGTGGAGGCAGTGGATATTTGCTTCGGTTCAATGGAATTTGATCAAAATTGCCTTTCTTAATGGCAATAAATCTCACCCAAAGCTGTACTCTGATAGGTACTTAGGTAGCTGTGATCTGCCTTGAACTTGGGTCATGTCAGCTATGCTTTAATTGGACCTGTGAACTTTATGGCAACTTATTTTAAAAATTGTCTTTTGTAGTTGCTTCTAATCGATTAGAGGCTGTGTGTGATTGGGCCTGAATTGTGCACTGAAGTGAAAGGACTTAGTGGAATTTACAAACTGAAAATGTGACATATGGGCAGCAGCCTCTGCTATTTCTGAGGGATCACTTTTACAGAATTTTGCTACATTTCTTTCATATTATCAAAAGCCTACAGATAGACTGTAAACAGACAAGACCTCGAAGTGTTAATTTTAAGATCACTGTCAAATAAATAAGTCCCTGTAATATTCTTTTTCAAAAATGTAAACAGGGTATACTATACCATAACCTTAAAAAATTCCAGAGATCTTTACCTAAGAGAGACCTTATTCTCCACTGGCTAAGAGCATGTCCAACCACTTTTGCCTTGCAGAACAAGTGTAGCAAAACAGCAAAAAAGGTATCACACCTACTTTCCACTATTTCACAATTTCATAAGGAAACACCTAGAGAAGCTACACCAGTACTAAATCTTGTATCCTTTTCATCCCCATATCTGTTTCAGGACTAGTCTCTTGTTTTTTTAAGACTGGGAGATAATTTACTGATAAAAATGGAACTTCTCAGCTCAAGAACACATATGTTTGTAAAGGAAAGGAAATCTTTTGCATTGCTACACTGTTTTATGCTTACAAAAACTCAGGAAACACTACTGTCTTTGTTAGAGAGAGCCTGTCTGCACAATATGCTCATGGCCTTGGTGTATATAGTCTGAACAATTCTCATTCCTCAACTTATCTCTTCCCAGCCATTTTTTTCCTTGGCTAACCCCATGGCACTAAATCACACCAGTATTCATTGTGGAACAGTGCTGTGAATCACATAATTGAAATTAACTGTTTTGGAGAAAGGACACAGTACTAGGGTGCTCTGTTTGGTTTTTTGTTTTTCTTGTGACCAAGTCATACTGAGGACAGTCATATAAGCATAACTGAGGAGACTAAAGACTGCTGTGCAAGGACAGGAATAAGCATTTTGAGAAAGGTGGTTACCACAAAAGACAATATCTCACCAAACCATAATCTCAGATCCAGCAAAGTCCTCACAACTCTTAGAATCAGCAGAGACACAATATTCTTAGGATTTTTAAGGACTAAGGCCACACCTGGATGGGAATTAAGAAACAAATTAAAACCTGTGGCTTAGTTTTTCTGTTAATCACTTTTTCTAGATTCTTCAAAAATACACCTGCCCTTAATTTCTTTATTGCTACCAGCCAAAAAGGAAGGAGGTTCCAAGTCATAGGAGCAAATACAAAATGAAAAGAAAACAATCCCAAACCCAAACAAAACAGCAACAAAGCATGGTCCTGAAACAGCATGTACTTCAGTCTAGGTATAAGGCCTTTAATTTGGCACTCGGTTTCATCTTAACAGCATCCTAAGAACTAACAATATTCTGTCACAAAACCATGACTTAGGGCTCAGTTTTCCTTTCTGAGCATGTAAGCTTTGTTTACATATTTGCAGCTCTGGGGCTCGGCAGTGTAATCAAGTGCTCCCAATTTTAATTAAGGGAGTTAAATTTGCATATGCACACTCCCCTGTTACTGGTGTTAATGCCTCAGCAATGCCAGCAGCTTTGAAGGAACTAAGAAAACAATAAACGACAGAAATAATAAAAAATCCCCTAACAATCAGGGTGTTTTTCACAAAAGTAAGAGATGACTATTAAATATTTCCATAAAGCTAACATGCAGTAACTGAGATTCTGGATGGGCTTTTAAGTGAGGAGGTGTTTTCAGAGCTCATACAGACTCATTGTCCTGTCAAAGGGCCTCAGGTCAATAACTCAGGATCAGGATTTTTCATTCTGTGGGAAAGCCAGGAAGAAGTGAAAACACTTGTAGTCTTTCATGACTGCTGTTTACAGGAGAGCTCCTCCTCCATGTAACCTGAAGAGATGCTTTTGGTTGGAGAAGTAAAGCCTTGCACCTCAGACTTTCACAGGATCCTCCAGCTTGCTGCTTCACTTCCTTTTTGGGTCACCACAAACACACAGATCTCTTCTGCAGGGGGATGCTGTCAAGAACCAGGGCAAGATGGATAAGTATCTGTGTTATTCAAAAAAGTCAGTAAATTTTGTGGGCTTAAGATAATGTCACTGAGACATTCACAGGTACACCAAAAAAATAACATTTTGAAGTAACTAGACAGGGGTTACCAGGGGGTGGAAGGAAGTTTTGATTTTTTATCTTAGTTTAACTATACAATCCTCCAGTAAAATTTGGACATTAGCATTAATTCCCGCTGCTCTGCTCACATCCAGAAGGCAAGTCTCTCATTTTAAGGAGAGAGAGAAAGAAGCTTGGCATAATATAGTGTTGCTTGGAACAATCTCTCTTCCCATGCAGGTACCTGAGTGGTTAGAAGGGAATCCACCCTTAGTGCTTACTGAAAGAGCACACCATGGAGATGAGTGTGTCTGTATTAACATTGGAACTGCAACTACAAAACCCTGTACAACATAACAGGCTCCAAAGGACCCACTACGTTACATTCAGTAAAATATGCCCTTTTATAATTGCTCAAATGCATTTTGACGTCATAGACCAAATACAGAGAGCTGGCCTATTGTACAAACACTGCTGTAAGATTTAGAATAGCCTACTGGGTAAATAATAACAAGTTTTAAAATGGTTCAAACATGAATTTTCACAATATGACTGAATTGCATCAGAGAAAACTATTGTGTTGATTCTCAGGCATGTCCACAGGTGATTTCCTTTCTTTTCCTTTTTGTTTCCATATTTAACATGACTGTTACATATGCCACTTATATAATGATGCACAGTTCCTTGCAGTCCTTGGGCACAAACTATAAGAAACCTGTTGTAAATTCACCCCATGCCAAAGTGGTTTAGCTGCTTTGGTTTTAAAGAACAATCTCAGTACATATTTTAACATAATCTGAGTATAAAGGGATTGAAAGGTGATACTGACAGAGGGAAAGATATTTTCTAGCTAATGGGGAAGAGATGAAGTGGTCTTTGTCTGTCTACTGCAGACTTTAATTCCCCCTTTATTTTCTGACCTGTTTTTCAGTTTGATTCTGCTTTCCTGGACTAAAAATGGAAACCTTTTCATAACACCCCACTTTATGACAGAGAGAAAAGACATCTTGATCTATGTCCGTCATTAGACTTGGTCATAATTTTCTTTCATCTTATGCCTTGAAAATGCTTATGGAGAATAAAACTTATCACAAGACTGATTCATTTTCTCTGTGAAATACAATAAATTAAGAGCAGAAAAATTATTGATTCCTAGAGCAGTCAACAAAAAGTTTGTTGTCTATTATCCAGGGCTAAACTATTCATAACTGACATTCTCACAGCCTAGGAACAGCTAGGTTAATAGGACAACATTTTGTTCTCATATCTTTAAATCAGGAGATACTCCTCCAGATTATACAACTGCAACTGTGAGTAGAATATTTGAGTAGAAATACTTTCCTGGCCTGTCTTATGAGTTTTGCTGAGCATTTCCTTGAGGAGGTACCTCTGACTTGGTCCCACGGAGAGCTTGGCATTGAAGAAGCTGAATAACCTTGTTCACCCAGGAAGGCAGGTAAGAACCCCAGAACCTGTGAGGTACACAGAGCACCAGAGACAGACTTTTCATAGCCTTTCACTTTAAAGTGAAATAGATGTGAAAATAGGGAATAGAAGACACATTTTAAAGTGTAGGAGTCTCAAACTGCAAAGGTAAACACAAAGCAAGGTACTATTCTGCTTAAAGGTAGCCAATAGAAAGCATGTAAAGAGTTAAACAAGATAAAGTATACAGAGAATGAGTTTCATAAAGGGGAAAGGTAATGTTTAGGCTAAGCATGCCAGCAAAAGTCTCTTTAGTGGAAAAAGAGAGACAATCTTCTCCAGAAAGAGTCTCACACCTCACCTTGTCCTGGAAGTCTACCAAACAGACTATTCACACAGCTGCTCATGGAAGTGGGAGCACTTAGGAAACCAGTTTAAAACAGATGCTTTAATTTTCAGACAGTATAAATTAGAGGAGATTAATTCTGGACATGATTTCAGCAGATGAGGTTTCAAGACATGCATCAAATACAGCATACAAGGCATCACAGCTTATTAACAAAAAAGTTTTGTAGTCCAGGTTAGAAGTGAAGAATATAACATCATGAAGTTTGCTCAGTTTTTGTTGTGTCTTTCAGTTAAGAAAAAGAAATAATGTTTTCCGGAGTCCAGAAATTGATGACAGTCTGAACAGAAAACCAGAGTTACAGTGAACTTTTATGGAAACTCAGAAGCAGAAGGCATTTTGGAATGATTTTAATTTTACAATGTATCTTGCAAGCACCTATAATAAGACACAGCTTCCAGCAGTTACCAGACTCACTGCAAAGAATATTCAAAAGGATTTTCAATATGGAAAACAACACATTTCCAAATGTGACAATCTCACGCTCACCCTTCCTGGTAACTAGATCCTCTTGGTACTGGCAATACAAAGGTTCCTGAGTTTCTTTCTCTCAGTTCTCCATGGATTCAGATGAAGAACACAGCTCTCCTCTGCAACAAACCCTTCCTCTACAGATTGCCTTAATTTCTTTATACTCTGTTATTTATTAAGACATTCATCAAGCATCACACAAATAGGAACCTTCAGTTAAATGTCTATATTCATGCCCAGCTCCTTAGGACCCCAGTGTACTAAATACTAATATGTCAAGTATCAAATAATAATTTTGAAAACAGTGCTTTAACAGTATCTCAAACCAGCTGCCATTTGCATGGTTACTTTACTAACTTTTACTCAGAAAATGCTTATCAGTACCTTCAGGGTTTTCTATATGGAAGAAACAGTAGATTCACTTTGATTTCATGGTTAAATAAAACAACACAAGGTGTTTAACCAGCAAGGCTGTAAATCATGACAAAGCATCCGTGGGCTTTTCATTTTAATGTCCCGTCATGAAGACTATAATGATTTGCAGTGTTTACTAGCATGATTATCTTTCTAACAGAGAAACCAAAGACTTTGTGTTGGGTTTTGTTTCTTTGGGCTTTGTTTGTTTGTTTTCCTGCAAAGAGGATATATGATTTTACAGGTGAGAGAAAATCAGCATTCTTATGGAAAAAGGGGTGGACTCATATTGCCATAGTACAGCTAAATGAATGATTTAAGGCAGAGAAGTCAAAGCTGTAGCATTTCCACATATGCCAAGCCCATCAATCCCCAGTGCTTCTCAACACTAAAAACTGAAATAGTTCTGCCCCAGACTGCTGTTTAATTTAGCAGAACTGCTTTGCACATCACTGAGCCATAGTCCAAGGAAAATACTGAATTCACATGATAAGGTCTACTCTGGCCCAGGCACACCTGAAGCTGGCAAATAAGAAGTTAAAAGCAAGACATCTTGGTAAGGGGAGTGATATGTGCTCCTCACATACTAAAAAAGCTCTGTTGTCTTCCCCTGGGGGCACCTGGGAAGAAGGTGCCACACACACACTGACTTGTTTGGGGTTGTCAGGCCATTAACTGGGCAGTGTGACACAGTGTTTGTGTGTGTGTTTATGCTGTGCCATGCACACACTCACTTGTTGTGAACCACAGAAATGCTAAGCAAGAATTACCACTACTAGTGGCCTTTTCAGTGCCACAATCAAAAGTGATTTGGTGAGATGCTACCAGAGTGCTCCTACCCTCAGTCAGCAGCACTGAACTCAGCCACCCCTATGTGAGCTACCCACAGGGTTAGGAAAATATGCTGCTTCATCTTTATTGGGCAACTTGCACAATTAAAAAACAGTTCAGGATTTCACACCTATTTGTCACCTGGCAAAGCAGCATTCAGTTTCTTTATTTGGCAGAAACTAAATCAGACCTCATAAGCAGAGCATATGCCAATACTATCCTGATTAACTAACAGTCAATACTACACAGTCATCAGTTTGCACAGAGATAGAACCACTAAAGCAACTATCCCCACTCGGTATGGCCCAATTAAGTAGAGTATACAGTAATACTACTCTACGTTTATACAAGCTGTTCATCCTCAAGCAATTCAGAGATTATAACGCTCTGATACCACTGGTGAGTGTGTTATAGCTGCCTCCATGTAGCCACACTGAACCATAGCAGTTTGTCAAGTGCAAGGCAGCAGCCAATTGGCATGGCAGTTTCTGAGCTACCATGGATGCAGGAACAATACTGCAGTGTTTCTGACATAAACCAATGGTATTTAAAAAAAAAAAAAAAAAGGCTTTTGAGTTCCTGAATCTGTCTTTGCAAGAAAGCATTTTAGCTTTATAACTAATCAGAATAAATCCATGAAATAAAATGCACAGACCTCAATCAAATTAATTTGACAAAACAGCCAAGACATCTCTTCTTATACGTAATTCCACAGATTCTGCAGAATAAATATTGCAAAATCCGTTGTTTGGACTGCTAAGCTACCTTTGCCAGTGACTGAATGCTGAATTACTGTTGGATGTTTTTTCCTTCCTTCAGTACCTAATTTCAGTTTTATTTCCTCTTTTTACTGTAGAAAGTATTTCTCACTAACCATCCACTTCTACAACCCTTCATTTTTTGTTATAATTCTCCATTTTATAAATGCAGAGAATATCTCATCTTCAGTTACATTTTCTAAATGACAGCAGGAATGAAAATGAGGTATTGAATGCTTAGCTTACCTCTCTCTGCAAGTTTTGTGCAATACTTTATATACATGGTTTATACAGCATCTTGTTTAGTTGTTGCAGAAGGAGTGACTCATTCACTTGTAAGAGAGAAGCAACAATACATTTGATTGATATAAGACAGTGAATAAACAACATTCAATGGTAAATGCAACACAGTTTAACAAGATTTTATGTCGAGGTACACAAGTATCTATTGCATAAAGGACAAGGTCAGACAAAACTGATGTTCAGAAAAGATCCCCTTGCATTCTGAACATCTCAGAGGGGAGTTCAGGTGCAACTGAATCCACAATTAGTTCCAGATTGCTCAATGATTTATGTCTAAAGGATTATATCCTTATCATCCAGTACATACCTCTTAGCTAAAATTTCAAAATTTCAGTATGTTTATTCCTAATTCACTTACTGAGTATCTGACATGATAAGGATTCTCTCAAACTTGAGGTAATAAGTTACTTGTAGCAACCTTGAGAGGCATCCTTACTCAAGGTGAGATCCTGGTGTGCAGCCCACTGCTCGGCAGGGGACCTCAACAGGCCATGGGCTGTCCACTATTTATGGAGTAAGGTCATAGAATCATAATTACAATTGCAAACCAAATACAGACACTTCTTTCTTCTAAATTTGGCTTGAATTGGAACATTGACCAGCACTGTGGTTAGTTGGGCGTATTGCTCAAATTAGCCCTTGGCTATTGTGTTATCCGTCTCTGTCAAATCTGCTTGGAGCTGTTTGCAACTGTCACGACCAGACACAACCAGAGCAGTGCCATGGGTGGTTCTCACTTGAGCAGGTTACAGGAAGTAAAGGTCAGGTAGGGCTGGGGGCAACGTACCATCACATTGGTCCATCTGTAACATATACATACATCCCTTTCCTTGATAAAGCCTTTCCCTCCAAATTCAACTGGGATTGGACTCACACTTGAAGATACTGCAGTGCCTGTGGCTACACTAGCCCAGCTACCTATTGAAAACAACTGCTTCCCATCTGCTCTATTAAGCAAACATCACCTTCAGCTAACAGAAAACTTAAACTTTTTGTTTAGGAAGTTGTGCTTTTTTGCTGCCATGAGGCTTTTATTTCTCCAGAAGATAGCAAGGGCTTTTTTTTTTTTT
This sequence comes from Poliocrania exsul, assembly GCA_035041345.1. Classification (NCBI taxonomy): domain Eukaryota; kingdom Metazoa; phylum Chordata; class Aves; order Passeriformes; family Thamnophilidae; genus Poliocrania; species Poliocrania exsul. The sequence continues at coordinate 19,502,526 of JAWWLZ010000004.1, forward strand.
TTTTTTTTTTTTTTTTTTTTTTGTGCTGAGGATGCTGGAAAGTCCTGCAGAACTACCATTTTCCTTTGGAGATGTCAAGCTTTCAGTTCTCCTGACCTTCTGTTGTGTTTTGTAAAATATGAAATACTTCGAAAATACTATTGATAAAGTACCATACTTCAAAATGCTTTTACAAGCAGAAGTTCAGTGAAGTTATTTGTTTTATTGCCATTTTCTCATTATTCAAAAATGGAAGAAGAGGTTTTGCTCATACTTGCTAAAATAAAAATGTTACTTTTGAGAAGCACGAATTCAGAAAGTTGCGTAAGCCCATGTTTAGCTCTGGCATAAGCTTACTATTTGTTGCAAGGGGACTTAATTCACTCTCAATGAATTGTTTTTGAATAGAGACATTTCTCGGAATTGAAGCTGAAGTACCAAGAAGTTTAGCCTCGGAGGTAAATGTTTTGGAAGGTTAATAGCCTGTGGAAATAGAGGAGCCCTATGTTATGTTTAGTACTCACTACAGCTGAAAGATGAAATAGAGACTCTCTTCACCCAGGCGCTGAAATGCAGCCACCTGTGGGGAGTAATGTGCCAGCTCTTTAGTGCAACAGTGCAAAACCATTTAAGTGGGAAGTGAAGCGTTATGCCTCAGTCCAAAGGGAGTGTTTGCCATTGTTATTACCGAACAGCATGACATTTTTCTCTTGGTGGAGAGCTCTGTTTGTGTAATGCCGTCTTTTCCAAAGGATTTGGCTTTGCATACACAGGAAATTGGATCCCGCCATCAGTTTTTCAATAACACACTGCCATGGACCAACCTCCCTACTTAGCACTGGAAGAAGCCAGCAGAGGCAAGACCATGGACAAAGCAAATGCCACTTAATGCAAGTGCCTACCTGTTATTTATAAAGTTTTTCACTAAACACTTCAACAAAGATCACAGTTTAATTAATCTTAAGTTTCCTTTCTTTTCCAGCAGAATTCATTCTCTCTCCCTAATTTAGGGAATTTCTCTTGTAAAGTTAACTTTGATCTGAATTTTAACCAAGCCCAATCTATTCACATTAAAAACCTTTATCCTTCCACAACAAAAAGGGAAAACTTGAGAGAAGTTTTGCAAGAGACATGGTGACATAAAAGTAAACTGCAGGAAACTTAAAAACATAATTCTATTTCTCTGAGATGATTTGTTAAAGGAAACCACACACTGTTTGGGTTTAATGTATTAAACTGTCTTCCACTCTGATTTTCTTTCCTCAAGATCAAGGAATTTAATTTCCCCAAAATTCAGTACACCACCACTGCCTGCCCTCCTTCTCTCAACCCTGAGAAGAAAAATAATAACATAGTTTAAAAATCATTAAAATGAAAAATTGTAAGATGACGTGTGGAAAAAGTCTCCTAAAATACCTAGATACACTTTCACCTGAAGGTGGCAATATTTAATAATATTCTGAAGAAAGAAACTTCCCATATAGACACCTTTAATTAAAGTTTTGTGGTTTTAAGTGAATATCCTTCTCCCCCATTATTTTTTCACAATGTGTTGAGAGAGAAATACGGTGAGTTACCATATATTTGTTTGTAACAGTCTCGAGCATATGTTATGGAAAATTATTTGCAAATAAAATTAGAGCAAACAAATAGTATATAAAGCATAATATAAATAATACAATATATAAGACCTATATAAAAAGCCAACCCTTTCATACCCTTGATTTAAAAGCAATTTTAAAAAAGATAGGCTATGTGTTCCTTTTCACAGTATTACTACTAATATGCTCTTAACTCCAAACCCAAACTGGTGCTTTTCTTTAAGAGCAGACCTTATCTCTATGCTAAGCTATTAGGATATCTAGCTTTTGATTATTAAGAAGACAGAAGTTAATTCTGTAAATTTCTTAATCTTTCTGTCCTTATTAATCTTTCACTGATTTCCACAGGACTCACAGATTTTTCCTTCAAATTCTCAATTTCAGTTATTTCTGCTATCCCATTGATTACTGTTCTTGTGGTTACATGAAGAAAGATATTCATGGAATAGAAATGTTTTACACAGTCCTGGGTGGTAAGGCTATATCTGCACTACTCTGAGCATTCCCTACTAGGAGATCACATTAGATTTAAAGAAAAAAAGAACAATTAGCTAGGGCAGGAAGCAAACAAAAAGAAATCCTCAAAGTTCAGAAGACAGCAACTATTATATTAAGAGTAGTTAGACAAGAAAACCAACTGCTGAATCTGACCTGTCTCAAGAAAAGATGTCATGATAATAGGCTACGAGTACTTACAAAGAATTAATAACAAGAAAGTAGAGGATGGTGTGGGAGGACTGTTGGCAGAATAGGGAAAGCAGGTGAAAGTACAGTAATAACTCAGAATTACTCATGGGGAAAATGTAGATTAAATAGTACTAAATGAGAGAAGAGGGAGGTAATATGGCAGAGAGGGTCACTGATTTCAAGGCAAATGTTCATCCCTGAGGATCACATCAACCTACATTGTTTGCAGAGGCTGGAGCCTGTGACTCTGGCAGTAACTGAAGGAGGAGTGTTTCATATGGAGAGCCCTGCTTCCTGAGTGACTGCCTTGTGCAAAGCAAGGTCTTACACTTTTGTAACAGCCTTGAGCTTTACTCAGGCTTTCCAACTTAAAATCCCAAACCAAACCCTGCTAACAATGGATCCTGTTGGCTCTGGAAAGGACCTGATACAAATAAAGTATAAACAAGAACTGGAGAACAGTTAGTTGGAGTACCATTAGTTCAACTGGGAAAAGTATCTTTGACAAATCAATGGCTACAAAATCAATTAGTTCATATAATGCCAGACAGAAGGTTGACTTTGCCTTCATATCAATCCTTGAGCAAAAGTGAACAGTAAATAATTATCATTCCAAATCAGTAATAAAATCCAATTATGAGGGAAAAAGGAGATCAGGCTGTAGAGTCTTTTTCTGCCTGTTCCTCCCACCCCACCCCCTTGCCTAGCTCAATGTGAAAATTGGCAAATTCCCTGATAATGTCATACCTCTGGAAGAGAGATGCAAACCAGCCCTCTTCAAGGTATGAAAGATGTTCTTACTACATGACACCATAGTTGCAATCTTGCTCTTAAACTTTCAAAAGCTTTTTTGGGGGCAAGCTCTTAACTGCTTTTTTAATGCATACACTCTGATTTTTCAATGCATTTAGTCATTAAAGTAGACTCACTACCCTTGGCATTTCTGTTAAAACTGCATGTTCAGAAAAGGAAGAGTGTTTGAGTGAATCACTGACAAGAAAATACAGGTATTGCATAGAGGAAAAAGGATCATTATTTCCCTTGGAAACTGAATAGACTGGTTGAAGAATTGACAAAGTTGTAATATGAACCACAGCATCAAAAGGTAACAAGGCAGAAAAGCAAAATTAACATAATCCCAATCCCATTCATTCAGTTCAGACTCCATGTTTAAAAAAAAAAAGTCACACAAACGGCAGAAAGGCTTCCTGTACACTTTGATACCAGACCATTCACTAAAGCCAATACGACACAATATTTTTGTGAACAACAGTGTGTGCAGATTAGTCCTTTGCAATAGCCATAGCTAGAAAGGATTTTCAGATGGCAGCTGCAGGGACAACTTAAGTGCATTCATAAATAGGATGATCTCACTATAAGAATCTCTAAACAACACAAGAGAAAATGAATGAACCATTAAAAATGAAGGACTGAAAATAACAAATAATAGATAAACAAAGACAAACCACTGTGCTATCCAGAAAGTTTTGTTACAAATAGAGAAGTCTTCATAAAAGTGTCAAAAGCAAACACTTTTTGCCCTTTGGAGACCTGGTGGGATTTCGTTCTGCAGACCTAGATCTGAAGAACAAACCCCCCAGGGTTCAGACCTCAGAGTCCCGGTGCTCATGCCAGGCCCAGGGAAGGGCAGAGGCAAGGATGATGTGTCTCACTAATCCTGGAGTAGCACTTGAACAGATCAGTCCTGGCACACCACTGTGTAGGCACAGGGTTTATATCAACACCAGTGCCAGCTCTCAGGGAATCACCGAGCACCACTATGTTCAGAACCTATTTGTGTTCCAGCAGGTTTGGTCTTTCCCTAAGGCACCTAAAAAAAGCACTCTTTGGTGCTCTAGGGAGGGATTTAGAGAGTGCAGGGTAGTGCAAGTTTCCCGGATCTGGCTATGTCCTGGGGCAGTTTGTCCTTCAACTGATGGGAATTACTAGAGCAAAAAGGGGCTTTATCCTGCCACACACAGCACAGTCCACTTACCAAGACCAGCTCTGCAAGGATACAAAACACCAGCACCTTGGCTGGAACACTTTATTAAGACAAATCACTTTCCTTTTGCAAAGAATACCTCAATAATAAATTGTAATAGTCACATGCTCTATTTGTGCTTTAATTATATGCTTCTTCCCTCCTACTCTCCAGAGTTGTGCCTGTTTTATTTTCAATAAGGATGCTTGATGAAGATGAACTAAAACCTGCAATACTCAACTTAGCACAGAATAAAATATTTAGTGTGTTAGTTCATATTCTGATGTGCTAGACAAAATTTTCTCATACCTAACAAAATCAAGGGGCAGTCAAACAGCAAGAATCTGTCAGGTCCAAATCTGGCTGTAATGATCTGTGGTTTTGCAAGTGTCTCTTTCACTATGGAGAATGTGAGTATTTTTTTCTTAGTGAAATCACATTGCAAAGTACCTTTGCAACTTAATGAGATGTATTTCCAATATACATGTAGGCTGAAAGGGGTTTGGGTTTTTTGTTTTGTTTTTCTAAAAAGCCTACACAGAAAAAATTCTTTTCCTTTTGTGTTCTCTTGCCAGTTAGTTCAGGGCCTGGAAATGGTTTTATCTTTTATTAACCAGCAGGTCATGTCTATTATCTCAGATGGAACATACTGTCCCATTTACTACACTGCTTCTGAATACATTTTCTGTGTTCCCATATTTTCCCTTTTCCATAAGAACCCACTGTGGGGAAAGAGAAAAAATGAAATTCAGGTCGAAGAAGCCTTTAATAAAAGGAAGAAATACTATGGCAGAAGAAGCAGGTCATTCAGTAAGATTCATTTACTAAATTTTAATGTATGCCACAGCAGGGTGGCAAAAGTCTAATTGGATTTGAAAATTGTGTGAATCTCCTGTAATAAAAGCCAGGGCAACTACAGGAAAACAGTATTCCTGTTGGGTCTTAGATTTAAAGGACAGCAAAAAGAAAGAATGAATAACAAGCATTCTACTAAATACCCTTCCACATGACTATGGAATGACATGCAACTTCAAATCACAGTTCCAAAAAACAGGATTTGTATTAAGTTTAAGTTGTCTCCAACCAACAACCTCATATTGATAGAATACTCAGGGGGATGCTTTAAGGAAGATTAGCAAAATAATCCTTTCATGCTGGGAGTTGCATTTCTTCACTTAAATGGCCCTTGCTGGCAAGGAAAACTCAAGCAAAACTGCCAGTAAAAGACAATCTCAATAGAAGACACAATCTGAGTGTTTTCTGGAGTCAGCTTAAATTATCTGTTAATAGACAGCTATCACACACATTTCAGTATTTTAATGAAAAAGTATTATCTGTATTATAATAGCATTTGTTAATGAAGTCTCACCAACACAAACAATACTGTATTAAGGTAACCTGCTTTTTTACTTTTTTATTTGCTGTTTAATACTTCTTGAAGCATGCAAAGGAACTGCAAATGCACTGTCTAAATCTTGCAAGGGACATAAAGGTTTTTCTCAACCCCACCTGCAATGACATATCAAGGAGATTTTTGTTCTTAAGAATGACTGCCTCTAGATACATTTCTTTCCTTAAAGGACAATTTATGGATAAGAGTTGAGCAATACTACTATAGTGACATGTGTAAACAGCAGTTTTTAAATGAAAATCACTTGGTTAATGCTTGGGTTTCCCCCCCTTCTTTATTTTTCCTTATTCAGACAGACTAAACCAGGAATTACTTCAATTTTCCTGTCCGACTGTCCATTATTTTATTTCTGGTGTAGCATTCAACTTTAGGCACAACCCCCCCATGAATAAAGTATGTGATCTCTTGAGGTAGCCATAGGGAATAGTGTTACTACCCAACCCCATTTTATATTACTGTTGTCCTAACATAAGCCACAGAGTAAAGAAGGCAAAACGCTGCACTGCACAGGATGTGACACAGCACGCTCAGGGTGGACATACAGACTTTGTGAGAAATAACATGAAAAGACCTTGGGGACCTTTACCTTTGGAGTGGGTCAACGAGCCTTATGGGATACAAAGTAGTGGGGTTTCATCAAATCAAAGTGAGGGAATAAAAGCTTCATTAATTTGCTTCCTACACAAGAAATTTTAATCCTATGCTAAAGTACTGCACCCCAGAATTTTCACTGCAGAGATATATTTTTTGCCAGCTACATGTGAATCCTGAGATGCCTACAACAAGACATTTTCCAAGTAAAATGTGAACATTTGTTAGAATTTTGTGCATTACCTTGGCAGAAGTCAATTTGACTACATAAGATTCAACAGAGTGAGAAAGCAAATTTAAAGAGGGAGAAAAAAAGATCAGTAAAAGCAGACCAGGGACATAACTATGATCTAACTCTACTTTTTCATCCTGAGGTAAGTTACTTGACTGCAGTGTACTTTCAGTCAGGTCAATATGAGGATGGAATCAAGCCAAAGGGATTTACATCAGTATATGCCTTCATAGTTACTATGAAAAACAGTCCCTGACTTCCAGAGCAGTTAAAGATGTACTTTGGCACAGAGTTTGAGAGGAGGCAGATCCCATCTCCTATGTCCCTGTGTGACACAAGCCACTGAATTTATAACCTTTTCTCTCATTGAGAGAAGTCTCTGAGATTGATGGTTGCATCCATTGTTATGCTCATCAAACACCATCACCAACACTACAATAACATTAACCTTAAATTTTTTTTTTTAGTTGCTGGTTTTTGTTTTTTTTTTCAGAAAATGCCAGAAACTAAGACCCTGGGCATTAGTATAGCTTGAACCACCTCCTAAAATTCCCTCTCTGCCATTCATAAAATCATCTTAGCTATCCCTGCAGATATATTAGTACACGGTTAGTTCAGTGTCTAAAAGGCAATGAGATTTGCTATTTAGGAAAATCTCTCCAATATTGTCCTGTCCTCCAGTATTGCCCCATCTTCTAGGGACCTACCTCACAGGAGGCAGCACCAATATCCAGTACTTCCTTTCTGTTGGCCCAGATTCCACCTTGTACTGTCAGTGTATTTGGAGACTGCACCTTGGAAGACTAATTACTAACCCACACTACAGTTTTCAGTCAGATATCAGTAATGATGCCTTTTCCATTAAATAAAAAAGATATATTCCACAGAGATCTTTCAGAACATTGAACTGATACATCTAAATAGCAAAACAGTTTAAGGCAAGATAGCCAGTTTTCCAGCTGACTAAGCCCAAGTAATAAAAAATCGTAATTGTATTACCTCTACTTCATTTTTTTTTTCATCACTTAAACTCTCAAAAAATGCAAACCTAAAAAGAGACCTCCTGTAATAGCCACTCTAGGTGAGTGCATGGAAAGCTTTAAAAACAAAACCTCATGCAATGCAGAGTATTGTTCTTGACCTAACTATGCATCAAAACTGTAAGAGTGAAAAGGGGAAATAGATGTGAATGACAAAATAATTATTCTCTTGTAAAGATGACCTGGAGGCACAAAAAAAAAGAGTGGTTTTCCTTTTTTTTTTTTTTTAACTGATTAGGAGGGGGTCCTAAGTGCATATTCCCCCCAAATAGTCAGTGAAACTAACCAGTAATTTGAGCTGATCTGAATTAAGCCAATTATCTCTTGTCTTGGGTCAACTTAGGAAATGCTTCTTGAACACTTTCTTCCCATAAGGGAGAAAGAAAAACATATGTTATATTTTACATTTGTATAAAATAACTTATTTTTTCTCCCCACCTTTATGATGATTTTGGTAGGGTTCTGGAAAAAAACATTTTGTGCCTGTGCTCGAAAATCAACAGTATAATTAAAATACTGTTGCAACTGGAATTGAAGAGATAAGGAGATGCAAGATAGGCAACAGCACCAGTTTACAAATAAGGGAAATGGGAAAAGCCAGTTTTGAGACCCAGACCTCTCTGATTCATGTATCTAATGTCCTAAATAAAAATCTAGGCCTGTGTTCATGCTGACACAGGGTCACTGGTGATGGCCCTAGAAATCAGCTCTAGACAATTAGTGGCTCAGACAAGACAGTCTTACTCCCTTCATTTTCAATGCTGGTAGAAGTATTATAGATAATTTTCATAAAGACGTAAACTAGTTTTATAGAAGTACATGTAGCTGAATAAATCTTATATATACAAATTCTAAAATTTCAGAGTAACTAATACTGCAGAAAGCAGAAAAGGGTAGATAAATTGGTAAGAAAATATAATTAAAACCAAAAGAATGGCATGGCAATGCTATGCTGAGCTTCCTCATAGCAGATGATGAGATGGTATTTTGATCTCACATATGAAGTGTGATTTTTCAATTACCTGCAAGCAAAAAGTTTTCAAGGACTTTTCAGATCAAATTGCTTGGAGAAAAGTCAGATGTTATATGCATATTATTTCAATAATGCCCACCTGAGGTATTTTCATGAACTTCTTGTAATGGATGTATCTGTACTAAACTCTTTCTAGTTTTTGAAACTTTTTAAACTAAGCAAAGCACCCTAATTTGTACAATTCATACTTAGATAAATTACTTATTTCTGCTATCTCTTCCTCTTCACATTACATGGCAACATAAGATATTGCTATCTTGTTTAAGCTTTCTACTGATTTAGCAATTCTACTGCTTTGGCACTTTAAACCACAGATTCCGGAGTCAGTTTGAAGATAAGGCAAATCCCTCAGGCCAAGCTGAACTTGCCCAACATTGCTTGTCCATTGCTTTCACCAGACATTTAATCAGCATTATAGCAAGAAAGAACACATTGTGACGGAAATTACAAGGATATTTGATGATTTCTTTGACAGAATAGATTTAAAATAATGTTCAAAGGAAAAGAGGATGAGACAGTGGAGGAATTACCTATTATTCTTCCCCTGTTAGACCCTGTACTAAGAACAATCCAGACTAGGTCTTGCATCAAAACCAAGGAAGAATTGAATGACAAAAGTCAAATGCATCTGAAAGAGGTGATTAGAATTAGGAATATTCCCATTTTGGATTTGCTACATTATACTGAAAGGCAGAATCAACTGCCGTGCAATTCTAGGCATTTAGACATCATCATCCAAAATAATCACTGTATAAGGTACTAGGAAAGGGAGTTACATAGGTTTGGAGGGCCCATGAGTCAGGACTCAAGCACAGGCAAAGACAGTGATTGAGCTGATTTTGTGAACAATCTATAAGTTATACTTTACATTTATTTTCTCAGATGTCCTAGTGGTATTTGGTAACATTTGTACACTTGCTCTGCACATGAATAAGGAATTTAGGAGACAGTATAGAACTGATGCAAATACAGATTATGATGCAAATATTCACAGTTAAAGTTATATTCTAAATTGTAATTTTTCTGAGATGACATAACACCTACAGTTATTGTTATCTATATGTTATCAGTTTCTGATGCTATACCGTTTAAATCTTCAGCAGCACCAGGCTAGAAATTGCACAGCTTGTTGAACACAATAAAGACTTATCAGTTGCACCCTGGCCAGATTCAGTGATATGTGCGACGTGCTGTTCAGCAGCTGCTATTCTGTGGTGCAAGAGTAGTAGTGCTGTTAATGTGAAAAAGTGAAGGGTAACAATGCCACAGGGAAATTAAGTCAGTCACAAAATAGTCTGTCCTGGAAGGGACCCATAAGTATCATCGAGTCCAACTCTTAAGTGAATGGTCCATATAGGGATCAAACTTGTGACTTTGGCATTCTTGGCACCAGGCTCCAACTAAGCTAATCTGTGTGCTGAGTGCACCAACCTCCCCATTTCTTCCACTAAAAGAAGAAGAGTAAAATATACAAATCTTCATAATTTACCAGAAGGTAATAAATAAATATAATTCAATTTAATTAAATTCAGATATTTGAATGACAAATCAGCTCCTAGATATAAAAGGCTTGCATTCAGCCAACATATATTTCCATTCTACTATCCTGTCCCATTTTCTGTAACATCTCATGTTTTCTTTCACTGCTCTGTCCTGTTATTTGGCCAAGATAGGGTTCAAAATCTTTTCCTTGCCATTAGTAATAAACCCTTCGCATAACCTGGGAAATCATCTTCTTTTTTTCTATAAAAAATACTTCACCAAAGTCTTTGCTGACAGTAAGGTTGAAGGGACATCTCTACCACCTTATAAACATAGAACATATTTAGCAAGGATACTCAGAAAAGTAAAAGAAAAGCAGATGAAAATGTAGTACAGCATTAAAAAAAGAGAGCCTTGAGACACACAAGATTAAAGGATTATGTCTATCTTGGAAGCTCTTGAGATGAAGTGCCCAGGTAACCTATGCACCACTAGCACATTTAACTTTCCTGATACAGCTTTATTTTTCTGGCACTTTTGCATGATAGAGTAGGTAACTAAGCCAGTCATGAAGGCATTTAAATAATGAGCCCTCTGTCAGTGAGGCTGGAATACATTCCAAGATGAGGAGTGTAGTCCACTACAGTTTAAAGAAGTATTATTTTGCTGTAATCCAGTTCACATTTTTATAATTTATCTAGGAGATCTAGAACTTAATAATTTTCTTTTTTGACTACAAAATATTATTTAGAGTATAAATATTCTCCCCATTGAAACAAACTGCACTGTCCAAAACTTCTGGCATTGGTTGTGACAGCCTATATTAAATTTCTGCAAATTTCCATCTACATCAGATATTGGAAACAATGACACTTCAGATTAATAGAACATAGTATAAAATAGAATATGTTAGCTCAGAAGTGTTATTCTTCAGTTTCCCAACTAAGTTTCTATTGATACATCAGGATCCTTCTATATTTACATTATTAAGGGAATCTGGTAAAAACCTTGTTGTACCACCGTAGTACCTATTTTGACATCTTTGCATGCCTTATTGACATTGCTCTTCATCCCACCCCATTTTCTTATTCTCATTTTCAGCAACACAAAATACATAGAATTCTGGATAAACACTTTGTTGAATGAGCTAATAACTTAATGGGTCCACCTCTGCAGAGCCACAACCAGACAAGACTACTTTAGATGTGTTTTGATAGAGAAGTATGCTCAAAAAATGTTTTTTGCCCATTTACTTCACATCTTTCAATAAAAGAGTCTATCTGCATCAACAGAAAAATGCTTTTATCAGCACATTCCACATCTGCTATGCACACCGGCAGCACAGCTGAGTCAGTATGAGCTTGTAGAGTAGACAACCTGAACATCCCAGTAATGGAGTTCAAGTGCACGCTGCAATGTCTGTGTTATCTGGCTCTGCCAGAACACTGACTAAAGTTTCTTCAAAGTCAGGGAGTACGGAAAGGGTAACACGGAAACTTGGAGTGAAACAACCCATTTCAAAGCAAACTTTGCATTTTGCAGTTTTCAGACACAGTCAGCCACCACTAAACAGAACAAAACAATGAAGTCACTGCCTACACGTGCTGCAAACATCATCCAAGTGCTGAGCACCTTCAGCTGCAGAAGGAAGTGCAATCCAGCAATACTGAGCAAGGAACATTTAATAGCTTGCTAGAGTTGGGCTTTGAAAATTGATTCCTAGTTTTGGCTTGTCAAAGTAGATGATCTAGTTGTTTTTATTTAACAAGGAAGCAGTTGTACAGCAGGTTTGAGGGTCAGGGAGATAACTTGCTTCTGTAAATTATATAAGGATGTGATGTGGCCCTGAGAGCATCTGTAATTCAATTTCTCAATAGTTTCACTAACAAGTATTGCAACATCTTCTCCATCTTACTGCTTTTCAAGGACCAGTAAAGCTTAAACGTTTACTCTGAACTTCCAGGTCATGTAATTCAATTCTCATAAAGAAGCATGAAGAGCACCTAGGTATCATAAAGATGCCAATCACTAAAGCAGACTTGAATGTAAATGTTACTGGGCTTTTCTTTCTCCAGCATATGGTAATAGGATTTTCCTATGATAATGAGATTTACAAGGAACTATTCCTGTCACAAATTTGGGTGGAAAAGCTAAGTCTGTTTAACATAGAGTTACCATCATGCAAATCAATATAAAGCAATAGGGAAAATTAATTTTCTTGTGAAATGAGAGAGGAATAAGACTTGTTTTACTTTGTTCTATTTTACACATTAAGGTAGCAGGCATTTTAGAGATAGCTGGCACATGACGTCTTCCTACATTATTATGAGAAATGAAAAAACTGAACACGTGTCATTGAGTATGTGCATGTACATCTGTTTTCCAGCAGTCAGTGTTAAAAAAGCTAAGGTACATAGTCAGAAAATTGCATAGTCAGAAAATGCCCTCTTTTTTTTTTTTTAAATTCTGAGGATTCAATGAGTTTGCTGAAGTTCGTTTTGTCTACATTGTGTGAAAGAAGAATCATATTAACCAAAAATTAAACTCAGTGCACTTGGAAAAAACTGATCCTTGTGCAAATCACTTTTAATTGTGAAATGTCCCCTGATTTAAATTTCTCTTAATCTGACTGAAGGTAAAATCATAGTCCTGCCTTCATAACTCAGTATCTCTTCAAATGCACCATGAAGTCAGCTAAAAAATATACTTAATAAGCTGAGTTATGTACTGTGCAGGTCAATAATCTTCAAGGATCAAGAGTGAAAGAAAATGCTGAATTATACCCTGCCAATGACACTGTCTTTCTTGCAACTGCCAACATACCTGCAGAGGGTTATCTCAAATGCGTCAGCTCATCTCAGTTACAAGGGCAGAGCATGACAAGAGGAGCAGATTTGAAAGATCCAAAGAAGAGACTGAAAGTAGGAACCTGCAATGAATACAGAAACAGTTTTAAAAAAAAAATTGCCTCACACATTGATCATATGCTTTGTGCCTACAATGCTGCTCAACTGAAAATAGAAAACAAACCTTACAAGATGTTCAGTGAAATTTAACCTGAGAACAAAAAGAAATGGATAACCATTTTGAGACACTCAGACAGAAAAAGGCACAAGCTCTTTGGCAACTACAGACAGAAAAGATGCTTTTGGCTGCTGTCTGGACATCCGGAAGCAGATGAACATCCAGCAAGGCACTTTGACTATATGCTTTAATGAGAAAATGGTATGCTGTTTGCTCAGATGGTCTTTAATTCCATTAAAAGGACTTAGTCTTATTTGTTCCAGTTGCTTCAATTCCCAGTTACCATATCTCTGAGTTCTTACCAGCAATGCAAAGAAAATTAGAATTTTAACACCAGTGTTGGATGGTGTTGCTCTAAAAACTTACATAATAAAAAAATCTTTAACATCCTTGAAATATCATTTTTCATTAGTCACAGGAAATACTGGTACCAGACTTTTTTTCCAGAGATTACAAAACAGGTAATGAAACATGTATTCTGTAAGTCCTTTCCATGAAGTTGCAGAAAGTCAAGTACTGTCAGGACTACGGAGGACAGCAGAGTGCTCTGAAAGTCCCTCAGGAACGAAATATTTAGAATAAAATGCAGTGACTCTTAAAATATGAAAAGATTTATTTCTAATTTTGACATTTTCTTCAACAAGCTCTTCAGCCACCCTTGCCCTTTCTAAGGCTTAAATCCTCCACTCCTCTGTTTCTCCAAACAGCTAATTTAGGTTAGTTGAACATCTCATTTTAATCAGAGGAACAACTCAAATATGTATGTGGAAAAAATGCATAAAATATATAAATTATTCTATAAAGAACTAAATTTTTACTTATTTTCCCAATCATGAGAGTATCTCCAATGTTCCTATTCATCTTACGGAAGAAAACTCCCTGTTTGTCCTTCCACCTGGTGTCCCTATCAGTCAGTCACTGCAGTCAGTGAAAGCTTTGTTCAATTGCAGCTCTATCTTACAAACATTTGTTGCTAGATTTAGTACACTGTGAAGATTTCAGATGGCTGCCTCCATGTAGGATGAAGTATCTTCCATATTGACCCTGTGTCCCTCGCAGCCCCTCAGGGATACACGACACACCTGCTTAGCCCTCAGGGAACCCTCTTCTCCCTCTCACAGATCCTCAGGGACACACGGGGCACCTGCATCTCCCCTCAGCAACATGCAGGACACACCTGCCTCTCCTCCTCCAGAACACACAGCACACCCATATTCCCCACCAGTTTTCATATAACACATCAATTTTTCTATTTTCCACATTTGTGCTCCTGTCTTCCTGAAAGAAATACTTTGGCAGAGCTATTCCTCTTCCAGCATTCATTCCAAAATCACAGTGGCACTTTGCACTGAAAGAGGGGCAGAGCAAGCTATAAAATTAAGGAAATCAGGCTGGTAGCCTATGCATTTTGAAGCATTTAATTGAGAAGTGATTGCACAGAGACATTGAAGACCAGACTGGCAAGAGTAGGCAAAGGGCAGGTCCAGTTTAGGATGAGGGGGAATGTCTTTAAAGTCCTGGAATTTCCCATACATAATCCTAGTCCTTCCCTAACAACTGGGGGAGCAAGAGGTCTTGAGTTTAATTTTCCTTTAAAGCAGCACTGTAATACAGCTTAATTCATTTCGTACTGACTAGATCTTGACTCTCATACTCCTGGAGGGCCACAGGGGAAATGAGGGGAGGACGGAAGGGTTATTTCTCTCCTCCTCCTGCAAACAGCCAGTGGCAGATCTGTCTAAGCTGGCGGAAAGGCCAGACACTAAAATAATGCTGGAATGGTACATGAGTTAAGCTAAATGAAAGAAGGGACAGCACATTCCCCACACCCCCTCAATCTGCTCTGCCTTTTAGCTGGAGTCATCTCAAGGGCTCTGCATAACAAGCAAAGACACTACATTTTCAGATGGAAATGTGATTTTAAAGTTGACAGTACAGCTTTAATTAAATGGGAGTCCAAGGAAAGAACATAACACTAGGAAATAAATAGGCTATAAAAGAAGAAAGCCACCAGTGTGGCTAGCCAAAGAAATTAAGGGAGAGAACAGGAAAGAGCAAAGGCCATGTGAGACATATATTACAAAACATCAAGGTTAATGCTACAAGTGAAGGCATAGACAGCTGAAGTGATAGAGATTACGGAAATGATCAAGGAAGCAAATATCAGACATGAAAGGAAAGTGGCAGATTCTTAGTCAGTGCATTCTACACTGATCTGCAAAAAAGGGAATTTTTGTGTTTTAAAATGTAGCTGAAAAAAATGGCACTAAAGTGTATCATAGCTTTTTAGACAGTGAATTAACCTAAAATGCAAGCAGCTATAGAAAGCAATTATTTTTATATTATACATTAAATTACAGACTATTTGCCACTTTCTTAAAACCTATGTCCCAGATTAATGTGAAATAAAGCACTTTGAAGCACCACACAGGAAACTAATTATTCTCCAAGGACAGCTCCATATCTGAACACTTCTGCCACTTTCTATTTTTCTTAAAAAAAAAAAAAAAGAAAAAAAAGAAGAAAACAAAACAAACCCCAACAAATTACTGGCCAAAATATTCTGAAATTAAGGAAAACAGTGCCTGGCACCACGGTGCAGTTACAGAATGAGCTTCTGTGGCTTCCAGATGGAATGAGGACACACCCTTCAGACAGGACACCTGGGCTCTGAGAGGACCCAAAAGGCAAATCTGTGTTTAGCACCAAGGCTGGGTTATGCTGGAAAGTTCTTCTATCACAATGGCTTCTGGCATATTGATAAGTGTAGCTCTGCTATGTGTTGCTTTCATAATGGTAACAATCCCTTCACTCATCATGGTCATCATGCAGCTCTGTGCTACTTTTATTTCATTCTACTTTAGCAAAATTTTTTATTGAACCTTGTTTTCTGTTTGCTGTTATTATTTACTTAATTCTGCTAAGTGCAGTCCAGTGAGCCACCAGTCAGACCCTGAGCAGACATATTCAAGGGACATTTGCTGTGCTGGAAAGCTTGTTCTTCATGTGTCACATAACAAGACATGTTTGTGCACCATATTCAATCTCCCTGGCATTAATCCTCCCTATATTAATTCAGTCATTATGATATCTATCTATACAATTATTATTCTTAGTAGTAAAACAACCAAAACCCACAGATACACTCATGCATACTTGGATGAGATTATTTTTTTGATCCACTCAGACTTTTCTGTCAATTTTTAGCAAATATTTTGCCTCATCTAGAAACTTCTCTATCTTTTCCTTCTGTCTTCAGAGTTTTAACTTCTAGCTCACAAATTGTAGTCACATGTTTTCAGTTCTTGCACCAGCACCTACTGTTTACCAAGAATTCCCCTTTGAGATAAAGGTGAAACACACTAAAACTGACAAGTTTGGAGTCAGGGCAACTTTTTTTCCTCTATCCTAAAGAAAGAATTTCAAAAGAAGAGCCATATCCCTGTTTCTATGATTCAAACAATCATTTTCTAAGGAGGATAACATTAACATATTATGCATTGATCATTTATAGCTAAGTGAAGAAAAGCAAACAAAAATAATTAAAGAATGTCTAATTTTTCCTTCCAGAGAATTAAAATCCCCAGCTTCTTTTTCTTCTGAATTGACTAAAGATCAATTTTTTTTTTATTTTGCAAACCTAAAATTTCATGAAGTTTTTTATACAGACATAAAATTCAAATTTACAGAACACTGAACTCGTGGAAAAGATGCACATTGATTATGCTCTTATATCCTATTTGACTAACAGTGATATTTTTCTGTTTTGTTTTGTATGAAATTATAGCACCTGCAGCTTGTTTTGAGCTCTATAGTACCAAAAATAGTCTCTGTTGTAAAGAGTTCCTATTTTATTTATGGACATATTTGTATAAATACTGCTAATAAACAGTGATAGCTACTTATTCAAAAGCTGCAAGTCAACAGGCTTTTTCATTCTGTGCATAAAAAATAAATTAGTTTTTTATACTTTCAGTGTGGATCACATAACAATGACTGTATAAATAGCTATGATTAAACTTAAATTTGTGTAAAATTTTTGGCTTGTCAAAAGAATACTTATTTTGGTTATATAAAAAATTAACTATTATTCTTCTACTTTCTCCTGTTTTCTGTGTGTTGTCTAATTGCTATAACCATTCCATGTAATTATGACACATGAAAAATTATGTACTGCGCATGTACGCCCTCAATAAAATCCATTTTATTGGAAGCAGCAAATAGAATAGCAGCTGAATATGTTCTACAACACTTTATGAGAAACCCCACTTGCTTTGCCATTGAGCCCCTGCTCCTGAATCTTGAAGTGGACTATGTCTGCCATATAAACTAAAAATAATGTGCAGATCAAAAGAATTGAAAGCATTCTCTTGCCTCATTTCATCCTCTCAGTGCAACTCCAGGGCAGCAAATACCTCACAATGCATCTTGCCCTATTCTCCCCAAGAGACTTTATCTTCTGCTTTCCTTAAGGAATCTTACAATTTTTGCCTTAAATAAATCTCATTTAAAGATAAGGAAAGTAAGAATCTAATATTCTCTTTCATTTGCTTTAGATTAATACCCTAAATCACAAATGAGGTTTCTCTCCTACTAGTTAAAATTTAAGTTTTGCTACTTGCTATAATGATGCTGTATTTGTTATGAATGTTTTAAGCCATTGCCACAGTAAAAAATGTGCTTTCCAGAAACATAGATTGGATACATCTCTCACTTCAAAAAATTTCACACCTGTAGAACTGCGATAACTTCAGTGAGGTTTACATGAGCAGACTGGAAAGAAAATTAAAATACAATGCCAGTCTCTAAAGCAGTTTTAGAACACCTATTGCTAACAAAACCAAGATTGTGTCAGGAACACAGGTTAAAGCTATTCAGGTGGGAGACCCCTAAATGAGCAATATTGAAAAGAAATTGTGAAATTAGTTTGCTAAATGTATAAAATTAACCTGTGCAATGCTGTAATAAAAGCCCCAGTAGGAAACATGCTACAGCCTTGCCTTTGGCATATGTTCACTTGGACAGCTGTCCTATTAATCTTTATTATCAGGGCATCTTAGAGAACTAATACCATTAACTTGCTGTGCATCCATGCCTTTTGCTTCATGCATGGGCCATTTTTTTTGGTATTCTGCTTGTGGTTTCTCCCCAGTTCTCTCATCACCATCTCTCTCACGTTTTTGACCACTCTTTTACAGCTTCTGTCCACTAACCCATCTTCTCTTTCGTCTTTCTTTCTCTTTATTCCCTCAATATTCCCTTACTAGTTTATGACACTACTACCCTTCCCTTTTCCCCCCTCCTGCCAGTCTCTAGTCACCACCAGTTTAAGGAGGAGCATTGTGTCCACCCATTGGGCAACTTCAGCCTTGTCATGGGAGCACAGACCTTACTGGGGCAGATGGAATGTGAGTGCGAGAAATGAATATCTACAATGTTAAGGGAACGTTACCAACTCCCGTTGGTTTAGTTCTCAAGGTAGAATGAGGACACTGAATTACCAAGGAGAGAGTGGTGGAGAAGAGGTTCAGGACATCAGAGAAGGCAGAGTTGGAGAAATTCTGATCAAAAACTCAGGTAGAAGGAATGGCATTAGAAGGAAAGAAATACTATACCCTAATAATTGTGGCTGGCTATGAAAACTAAATATCAAACTATTTTCTATGGTATTATAATGGATTTGAATCACTTCCTGGACAATGGCAAAGAGCACCCTATTTTTCAGCCATTTTATCACTAAAATGTCGTAATTATTAGGTCACAGGACAGCATCTTTACTGAAACAAATAGCAAAGCCAGTCTAATGATTTCAGGGCATTTAATACTTGGCACTAATTTCTTAAGTGCATATAAGGCACATTAAGTCATGAGTCACACATGGTAAACGCTAACAGTAAACTTAAGCTTTTAAAAAATAACTCATAATATCATTTTATGCATATGAAATAAAAGGAAACATTTTGAACATCTTCTATTGCAGCAGGGAAAAATACGAGGCAAAGAGCTATTGAGAGAGAACAATTTACACAGAAACAAAGATAACATGGTTCTGCACATTAGGACTATCCATTATGCATTTCCTATGATTTTAGTTTGTTCCTATGAGCACTTACATAGTCAGCTACAAAGTGTTGTTTCAAGTGCTATCATGCACAGAGGTGTCTCATCTGCTTATGTTGTCTGTGTGTTTTATTTTACACAAGCATTCATGAGGTAATTTGCATTAAATTACCCAGATGTAATATTTTGCAAATAGCCAATGAAACATATGATGAGTGTTCCTAGTTAGCTGATCATCAAGCTATAATAATTTTAGGATAAATTAAGCTATGGATATTACAGAAAAGTAAAGAAGTACTAGTGTCAGGAATTTTCTGTTGCCTTTTTATTTTTTGTATTTTTTTAATGTTGTAATCAGACTAGGAGGGCAGAAGAGGTTTGTTTTGCATTTAACCATTCTTCACTTGTACTAACAGATACAAGTTTCCCAAAGCTCAGAACAGAAATTCTTGTTGAAACTGAACTTTTCATTACCAAATGGTTTTCTCAGTAGTGAACCATTTGTTTTTGTCAGCTTTGACCCCACTTGTCTTCATGAAGTAACTTTTTGAAAGATGACTTCTATGATCACCTAAAGAAAAAAAAATGATGTACCAACTTAAATGGTCTTAAACGGTATTCCCAGAAGTTACAGTGCTATCCTAAAAAAAGGCTAATGAAGAACAACTGTCTTTCCCTCTATGACAATTCAGTGACTGACAATGTATTATTAAAAGTCTTAGGTATTCTATGGTACAATTCAGCTTATAATAATGCACCTAACAGAAAAAGAAAAAAAAGATACATAGACTTATAATAATCTACCCAAATACTGCATGTTTGCAGACATAATGATGTTTTAAAAAAATAAATTCTACTGTGGCAATTGCTAGCCAATATAAATGAAATTAAAAATGCTCCATTTAAGACATATGGTAATCTTCACTGCATTGGAGGTCTTTAAATTCATTTGAAGAGAAACAGTGTTCAAAATCATTATGACATATAGATATTCTAATAATACTTTTGTTTTGATACCTGGGGCAATTTAAGAAGATCTTACTTTTATGGGTTCTACTAGATTGAGTTCTCTGTTTATACATGAACCGTGGCAGTTTCAATTTGTGTTTCACAGACATGGCCCTCAAAGCCTTGCTTAAGATTTTAGCTCTGGAGTAATTATGCTTTATAATACATTTGGGCCCTCAAGTTTCAATGAGGTTGGCATGGCAGATTAGCACATAAGGGATTCATTTCATGAATGCATTGGACTTCTTCCACTCTGGCATAAAGCGATGAAAATTTCCAGTCATGATGAATTTAGAATTTTAATAGACTACAATTAATCTTTCGTAGAATTTTCTTTCCTAAATGTGGATTTAACATGTCTACCTTCCACCCTAATCACAAAAGCAGCTGTGACAGTGTAATTGGGCATGCAAAACGACTGTTTCTGGATCCTGTGTTACACTGAAATGAAGGAATTGGGTTGGGGCTACATGTGGAGCCAGGGAATGTTGACATATGATCTAAGAAGGTTTGCTTGTTTGTTTAGTTTGGGGGTTTTAATATTGGCCTAAGAGAGATGAAGCCAGAGTTGAAGATGCCTTGTAAAAGTTCAGTCCTACCCTAACTGCCTTTTCTCTCTAGCTTTTTGAATACTAATGGCTCCACAGAGCCACATTATAATGAGTATCATGTATAAGACTCAATTTAACACAGGTGTTCTCTTAGCTGCACGTTCAAATTTCTTTTGGCCAACTTGAACAGATTAACCTTTTAGCAATGCAAACTTTATATTTAAAGGAATTTTTATGTATTTTAAAAAGTTGTTCTAAGGAAGCTAAACAGAAACAAAGCACTGATCATTTAAAAAAAATAACATGCAGAATTGTAGTCAAAATGAGATGTATCTTATATCACAGTTTTCAGAGCTGTTCAAACACTTGCCTCATTAAAATCCTTCATGAAAGGGAACTATTATTCCCTTGATTAACTCTGGCTGCAGTTAATCATCACAGAGTCCATTTAGGAATCCACCAAGATTTTGCACAAGATAGAAAGAAGCGGCATGAAAAGAGGCAGATCAAAGACTGGAGAACATCCATGCTTGAGCTTTGCAGATGTCAGAGAGGAGACTATGAGAACCACGGTAGCTCAGCATGCTTCTTTTCAGCTCTGACTAGCAACCAGGGAGCACATATCTTCATCTAAATTTCACCCAAAGCTCATTAGAAACAAACAGGCAAAGAAAGAAACAAATAAAATGCATTCCTTGAGTCCTGATTGGATGTTAGGGAAGAAGAAAAGAGCCTGCAGCACTCAGGGATCCAGAAATTAGGAACTAGTCTTTTTCCTCAGGGTCAGATAACCGAGATACCCGTTTTGAGTTATCTCAGACACAGTTTTGAGAAATATAAGGCAGCTGTAGCTTCTTCTACTTTCAAGTAAAACTGTGACACCCAATGGCTCTAAAAGTTTAGCAACTCAGTTTCATGCAGTACAGTTAGAAAAGGATATTCTAAGAATTGTGTTACAATTCTGTCACATTGGGATTTCAGTTTGCCTTCTCTCCCCCTCCCCTTTTATTTTTAAGGAGGTGTGTTTGTTGGGTTCCCCCCTGCCCCCCCGTTGTTGAGTTTTAATTAAAATGAAATATTTAATTTGAAATTCTGTATTTTCTACTTATAAAAATTTTAAATAAAACATGAAGTTCTAAAATGAATGGTAGAGATGTGGACTGGCATGTCCTTTTAAAATGCTTTATTCATTTCACAATCAGTAGTCTGACTGAGCAGGAATCAACTTTTTCACCTCACACACATAGCTGTATTTTGTACCTAGTGCAGATTTCATTCAAAAAGTGGAAAAAAAAAATCAAACTAAGAATTAGCGATGACCCAGCCTCTATCAGCTTTATGATAACTACCCAAGAGTGTAATTCCTTATCCAAATTGACTGAATTCAGAGCAATCCTTGACACAGAAATCCCCACTTTCTCTGAGGCAGCAGACTGACTTTCTCTGACTGTTCTAATTTAGTTCCAGTGAATGTGAGCAGTCAAACAGCCCAATGCAGGCCCCAGGTCTGGTTTAGTCATGAACAAACAATGCAAAGTAATTGAAAAGTGCAACAAGGTCAGAACAAAAGGTTCCATTTTCCCACGTTCTTGGTTTTATTTTTTAGGTATTTTTTCTTGGCTGATATTTATGTCCACCACAGCTAGCAGAGCTCAAAGTTGTTGCAGTTCCAACTATGTCTCAGACCTCTCCATGTAAGAAATCAATAAAACTGATTAATGAAAAGCATCATGCATCAAGTCTAGGTCCTGGATATATCACTGCAGTTGATAAAATAACTTTGTTGTCTTATCCTTTAGCTAACTGCCTCACATTTGGCACAGTAGATTAATTGATTGCTAGCCAGTACTCACACTTTTCATATGTTTTAACCAGTAACCACTCAAATGTTTTGGTTATAATAAAAATATTGTGCTGTAGAAAAAGGAATCAATTCTGGAAAAGAATAAATCTAGAAACAATATTCTCAACTATTTCTGGTGAACAATAAAACATTAAGTAAAATTTAAAATCTGGTGACAAGCAACAGTAATATGCATGGACAAAGGCTATAAAAGCCTAAAATAATTTCATGTTCAGTTAGTTATATTAGTCTTTGACCATTAAAATGTTAACATGATGATAATCAATCTTAAATCAATTACTGTGTAATTGCTGAGTCAATAGAAGTGCAGTTAAATATTGATAAGTCTCTAAAAGCTCTATCAGGATATATTGACAACTGGAGAAATGAGTGCAGGCCTGTGCAAAAGGAAAGCTTGACTTGCCTTGCTTTGATGGAGAGCAGCACAAGGCTGAGTTTACATTCTTATTACTGGTTAGACGTGGCGATCGATACTTGCTGCCTCTGCTCTGTCAGCACAGAGCAGTGAAGATGTCGAGGTGTTATTTCCAGTCTTTTTGTCTTTACAACAGTATGGAGATGGCCAGGTAACATCCCGTGTAGCAGAGGGTAAAGGACTTAACAATCCAAAGATTTAAAGAAAAAAACATTAAGTGATATTAGAAAAGTTGTTTATGTCCAGAAGGGTCTCTGCTGTTTCTGCTTAGTATTCTCTGGTGGTTATTAAGGTAGCCACAGTAGCCTGCAGGAGCACTCACTGGAGTGGCTATGCTTATAAATTATGAATTAAGAGTCCTTCTATTTTGATAGGTATAAGCAAAATAGCTCCAAATATTTACACCATCTTTTACACAATTACAGAGATGAGGCACATTTTAATAATATCCAGCTTGGATTTGTAAAGCTGCTATCAAAGGAGTCACCAGATTTGTTCCCTGAAAGGGGAACATTCACCCCTCTCCTGTTCTTCAGTACTTTTTTTGTTTCTACAATACTGAGCTTTTTGTGTTCTGTTTGCTTAATGAAGTCATTATGTTGAGGGAAATATCTTTTACTATTTCTTTTGTGAGTGGATGAACAATTGGTATCTAGATACTAATATCCTTTGAACGAAACATGCTCAATTTTATCTGTAGCCAGCAGCAAAACATAAAGGAACAGAGAACAAAACTATTTGTTGTTGAATTTGGGTCAGATAAGATACGTTACTATAATAAGCTCCAGTAGAAGTACCTGGTAAGGTTAAATCAGGAGTGCCACTATAATTTCCTTTCATACAGATAACTTTTTGAAACATTCCCCTTCTCTGGTGATATTTTTCTGCTTTGTGTCAGCCCAGGGGCAAATGGATTTTAGCAACTTTCAGTTAAAACTGTTCAGCTTTACCCCTACGATTCTTTCCAGGTCATCACAACTCCTGAAGACTAACCACATCATCGAGACTCCAGTTTTCCTTCTGTCTCACAAACCTCAAATGCCCACATTTGTGTCAGGAACACATAATGGTTCATGACTTCAGCTGGTATAGTTTTGTTCAGCAAATAAAGGATGAATGGCCCTCAGTAACAGTGACCCTTCAGCTCATGAGGCTTAGATAAGTTTTGACAAAAAGCGCTACAAAGGAAAAAACCCAAAAACATGAGAACAGGCTGGTGCAGATAATTAAAGCATGTTGCTCACTGAATAACCAAATACATCTTAATTTATAGCCCATTTATGCTTCTAAATTTGCTCCTGAAAGGGAAAAAAGAAGCACTTATAAGTTTAATTTCCATCACTTATTTCTTCTGGAAGCTTCAACAATCAGAAAGTCCAGTTTTGCCTGGACACTCAGTGATTCTGGAAGGGGAACAACTGGTATCCTCCATAGGAGAGAAAGGGCTGAGACCAAGACGTAGCACACTCTTACAGGGATATGAGATAGGATTTCATTACTGTTAAATTTATATGGCTACTCAATTGCAACACACGCTGCAAAGTGGCCACCTAAAAGTCAAGAATGCAAAGTGCACTGATGCAGACAGTTTGCTGTGGCTTTGACAGGCATAGCAAGCAAGCCTGCATGACTGTGGATTATCACGTTCTGCAGTTTCATCTCTGCGGAGTGGGGAAGGACATACATCTATACAACTAAGACTCTAGTGTCTTATTTAGATTCAGAGTAGACTCCATCAATCCTTGCCATTGATGAAAAAGTCACTCTAATGGGGAAGAATGTTACTATTTCTAACACAGAGACATTCTTTAAAATGTCAAAGACTTTTTTTATAACTCTATTAAAAACCCTCTACCTGTATCAGAGTACAGACTGTTTTTATCAACTGTGTTTGAACATCAGCATGTTACATAATAGTTTATTACACTTTAGGAACACTTTGAAAAAAATGAAACAAATTATAGGTTCATGTCTCTGCTAATGAGATCCCCATTTAATTTAAAGAAAAGCCCTTTAGTAGATGAAACATATAGGAGTTCAATAGTCTCCAATTTTTTCACTTTTCCATCTATAACAACAGATTAATCTTCACCATAGCATACTGTTCAAAGATCATGGCAAGATTATAAAATGCCTGACACAAAGCTCTTCAAAACAGAATTCTAGATTGAACTGATGTGCACACTAATGCTGCTTTATATGTAAACAAACAGAAGTAAAGATACCTCACACATATTAATAAGTCCAGCTGACAAATTACAAACTGATAATACTGAAGCATCCATGAAGCAAACCCATTTGACATAGAATTTTCAGTGTTGGTCTCAAAAATTGTGAATTATCCCTCAGCTGTTTCTATTTCCCAGTGTACACTTTGACTGGGAGTGCTGTAGATAAACATGTCAAAGTTGACTGATGGTCTCAGAATTCTCCAAGTATGTTATTTGTTTTAAAATATATGTAAGACCTAAATATCCATCCTCATTTGGAAAAATAAAACCCCTACAGTTTGAAAGATACCTTGAGAGTATTTAAATAACCAACTAAGAAACTCTGTGGAGAGAACTGGTTATTTCAGCCAGCATGTTTAATATTTATTTAAATGAAAAACCTGGTAGTCAAAAAAGGAATTGTGAAACTGTGGAGGTTGAAAATTTCTAATCACTGAAGTGATCACCTTCAAATCTGACTTTGTCACTCTTCATACTTTGCACATTGAAAAGGAAAGTGGATTGTAAAATGTAAGTTTTAGTATATTCTTACTATTAAATATGCCATATGTAATGTGGGATTTGCAGCTTAACACATCACAATTAGAACAGCCCAACCTTCTAAAATATTCTGTGTTTGAGTGTCTGATATTACAGTGCTAGTGCTGAATTAATGGAGCATTTTGAAGCTCAAACTGTTTGTATTTATTATTCAATTTCTAGAATTGGTTCTGCACTCCTTTAAAAATGTGAAGAAGTATTCTATATATACCCCAGTATTCCTGCTAGGCCTTTGCTTTCAAAGTCTGACTGCAAAATGAAAAGAGGTGTGATGCTCCTCTTTAAAAGCACGAGAGAGAATCTGTTCAATATTTATGACCTTCAGATGTAAAAATGCTCTTTGTCAGCTCCTGTTTTACATTCTATTCAGCAAAAGTCACACCACAGGTCAGCTAAAAAGACTATCACTAGTGCAAGATAAATGAGCAGCTAACAGCATATGGGAAAGACTGCAAGTATCATAGCAGTCTAAGTGGATAAAGTATAGCATTTGCTTTCACAGGAAAAGGCAAAGTCCTTAGAAAATGACTAATAAAGAGTGAATTAATTTGTGCTTTTCACAAAATACCTACTTTAGTAAGAAAGAGAGGCAGGATGAGCTTCAGCTGTGTGATTTTTAAGGAAAATTACAGATGGCAGTTTTGATGTTGCATTCAAGGATGCATCTTGGAGCATTTGTCAGCCACACGTGCTTTCTTCCACTGGTGTCCCTATTGTAATGAGCCTTGGCATGTGCACCTTCCAAATATATCCTGTGGATATTATGTTTTTGACAAAAATACAAAGTCTGCTTTTGTTCCAGCTCCTTTGCTGTGGGGTAGACAGCAAGGCACTGGGATCTGCACTTAGGGGCTGGGTCAGCAGCACACCAGTGAAGAGAGCCTATGGAAATGCCTCAGTTTTACTGACATAATGCTGAATTCAAGGAGATTCACCCTCCATGGGAACAATCTGTCTATAAAGAACTACACTGGTCTGAACCCTTGGCAAAAAAAATCATATTAAAACCAAAACACAGTGAAATCCAAGATTTATAATGGTGACTTCTGGTTGTTTCCTTTAACAGGATGTGAATTTTGGAGAAAGCAAGAAGAAGGGTTCTACCGTTGGTTCTACTGTTAACCACTTAACAGTTAATTATAAGAAGTTCTTCCAAAATGGAAGTTTTTTACCCTACTTTGTTTGAATTTGCCTTTTCAAGCTGTCTGGGAAATAAACATACACAAGCCTTGGAACCAGTAGTTCAGTATGTTAGGAGCAGGAAAGCTGCCTAATGTTATTCCAGCAGCACTGCAAAGTGGTTGGACACTTGAAGGTTCCCCTGTGCTATAAGGCCTATGCTTTTTCAGCAACATATCTAACCTTCTGAATGCCCAGACAAATTAGGACTGTTACAAACAAAAGGTAGAAATACTTTCCATTCCAAAGGAGGCAGGAGATTCTGGTCTCCTCAGGTTCCATTCAGCAAGTTAAAAGGATGATCTTTTCACCTTTTCCCTTATTTTCAGTTAAAGAGTTTTATTTCCCATAGCATTAGGAGAGAAATTTCTGTATGTATCAATCATACAGTATTGCTGGGCCTCACAAGAAATACAAGCTTAAAACCAGTGCTAGGGTTGAGTGGATGCTACTGTCTTGGCTGACACATATACATTATCTAATAGCACTCCTAAGGATTTCAAACCCAATCCTAGGTCTTCTCAAATCACAGGTGAGAGGAATGATTTTACAGTGTAAGAGTTGGCCATAGGGAAATCAATGTAGCCCCTTACAAACAGGGAATATTTGTCACAAGTTTTTGCTAAGAGATGAAAAGAGGAGCAGACAGGAGGCACAAAATACAGCACTATGCTAGAAAAGATTTTAAACATTCCAGGAAAATTCTTTCTTTGCAATTTCTCTGTTAATTGAAAATGAAAATTCAGATTATTACTTCATTGCCACCCTATTAATTTTTTTAAACGAGAAAAATCTCCTCCAGATCTCTGCAGAAAATGAAGCATTTGTCATTCTTTTATTCATCACACATTTTCTCTCAAGGCATATTCAATCATTTATTTCAGTCACTAATCATTTAAAGCTATAAAATTGATTCAAAACAGAGGTCAGTGTACGGGTATATACTGACTTCACCTACAGAATACTAATGCATTCAACTACACAAGAGTTTTTCATGGCGCATTTTGACTTGACTTTGAGAAAAGTCTAAACACAGCATTCCTGACTAAGCTAATGCCAGGCATCCACAGGTACATCACAGTGAAAATGTGTAGTCGAGGTTTAAGTTGAGAAGCTTAAGAAAAATTCACCTCAGGAGGTTTTTTAGTACCAGCATAAAGAGTAGTTGCTGTTTAAAGTCTACCATGGTACTTTCACTTTTGTATACTGAAGTGCCCTTAGCAAAAAAGATTTCTAAAGGTGCCTTCTAGTTATTTTCTGTAATAGCATGCTAATTAAGTAGAAAGCATGCTGAAAATTGGTTACAGAATGTCTGGGTGCACTCTATATTTTTCTTTCTGTAAAACATTGTGTTTACTTCACTGAGCTGTTTTAAGTATCAGTGGCAGGAAATTTTACATTGATCCCAACAAGCCCTTCCCTAGGAATTCACTAGGGAGATTAGGCTTTTCATGGAGGCAGGCTTCATTCCCATAGCTACAGGAGCCCATAAACCGTGCCCCTTCCTCTAGGGGTGTGTCACAGAGACAGCAACAGAATTCTAAATTTGGCCTTTGGTTTGGTGGCTCTGGCCACCAGGCTCTAGATCAGGGGTTATTAGGAGAGCCTGAATCTAAACCACCAGAATCAAGGACCACTGTCAAATCTTGCACTTCACTGGTCAATTCCATTAAGTTATGTGCACTTGTGCATTTTAATTTACTCTGTATTCCTGCAGTTTGTTGCTTTTCCCTGGGGATTGAATTTTGTTCTACCTCAGTTTTGCATAGTAGTAAGTGTATTTTCAATACAATAATTAATTTTTCAGCTTTCTATTTCTTTTCCTGTCTTTTTTTATCAATGACCCATAGGTTGTTACACAAAGAAAATATTGCGTGGGACACTGACAGAAAAACTTCATCACACCAGGTGACAGTAACCAAAACAAAGACATTTTACACTAATGATTAAGATCAATAACAACATTGGAACCAAGTTGTTTACATTTACTTTCAGCCACTTTCAAATACATTCTTTAGTGTGGTAATTATGTACTCATACACAAATGTACTGCCTTTGTAAAAGAATAGAGCCCAAAAATACAAGTGGATTCCATTACTTTGTTATGCTTGTTTCTGATTTTTTTTATCCTGTACTCATTCCTGAATGGTAACTACTGGCTGTACTACATTTTTATAAAAAAAGATAATAAAATCATGAATTACTCCTGGGTTTCAGCTCTGCTGGAAACCATAGGCAACATTTCTAAAAGGGAGGAATAGGAACGAAAAGGAGAAGTGTTTTTGAAGATTATGCTTACACCTTGTTTATGCACTTCTGTGGTAACAGTACTGGCCTGGAGAGAATACAGCACAGATGTGTATTGTGTAGATTCATCAGAGTTCTTGTAAACATAAATATATACACACATGAAGAAAAGTAGTATATGTCTGCAATTAGCTATCATTGCTTTCACTGTCAGTAGTACCCCTCCATCCGGGATTACCTTTGAACAAATGAAAACAGAATTTGATTCCATATTACTAAGATGCACAGAATGGAAAAGGAATAATTGCCAGCACGTTTACTGTTACTGTGAACAGTAAATTAATAGGATAGAAAACAGGAGTCACAGTTTCCTTTTATAGATCAAATAGTTTATAACCAATATTTAGGCAAGATAGAAAATTCCTTTGCTTCTCAGTTCATTTTGATCTCACTGGACTGCTTGTACAACACCACCATGCTAATATGAAAAGAGACATCATCTGGCCCACAGACACAGAGTACACTTGTCAGTGTTTATGATTACAGCAGTCAAGCTGCTTTCAAGTCACATTCAGAAATGCTGAAAATGTGCGTCTTTTGATAGTCTGCCAGTAGTGTATAGATATATAACCAGTATGGTTACAGCACATCGTAAAATTTTATTTCCTGCAGATTTGTCTGCCACAGAACATTTACTTGCTGTCAAAAAGGTAAAAAATATGCTAACAGCTCCGGGTTTCCTCCACACACACTGAAATTTCTGAAACCATCCCTGTAGCTACTATTTTTCCCTTCTTGTAACATTTGATGTACTCTACTTTTGAGGTATGGAGAAAATTTATCCTTAGAAGCAGATTATTTTCATACTGGTATCTAGGGAACAGCAGCTTCTGGAGATATGATTTAATTTGGGTCTCCTCCATGAGGCTTAGGTACAAGCCTGTTGCATGGCACTATGCATCATCTCTTTCTGGAAAGAGACTCCACAGGAGCAACATTTAAATGGTTTATTAGATCTAGGTATTGCTTCACTCAAGTCTGTTTAAGCAGACATGAATATAGAACAGAGACCCAGTGCCAGCTCAGTTGTTTTGTGGGTTCCAAATGTACAGGAGCTAAAGAAGTCTCTCTGGTGCTATCTAATGGAACAAGTACTTTCTTGCATGGTTTCAGGGCTTTTCGTACAACATTAGAAGTCAGCAACAAGGGGGATGAACAGTGGCTTCACCTGCCAACTTGTAAAATAGAAACAGATTCAGAGCCACCAGCACTAATTTCAGCAGAAATAAAGCACTTCCTGAAGTCTGTGGGAGCTTTACTAAATTTGTCCTGTATCATCAAGTTAACTGAAGATTTTTATGTCAGATCTGTAAGAAGAGAATCTCTCAAACAGTCGGGCATTCCATTCTATTGTTACATAAAACAATTCAGGTATATCCCACTGTGGACATTGGCAAGCCTGTAAAATGCACGAAGCCCCTCAGCAGTCATGCTGAAGGGCAGGGAAGCTGCACAGCTCAGACCCACCTAGAAGCTGGCTCAGCTCTACCCACCAAGTGCTGCTGCACCAAGGTTGAAGATAAAATAATTCATATTTGATCTCTGCCTTCTGGAAGCAAAATTCTGGTCTGCAGCAGAGCACAATTCCTGCACCAGGAAGATGTTAATCTAGTCCTTTTCTATTTGAGGGGAGGCTGCTGGGTGCTGTCCCAGCAACGAAGGATCCCCATACCCCGAGGCAACCTCAGTAGAGCCCCGACAGCCCACAGGCCCCTGCAGAGCCTCAGCTCAGCAACTGCCCAAGCAGGGACTCAGGCAGCCCAAGCTTAGCACTGACTTCAGCCCCAGCACCCAGGTGGACAGAGTCTCTCTCTCTCCAGGACCTACCCTACACACACCAAAGATTTCCAAAAAGTTCACTGGTGACACTGTGCTTATGAGAGCACAAACCAGTCACCTGCTGAGTGAGCTCAACAACTACCCACCAGAGGTGACATGACAGCTCGGACACACCACCAATAGCTGGGGGTACTTTTCCACTGTTAGGGATTTCTAGAACAACACCAGCCATACTGTAATTCTCTCATTGATAGAGTTTTAATGAAAACAACTTTCTTTCATTGTATGTGTGGCATAAAATTGTTGTGAAAGGAACGTCTCACATGATTTACCTCTAATTAAATTCTCTTTCTGTCCAACAATATGCAGTAAATAACATCTGAGAGGTAAAAGTTTTCCAGCCCTAGATGTTTTCATCTTGAAAGATTAAATCCACATTTCCAAAAAGCCTGAACAGAAAAAAAGCCTCAAAAATACTTCCCAACTGAATATTTGCTTTTAATCTTAAACTTCTTAGTACATTCCACCCAGGAAACATCAGAATTATACAATTTAATGAAATAATTTATTATAATAAACTTCTCAGAGGACTGTTTTCTGAAGAAAAATTATTAGTTTTAGTGAACTAACAGTTTCGAGCTTTTATTCTGAAAAATTCCCAAGCAATTACAAACAACAGTAATACTATTTCTGAACTCCATTTTTATGCTTTTGCTTTCTCCTAAGTAATTGGAACACTCCCAAGATTACTGCAAGGACAGACCCCCAATTTCTAGCGTTTGGAAAAGGACACAGTGGAAACCAGTGCACTCTTGTGAGCACATATGCAAACACCCTCATATTGTATCTGACTGCACAGCAATACAGTTTGTTATGAGCAACTGCATTTAAATAAAGTCACTGAATCATTTAGGTTGGAAAAGACCTTTAAGATCATCAAGTTCAACCATTAACCCAGCACTGCCAAGGTAATCACTAAACCATGTCACTAAGTGCCACATCCATATGTCTTTTAAATACTACCAGGGATGGTGACTCCACCACTTCCCTGGGCAGCACATTCCATACAGGTAATAATCTTACAACAGAAAATTAAGAGTCTTTGAAATACAGACAGCTGCAAAAGAAGTCCATTGGAAGAGTTTTAACCAACCTAAATGAAAATACTTATATCTCAGTCCTGTTAGAGCTTGGAAGGACTCTCCCCTACTTCAAAGCCTGCTGTGCGTGCCCCAGGCAACTGAAAATACTGACTGATGAGGAAGCTGAGGGCTGGATTCAGGCTCACTTGAGCAAGAATGTGAAAATCAAGATATTTCAGATTTTACACTACAGCTGCTGCCCCTTGGGCACATTTCTCTGCAAAAGCTGGGAAGGATTTTCCAAGGACCCCTCTCTGGGTACACACTTTGAATTGGAGCAGAGCTTGAGCCATCACAACTCTTTCTGGACTTTTTCAGCAATAAAGCTAAACTTTGCATTCAGAATAGTAATGACACAAACACAGCAGTGTTCTGAGCCTTATGCTTTATTTGTTGTGTTATTTTATGTGCAGCAGCACCGAATGTCTTCTGTCAGTACTGTACAATATTTTTGTTTGGTTCAATGCTCTCCTCATTATGAAAGTACAATAGGATGTACCTAATCCCTGCTAGGAAGCCTGATTTAAACTCAGACCTCAGAATGCTACATTTGAGCTGAAAACAATCTCTGTGTCTGGGGCTTTCAGCAAGTCATAATATTTCTATTTTTATTATCGTTGTGTCTTTTTTACAAATTCTACATGTAGAATAAATACATCCAATTCCCTGTAGGGCTTTTCAGTACAATAGACATTTATGACAAGAAAATTGCCAAGAAAACATTTTGCAATGAATATAATTTTCATGTGAAATCAGACTTAAAATAGAAGTAATTTTTTTTTTTTTAGAGTTCCACAATGTTTACAGCAAAAGCTTGAGGAAAGGGTGTTTCCCTTCTGAGAAATAAAGTGATAAGATAATTGCAGGGCTGCTGTGAACCATTTGGCAAAAGCTGCTTGCCATATTTGAGATTATCCCTGTGGTAGGTTTTATTTTCTCTCATAAGCCTTAAAGCAGCTATTAGATGGATGGTAACAAATGAGCCTGAAGAAATACCTGTATTTGGCCATGAGACCAAAAGAATATCAGTATGTTACTGTTTTACTCTCAAGAGCTAATGGAAAGGCAAATTAACTGGGGAAAAAAAAATAGTTAGATTGTGTTCTGTATGAAAACAAGATGAGTCTTAACCTAGACATCAACTAAGAATGGAAGACTTCTGTAGGGAATATATCTAATTTTTTTCTTTTTATTTTTCTTTCGATAATGTGACACCTCTTATATTTTTTTACTAACAAATCCAAAGAACAGAAAAACTCAAAGATAAAAGTTGCAGCCATGTAGCTACATTGGCACTTTTGAAACGTTTCTCTTGTTTTCATTTGCAATAAAAGTAGACGGTCAGAAATCTGGACAAGTGTGGGCCACAGCAAGCAGGCAGCAGGACAGCCTGAATTATACAGGGCGGGCAAGTTGCACTTCATGAACCAGGAAATTATAAATAAACAAACAGCTATTAGCACTGGAAAGTGTAGATTTCACACTTTCCAGCAGCATATAACATGTATTACTAGCTCCAGGAATTTGTGCATGTTTGCAATACACAGTAACGGCTCTTTCCAGGCCAAAGCGGGGCAGCAAAACTGATCAGGCAGAGAAGCCAGAAGTGCCCTAAGCACCAAGGCAGCTTTTCAGCCACTCTGCTGTAATATAGCCATCACAAATACTAAAATCTGTAGCAAATAAAATTACAATGTTTAAGATGCTTATTCTAGAGAGTTCAATGTTTCACTGACCCACCTGAAGGCAGAACTACAGCAATCATGAGTATTCATGAACAGCTGCTTTTTATTACAAGATGTAAATCTCACCATATCTCTAATTTCAACTGTCAAGCCCAGTAACATTTCTAAATATGTCACTGAACATACTTAGCTATGTAGTCATTTTATAAAATTTTGAAATATTAATCAATATCAGTCATCTTAGTCAAGGAAAAAAGTATAGCTCTAACTGAATAATTGTAAAAACCTCACAATGGAATTGGCTTTCTATGGCAAATACACACAGATATCATGAAGACTGAATGTTGATTCTTGATCTTCATTGTGGGTTACATAGAAAAATGTAGTGACTTTTCAAAGCCTACAAACTGCAAGTGGTTCAAAGAAAGTTACTCGTTCAGTGACATTTGTCACTGAAGGATCCCTGTGACCACTGAAAAGATTTCTCTCTCTCTCCCCACATGCAATAAGTTCCTATAATATGATCATAAATTAAACACTCCCACCTCCCCTCCCCTGCCCCTACCCCCCACCCCCCCAAGCTACAGTAAACGACATTCCTGACATGTCAATGAAGCATTTTTGTTTTGGCTGTTTCAGGTTTCCATTTTTCCAGTGCTGTAGGATTTCTTTTATGTATTTGATGCACATTTGAATAAGTATACTTTAATTTCAGGATTTCACATAGCTGTTATAAAGACTGTTGCTGTCCATCAATTTTATAAATCCAGTAAATTATATTAATTAGATTTTGGGTTCTAGTCTAAGCTTAAGACACAATATGAAATCAGAAGGTGTTGTAAAAGAGGACATGAATTTACGTGACACCTGGTACTAGTCACAGATTCTGACGAGCAGGGGCTATTGCAAGCTACAAATACTTTTCAGAGACCTCATGAAAGAAGCTATGATTTGCACTTATTGTTTTTAAAATAATGTGTCCAAACAAACAAGAGCAGGAAATAACCAGCGGTATTTCTAGTATATTGTAGAACACCAACCTTCTCTGCAACCGCATTCCCAGCCCCACTAACTATTTCTAGTAGTCACATTGACAAGAAAATTGTATGCTTCTGCACTGAGTAGGTAATAACAGACATGAGCAAAGGTGTGCCTCTGCACATCTCACATGAAAAAGAAATTACTGCCAAAGTTTGTGAAGCTGTTCAAAGTAAAAACGAAATTCTGCTGTAGAGGAGTCCTGTAATGACTATGTTCGCATGGATAAATGACAACGTTTAGGCAGCATACTAATATGTGTGGCTTGACTCCTGTCCCTCTGGATCATCATAATAATGTGATGTTCCTCCTCCTGAAGATGCCAGAAAAAAATATTTTAAGGAAAGTCAGCACAGCAAAGAGTGGCTGTCTCATCCAGAATTAAGGTGCCTTAACTGTGTATGATATTGTGGCAGGATAGGCCCACCCCAATAAGATCTAAAATCCAGTCAGAGAAGGCATACACTGCAAGCCATCATGCAGGCTATTAGACAAGCTCAACTGCTGGTGCCAGGATGTTGTCTTGGTGTTGAACTATGCTAAAAGCATCCAGGTTCACCAGATTTTCAATACACTTCCTGAAACAGGATTTGACAGAGAAGCTGGTCTGCTGGCCCATAGATGTGTCACTCCCAGTCAGTCACTTTATACTACTAAAGTCCAGTCCCCTTCCACAGAGTCAGGGTCTTCTGATATAACCCTTCTTGGGTGTATGTGTGGAGGTTCCTCCCTTGGCTGGGGGTGCCCTTCAAGGATGTCCCTCAAGGCCAAGAGAAAGATCTCCCCATGAACATTGAATTGGGTGAGTTACAGTAAAACTCTCTACTTAATAATGATTTCCTTTTTGCTGGCTTTAATGTAACTGCTTTAATACATGCTCCAATATAGAGCCCTATTCTATCTTATGCTATACTACTTTATGCTATATCATGCTCTACTAGTAGATTTTTAGCTTTTTATATTTTGGACTAAATCTGATTAAGATATTTGTCTGATTATTTGTAATAATAAATGAGTCACTTTGGATAAATATTCTCATTTTGCCAATCATTAAAACCTGCAGGACAAAGTGGTTCAATCACACCTCTGTAATTCCTTAAATTTGAACTGTTGACATAATCTGAGGCTAAGACTGAATTCAGCTGCACTGACACTCCTCTCTGAGGAGGTGTTTAGGAAGTCCTTTCTGCACCTCATGACTCAGTGGCAGGGCTTCTTTAATAAATTTTGTCTGATCCTTCCACTCCTACCTGCAACAGATATTCAGAAAACAAAAAAATATTTCCTCTGGGATTTTCTATAAGGAATAAACTATTCCTTACATTCTCTGCTCAGGTTAGTAACAGAGCATTGTGTCAGTGATAGAGGTGAAAAGTCCAGTGCATGCCTTAAGAAAAAATATTGAAAAATAGTATCAACAAACATAAAATGAATGCAAACTAACCTGTTATTTGTGTATCTTGAATCTTACTATATTTGATAGGGATACCAGAGTCGTACTACTCGCATCCATCAAGTAAAAAATTACCAAAGCAAACCCCAACTAGAAAAACAGAACCCAGTAGAATTTTTGTCCTATTTCGACAGTATTTTTTTCTAATGTATCTGGGTGAGCTTTGAGGGTGGGGGGAAAGGAAAGTAAAATTTACATTTTTTGATTAATATTCTTCCTTACAAGCTTGTGGAGGGCAAACCCCCCTGTTTCCCATGACTATTGCAAAACTCTTGATGTTCTAGAGATGATAGAGCACATGATCAAGTATTGAAACTTTTATCTTTTTCTAAATAAAAATGCTTTATTTAATTAACACTCTTCCCACTGATGGGTGTGACTTATTTTGTGTTTTGAAATCTATCTTGTTTTCACACTATGACTCAATAATAAATACATATGTAAATTATTACCCTGCTTTGTTTAATGATACTATGCCACTTTCAAAATTAGGAAAAACACATCTTTTCATCCATATGCATGACTTGTTCTTTTAGATATTCCCTTTATCTTCCCTTCCTTCCTTTTAATAGAGATTTTAAGCCAGAAAAAGTCTAAGCAATTAAATCTTCTCAGAAGATGATAAAGTCTTCCAATTAAAAGTAAACTCATATTTTGACCTGTGTAGCCTTTTATAATGTACCTCCCTTTATTTATTCAGTGGAAAACTGCTACAGGAGAATTTAGGGCAGTAGCTATGGTTTTTTTCTTCTCTCAAACTCCTGAGTCTGTCTTTGGGTATTATGCTCTTCCTTGGTTACTGCTGCTTCCTCATCTTTCTTTCCTGAGCTTGGACTCACTTATGATAATCCATTTTAATTAAAGTTCTCCACCTCAGTATCAGGTCAGAAAGAAAAATGCAAAAAATTATGCTACTTGGGTAAAACTGCACATTTCATTATGTTCATGGAATCTATGTTCTATGCATCTGTGCTAAATCCATTATCACATGCCAACAGTCAATATACCAACCCAAATCTCTTTTTACACTGTGGGTAGTTTTCTTTGGTGTGAAGGAAAGCTTCTCCTGGTCCCACTTAGTATGTTTTTTATTAACTGTTGTGTACTGACATATTGAAAAAATGAGGTTTTTTTTGAGAAAATAGTTCTGAGTTCTTCATAGTATTTGTCTTCTGTAAATTTGAAAGTGCAGCTTTATAACTGTACATCCCAGCTGGCATAAGGTCAGAATCGCTTCACATCAGCTTCAGGCAACAGACTTATTTTACTTGTACTAAGAAAAATTTTGAATACCATATATACAGAATGACTCCATTACTTTTTAAACTGTCTGAGAATCAGAGGATCAGAACATAATAAATGAGAAGACAAATATTTTTACCATGTCAGGCTACCATGCTTATAAGACATTTTTTTCCTTATATCATAAGGAAATATATGACAACTCTTCATAGATTTTTTCCGCCATATAATTAGGTAGATGATCTTTAAGGTGCCATCCGACCCAAGACATTCTCTGATTCTAGGATACCTCTGATGCTTATATAGGAATTAATATAAAATTTAGCCAGCCAGAGACAGGACATAATTTCTAGTAGAAAATGCTTTTTAATGTTTACTTTTACACTACTATCATTGTCACAGTGTGGTGAATACCAAAAGAATAACAGAAAGCACAGAGCTTGAATGACATAAGCAAAATTCATGAAAAAGTTGGGGTAGAAGTCTTTTTTGGAACTTCTTAGAAGCTTCTCTTTTCACAGATTGCAGTCTCATTTGCTGATAATTTGATAATAGACAGGAATTGTTCCTAGCTTTTCCCACATGAGAGGACAGAACTTAGAAGTGCTCTCTGGTTTATGGGAGGATTGAGTTGACTACTTAGTATTCCAGGTAGCTCTGCACACGAACCTGATATTCCTGTTCACTTACTATATTACATACAGCTACAGGAAACCTTCCTGCCACCCATAGCTACAGTGGACCTTCCTGGATGCTAAGGTGCACAGTGACAATTATCTGGATTATCTGAAGTGGATCGCAGGACAATCATGAATCGACGGCATAAGGTTACTGAAAAACTGGCAAAAATCAGCTCAGAAAATGTCGCAGGGAGCCTTGCTCTACACTTACTTTTCTATTACTTTGATGTTTTATAAGAGATCTTGATCAGAAAATTTGTACTTTTAGGGTAATACACTGGTTTACAAGCTTGGAAAGTGAAAATTAGGGTGAGAAAACCAGATGGTTTGTAACAGATCTCTGGTATAACATGGACCTCTTAACCTCTGCAGACAGAATAGTAACTAAGGTAGTTACACATAATGCAAGAAAAATAGATTACAAAACCTGTTATTGGCCAGTGGAGTAGCTGACATCAGCATATCCAGCTGTACTCTCTGCATGGAGATGGCATCCCTTTGCAGCCCAGTTGTTAAGGGCAGATGTTCTGCAAAGTACATTTCAATTAATCAATTCAATATTCTGATGAGTAATCTGAGCAAGAAAGTTTTTTTGGCATACATTTTAGTAGAGGAAACATACTTTGCACCAAGAAGTATCAGTGAATTAGTGCGTGTCTACCTAGGGAAGGGATTCACTACCAATAATCTGTGGAGAGTATTGGAAATATGTAGCTACATTCAAGTAAACACATGTTTCCAAAATAAAAGAAAAGTTCTTGGATAGACATTTTTCCTTGACTAGAGAAAGATACAAATATTTTATGGAAGAAAAGTACTTACCAAAAAAGTGTGCAAGAGTAAGCATTAAGTATTGGAACAGTCTGAAAAGACTATTAAGAGGACTGGGGAAAAAAAGCTTATTTCTGGAGTTCCTTAGTGTCATGAAAATTAGAAACGAGGTTTTAAACGAAAGGAAAATGCAGATGACTAAATTCAGGCAATATGAAGAATGATGGTACAGGAATAGCAAGAGTGTGCCACCCACAGTCCTTTTTGCAGCTCTGGCACAGAAGGAACCATACACCTTAGCAAGAACACTTTCCTTTGTAGAGAAAACTGATAAAATTTAGCTTTGTGCAGAGCATTAAGTCTTCTTGCATAATTTTACTGATCTACTTTGAACAGTACTTTCAATAACACAGATTTTGAGGACTACAAGTAGAAAATCTACATTAAAAAAAAATCCTACTTTTTCCTGCACATTTCCCTGATGGAAAAAACCAGCCTACTAATTTCCTTCCTTTTCAGTCCAACTAGCAAAATCAGTATAAACCTATCCAAAAAGAAAACCAATTCAGAATAAAATAAATACTTAGTGACCTTGTACACCTCCAGGCTGATTTCCACACCTGAAAATTTTGAGGCATTTTAGACGAACATTTGAATGCTCAGTGCCTGCGAGCCAACATTCATCTCCTCTCAGGGTATTTCATCAACATTAACAAATCTTTACTGGCCCACTCAAAACATCTGAACTCAAAATTATCCTTCCTGAAGGGCTCTTTACAGTGAAATGTAGGGATTGGATTTCCAAGGTTGCCAAGTACCATAATTCCAGGTAAAATCAGTGCAAGTGCTCACCATAATTCTGAGACGAAAAAAAGTCCTCCAATTTCAGCCACTTAGAATTGCAGAGATTGGCATTTCAATTGCTGCACTTACAGAAGGAAACACGTTTATGATCTGCACCATCCCTGCTGACTTCTCTGCACCATTAGGAGTTTTTAACTCACACAGTTTTTATCATATACCTGGTGTCTAGCAGTGATCAGTATAGGACTGGTTTAAAAGCTTTAAGTAAAGCCTTAAAGGCTTCTAAAATAGTAAGTTTCAAATGAATCTGAATGGGATGTGTTTAAAAGATATTCAGCTATAATAATCCTTTCATGGTGAAAGGATGAGAACAAAAAAGAAGATGAAACAAGACAGAAAGAAGTAAATGTTGAAAAGATGAAGAGTCAATATTACAGCACATTCTTCCAGGATAAAACCACTGATGGAGGCACACCAAAGCCATGCCAGAGATGGCTTAGCTCATAGCACTGTGCTGTGAGGATACCAGCAGAAGTTTGGCTTGGTTTTTTGGGGGACCTTATTTAAGGGCCCTCTCTGGCTTTATTTTTCAGTTTGAAGAAATTCTTGATAGATCACAATCAAAAGCTTATTTCTAGTCAAGCTTCCATGTCAGTTTGTGCCCAGGCATTCTCAGAAGCTATCCATCTGCATGTTAGTCAACAGAAACATCTCAAAAACTGGCTTTTTGTTTCCACTTGTCAGTACAGATTGAATTCCTGAGGAACAACTACTGGGAGAGAAATGTGCAGGCAGACATTCAGAAACCAGAGGGTTTTTCCATCAGCTCATTTCTTTACATTGCCCAAACATTGCAAAGCAGACAGTCTGTTCACAACAGGCAAACAGAGGATTGTCCTAATGCAGGAGAACACTGCAAAGCTGTTAGAGCCATCTCTCAGATTAGCAATGCCACCATCTTATACAGCAAAGGAAAAAGAAACAAGCTTTTGAAACACCACAAGGCAAGGCAACCTTTGGTTTGGCAGCAGCTAAAAGTTCTGCTTTGATGCTATAAAGTATATATTGTGGTGGCACCAGTGTGATCTTTGCAACTATGCTTTGTAATCTCTGCTTGTATATTCTGCCTGGACCAGCAAAGCTGCTGTTTCAGGCTGAGATGGTTTCAGCTGCATTTGATCTATATTCTCAACCTAAGTATGGATAATACTGCTGCTTTAGATTTTGCAGACACTCCTTTTAATCACAAGAAAAAGACTGACACTAACTGGCATCTACAATTCTGCACAGTTATTCCATTCAAACATCTCCAAAAGCTGTGTTTGACTTGTGTGATTGACATAGCTAAATTAGCGCAATATTTCTTAACCTTTACCTAGTTCCCTCAAAATTATTTTTTTAATGATATTACTCAATTTTTTCATTCGTTTAATAAGTTGAAGTCTGTTCTTAGTTTTTTGGTGGGTCATTTTCCCTCATCTATTGGTAGCACTGAGATTCCATACCCAACCTAATGACAGAAAGAATATTATATTGTACCATCTTACAGCGTTATGGTCCAGGGAAACACATTCTGATGCACAAAGGATCAAGCACTCACTTTAAAAGGAGCCAGAGATGGCCATCTGCAGTCACAGATATTTCCAGGTGCTTAGGATATGCATGTTTCATGCACTGCAAAGAGTCCAGTGTCATTGTTCTTCTACCATTTGGCATTACAAAGATTTTACATTTCCATGAATGATGACTGACTACAACAGCTCTGGCACTGACAGAAAATGTTGCTATTATAAGATATGCAAAATACGGTTTCCAGCAGAGACCAACACGGCATGGGGTTCTCAAAAGCCTGGCCAGAAAGTCTCTTTCCAGTTATTCACCAGAACTTCTCTTTATTGAGCACTGTGGTTTGAACATAGCAACTGTACAAACCTAGATTGTAATAAATCACAAGGACAATACCATTTTGAGAATATTTCAAGAGCTACACTTTCCTTTCTTTATTGTTGTGGTAAACTCACTGACTCCACTGGGAACATGTTGAGTCTAAATGTTCACACACCAAGTTTTGCACTAATGCCAAATAAGTAGAAAACACAGTCTGCATCTTACAAATAGATTAGAGCCACAGAATAGATGCTGACAGTTGCATGTTTTTTCCAGTGTATGACTACAAGCAATCCTACAGAAATAGCGTCTTCCTGGATTTCAAGTCTGAATAAATGGGAAGAATATGCACACTGCACAGGGCAATAGATCTGTGCTGCAGCCTGATTTTCCCTCAGTGAATTTTAAAAGTATCAATTTAAAAATTAATTCCTAAAGAAACCATTCTTTATGCTTCCTAACCTCAAGGTTCCTTAAATTAATCCCAGGTGATCATTGCCTTTCTCCAGCAAACACCTCTGACCCATTAATGTCATGAACTTGATGACATGTGGAAGACACTTGACCTTAGCAAAGAGGATATTTCAGATGTGTGTAGTTTATTGACTGAGAGAAGCAAATGAGAATCAATGATAAAAATGTCTCTGATGGTCAATGAGCAAGAATCTGATCTGCTGCCCACTGAACTTAACGTTCATTTGAAATAATTTCAAATGGACACTGGCTTACACACCCAAAATCCCTCAATTGTCAAGACAGGGGAGGCATCACATTCACCAATGGCATAGAGCTGTGTTCCTTTTGAACAACCCGTGTGATTAACAGAATGTACTGAGAGGAAAGATACTTTAAAATTTTTCTGGCTACTAACCAGCAGTTTTTATAAAAAATAAATATTTAAAGAATTGATGCTTTGTATCAAGCTCCACCAGCTCATCCATTTTATACTTTTCTTTCATTACTGATACTAATTTAGAGCTGTATTTTCAGCTCCAAGTGATCTATACATGTACATGCTCAACATTATCCAGTCATAATTTTTCTTCAATCTTTTCCTGTATGCACCTTGAACAATATGGGGGATTGTAGCTACCTCACATTTTTACCTCATATATGTAAGGTTTCCATCCTTTTAAAAATAGCTCATATGTTACATTACATTAAAACAGAATACAATATTCTGATAAACCATTACCAGCTCCTAGCAATTCAACTGTATAGAAAGACTTTTGTCATCTTTAATATCCTTGATGTTGAAATTCAGTTTCTAAGAAGGAAAAGGACATGGAACAATATCACACTTTTGAGCATAACATAACAGGGAATACATCTTCGATACATTAACTACAAGTTGCACAAGTTGTCTACAAAGTTTTCCATGTACCCCAGAGATGCAACCCCCTTCCTATCAGAATACAACATACTAAGCCCTCAGATAAGACTGTTCTTGCTAATCAGAAATACCTCTTTTACATTTGACTTCTCTCTCTTTCAGGTTTACATGCCCCTTGGAGGCAAACTAGCAAATTACATAGGAAAATTTATGTGATAAGTCACTAATTTCTTATGCAAATATTATGTTCTGCTTCAGGGTGTATCCTTAAGCTGCATCAGATATTTACCTCAGTTTTTGAAAGTATTCCTTCTTCTAGACTGAAATGCTATGTCTTGTAGAAAGGAAATTATACCAAAGTTTACGATAAAACAATCTGCAGGCATTTTAAAAGGCATTATTGCTTGAGTTGGTGAAGAATACACAATGAGATTATGCCGCCTAGCAATGGTCCACACATTTACAATTCATATTGGGGCATGGAAAATCACAGAGATGGAAGGAACCAAGGAAATTTTTCTCCTCAGACTATATAATGTCTTTTACCTATTAGCAATATATTTAAGCCCTTCTGACCCTGTTCACACTTACTTTCCCACCAATAGTCTCTGATCTTCATGGCATTAAGCAGTACGAATTCTGATATACATATTTCTTCATATTTTGTACTCTTACTTGCATATATTGTCCAACTAGCAATTAACATATTTTCTTTACATATTAGAATTTGAGAAAAGTATTCAAAATTAACTGATTTTGTTTCATTACCAGACAACGTGCATAATAAATTGTGAGATCTCAATGTTAGCTCTTCTGAAATTACTATGACCTGATTTTGATTTCCTAAAGTTAAATGTTATGTGCCAATTTCAGATACAGAGTGTTTACCA
Source organism: Poliocrania exsul (assembly GCA_035041345.1). Lineage (NCBI taxonomy): Eukaryota > Metazoa > Chordata > Aves > Passeriformes > Thamnophilidae > Poliocrania > Poliocrania exsul. The sequence continues at coordinate 19,546,449 of JAWWLZ010000004.1, forward strand.
TTCTAGCCCACATCAAAGCATTAAAAAGGTCTCAAGGACATCATTCTGAAGGACGCAAAAGAAAGTTCTAACTATATAGGCTTCTTTCCATGAAAAATAGCACCAATGAATTGGGTGGGGGATATGTATGAAACTTTAGATGTTGAGCTTCATTATTCAACTGTTCAGATGTAGCCATTATCATAACTAAAAATTCCAGTTGTTTTTGACTTCAGGGCAAAAATTCAAGGTTACTTTAACATAGTTTTCTGTGCATTTCATAATACCTATTTTCTGCTAAGGAAAAACTAGTTTAGAACTTCTCCTGTCTCACACCGCAATTATTTTTTTCATCAGTTAGAGCAGCTGCCAATTTACTACACTTTGTGACCTGCATTAGCTTGGTTTAGAAGCCAATCTAACTGTAATAAGCCCTTCTGAGCAGGAAGAGCCTTCATGTTCACTATTCAGGGGATGGAGAGAATGATACCATCAACAGTCCTTATCAGATAACAAATGCAAACCCAGTTCTGATTCAGTCCTCTGAGAGCTATGAATTGATTAGTTTCCCCATAATATTTTAACTCAAAAATCTGTAAAACAAATAATGCATCATGTTCATGAAAAAAGATTAGTTTCTACTATTCATTCATGTTTTCATTACAGATATTTCACATTTCAAGTATGTCACATGTGGTAATGCCACTGCATGTAAGTATACAACAATGGTGAAGCCAATATAGGACACCTGATGAGAACACAATAGCAAATAAGCTGTAACTTACATATATAACTGCATTTATAAAGATAACCACTACTAAATTTACTAGAGAAGTCAAGAAAAGGAAAACATATTGAGAAACAAAAATTTTCCTTTAAATGGCACCCTGGCACCCGATCCCGTCAGATCTCAGAAGGTCAGCAGGGTTAGCCCCGGTTTAGTACTTGGATGGGAGACCTCCTGGGAATCCTGGGGGCTGTAGGTTCTAGTCCTGAGGACTTCACTATCACCATCCAGGCTCACTCAGCCATGGCAGATGAACCTCAGGACTTAAACGGTGGGGCCAGTTCTGTGCATGCTGTGCCTCACCTAAAACATCCGCTGCGCAGGCTGGAAGGACACACCCATGTGGGGAGAGCCCTGCCCAAATCTCCGTTCGTGAAGCCAAGCCACGAGAATTGCTGACTACATTATCTATGACAGAAATTAGATTTGACATCCAGGAAACATTTTTAGACACACTGTTCCATGGCAAGTTAGTTGGCTTATTTTTTTTTCCCCCTTAAGGATCATCAGTAAAATACTGTGAATTTCATGGTTAAAAGCACTCTCTGAGTAGCCAAAAGTTGTATTTCTATATCATGAGTAGTAGCAGTTATTATCTTTCTACTAAAATAGTCACAACTCTGCCTTTGTGAAAGCCAGGCAACTGGTATTTATTTGGGAATTTACTTTGGGATGAATATCCCTAGGATCCAAGAACTCAACACTTCTGCCCCAAGTGCAAGAGTCAATGATTTCATCTCTCTGTAGCACAAGTAAACATGTCTCATGTTTTAAAAATAGCAACAGAAAACCATACCAAAGGAAAATATTCCTGTGCAAATCTAAGAAGAGTATAAGGAAGCAAATAAGCTGTGACAGATTTGGTTACTTAATGTACCACTGGGAGGTGCCCAGATCCTGAGGTAATAAACACATTATAAGAATTCATACAGAACAGAATAGTCTAATTCACATGCAAAGCACTGTGCCCAAAGCACCAGGTGTTCTCTGGAGGGACATAATACAGTGGTGATGAAAATAACTGAATAAAAGAAGAAAAATCATTTAGAATAACCAATCAGAAGTCAGAACAGTTGACAACTCACACTGGGAGATATTAAAGATGAGGAGATGGAGAAGACAATGGCTCTGGACAGCTGAGATGACTAAAGTTCAGCCTGAACAAGAACATCCCAAAGGAATCAAAGTATGCCATAAGGTTTAGTAAGATATATGTGAAGTATATCAAGGAATCCAGTGGTAAGGAAGAAATGTCCTATATTTTCTCAGGGTTATGAAAACAAACCCACAGTTTTAGAGATTGTACAGATACTGAAGTTTAGGGGACTAGATCATGATACATATTTCCAGATCAGTTTTAATCCAGAAAGTAACTCATGCAGTTTTCACATATGGGATATTTACCACTTTTGTGAAAGATTCAGATCTTTCATTAAAAGAACATCACAGAAATAAAAGATCAGGAGCCATAAGTTAAAGGCATAATTAAAATCTCTTCAATGTCAAATATCTCAAAATTACAATGAGCTCAGATCCAGGATTTTCACTGTTCACTTTATAGCCAAGCTGAATACCATTTACTTGATTCAGATTCTGGCCATCACTGCAGGCCCAATATCCAGGTCCATATCCTGCTTGGAGTCTATCTCAAATAAATACAGTTAGAGTGCTGGCCAACTGAAAAGATCTGCCCTCCAAAGCACAATTTATTTTATATAGTGAAAAAAGGAAATATATTAATAAATATATGAAATGGCTCAGGCCGTTATTGACTCATTATCTGGGGTAGCCATTTCTACAGTGCATTTGTGTTGAGACTGATGTCCTTACAAGAAAACTGATCCTTCTTTATTTATAATAGATACTTGGAATAGAGGATTCTGAAGATCGTAGTAAAGGAGTCATCGTCCTGAAAACTGGAATTATTTGCAGCAACCTAAAGTGTTGCAGGTAGGCCAGAAGAGAGGCTTACTGTGTATGATCATGTTTCAAGAACATATATATGGCAAGCTTCAGTTGTTTCTCTCAAGAGGGTTACTGGAATGTATTATAATACATTTTTTCATACTGAAGAGCCTCTCTGTGTCATATAACAAAGGAAAGATCACAGAGGAATTTTCCAATGTTTCTATCTAAAAAGACAAATATATACTGCCTATCACTGTCACTTCCAGCTTTTCTCTATGATAATTCTTTAGTGGTCAAATGCAATTTAATAGGTATGATACCTATTAGAACTCATCTTTATCCTTATTGCTCCAGTTTCTTCCTTACGGCACTTCCAGTGTGCTCACCACTCAGTATTCTCTGGAACACTGTGTCTTACACAGCTACTGCATAAATGCAATGCATCTGGAATTACTCATGTGAATCCAAAGATGAAAATTAATGTGCATCTCATGTCTTTTGTAAAACTGATCTGAAAATCAGTTGCATCTTCCCTAAAAGTAAGATACAGCTTCTATCAGGTAAGAACATGAGGATTACAGAAGATATTTTTATTTAAGTAGCTTTCATAAACATAAAATCTAAAGCCTCAGTCTACATATTCTGACAGTGTGAAAAGCTCTGGGTTGATAGAAATTATACTATGGAATATATTACAGACTCCTTGCTACAGAACATACCATAGATGAATAAAGTAGAGGATATGTGTTCTCCTGAGCCAGTTTTGTGCCTTGTGCTGGTTTTAAGGTAAACCAGCAGAAGAAATGAACTCAGCACGAGAGAGATTATAAGTCAGAGCTACAATTTAATAATAATAATACAGTAAATACACTGACACAAAGGGAAGTTGC
>JAWWLZ010000004.1:19550399-19618150 GCA_035041345.1 Poliocrania exsul
ATAGAGGGGGTAGAATACACAGCCTTGATCACCCCCACACAGTGCCAACTGGTCCCACCTGCTAAACTAGGACATGCCTACAGGAAAAAGCAAGGCCAATCCTGGCCTTAGAGCAACACGCAAGCAACACAGGCCTAACAAGGAGAAGCAGCCCCTCGACTCAAGCAAAAGAAGCATTAGCAGAAGTATACCCGCAAATAGTTTTAAAAAATCCTTATGGAAACAATTCCAAGTAAAAGAGGGGTCAATTCTCTTGAAAAAGCATTGCTAATTCATAAATCGATCACAGCAAATTTTCTCTATCAGAAAGTCAATCACAAATCACAAGACATTTACTTATCAACCATGTGGTAGACTATATTTGTAATAAGAATTGACTGTGAAATAAATGCTGGTAAGTGTCAATAAAGGACATTTCATGTCAACTAAGAATGGGTTGTTAACTTCAAGTATTTCCAAGAAGTAATACATTCAGATACATTTGGATGGCTTTGCTTTTTAAAAGGATCACCATTTATCTGATGTAAATTAAGCTAATAGACAATATTAACTTTTACAGACTCAAAGATTAGAAAGACCTGAAACAGTTGGGGGAAAAAAACATACAGAAGAAAGATACCTAATGGCTTCTTCAGGGAAAGCCTATTATTTTTTGAACATTAAAAAGGTTCGGCTCTTTCAAGTCAGAATTACAAAGTGGTACAAGCCTTTCACACAGCTGGAATTTCAATATTAGACCATTAGAAGACCAGAAGAACTGAAGAGATATTTTAATTACTGGTGTGAGTACAATTCTGTTCTGGCTCACACATGAAGTTTTCCATCTCAGGATTCTTCCTAAATATGATAGAAAGGTATTAATGAGGATCCTTTTTTGTTATCATGTTAACCAATTTAGACAAGTAATTTAATGATGCCATATCAGACAGATAGTCAGGTGTCTGAGCAGACACCTTTTACAATATCATAGTATGCTGTAAGAGAAAAACTGCTAACAATATTTTTCTCTCTTTCTTAATATTGTAACAGAGAGAAATTGCAGTTAGACCTGATTATCCTCAGTGTTATCTTCTATGATAATATGCCAGCTATCTTTTGAATATATTTTGGTAACAAAGTTGAAAATACTCCATAAAAGCAATGACATGAATGCTTAAAAGTGAGTGGTTAAGCTACCCAGACTGAGGTATAGTAATGACCAATACTATTTGGGAACAGCTAAGTAAACAGGTGACTTAAGTCTCTCTCCTTCATATGAATCTATTTCTGTCAGTATTAGTAGCAATTCCCTCTATACCCTATAGATAGCATATCTCTACCAGCTACCCCTCTCCAGTGCTTGATTTGAGCCTTATTTACCAGCACTCACAGCCTGAACAAGCCACAGCACTAGATGGCTCTGTCTTCATGTCTCATTCCTCTTTAGTTTTTCTTCTAATGTCACCAAAAAAAGTGGGAAGGATGATGATTCCCTTTTTTGCAATGTGAAAGCAAGACCAGCAAAAACTTGCTTGAGATTGACAATTAATTTATCTTAGATCAGGCTATGCAATGCAATTATACTGCCTTCCAGCCATGGAACACCTAGTTGAGGCTCACATACATTCAACTCTTCTAGCCTAAAACCTTAAAGCATTCACATGCTGTTAAAAGTCTTTTTAGTTCTCTCTCTCTAGCTATCAAAAAAATTGATATCACTGGATGCCAATCGGTGCAGGGTTAGGATTACTATTTGCAAAGCTATTAGTGTCTGCTCTACTGCACCACCACTATATCTGAAATGATAATTTAAAACAGTCAAAGAAGAAAGAAAAAGCATTTTCTTGCATAAAAAAATACAGGTTTTACAAAACTGGTTTCCTCAAGGAGAGAATGCAGCCTGAAGGTTACAGCTCTGACGGTTTTGTACTGCATCTGCTTTTCAAATGTGATAATGTCCTTTATAAGCACCCCAGTAAGAGTTTACAACCTTCTCCCAGGGATTGTAAATCCACTGCTTTTCTCCTCTAAATTTTTAACAGATACTATTGTTTCCTTAAATTGCACACAAGGGGGGCGAAAGAATTAGGATTATTCTCAAGTACATCAAATTCAGTTTCAAGGCCCTTTATTATCTACAAAACTGTATCAAGGGACAGTTAACAGGCATGACAGATTCAGTCTTGAAAGGTGAGAGAAAGGAATGTTAACCAAATATACTACAGAAATCAACTGAAACAAAGATGTGCTGCCCAAGGAGTCCTTGCTTAATGCAACATCAACCCATCCATTAATATCAATAGGAAATTAAACAGACCTTTTTATTTAACCATCCTTAGGTAAAACACTGACCTGAGCTGAACATCTTTCAGGTGTAGCAGTGCAGAGATGGGGTCTGACAAGATACTTGAACTTGGTGATCCCTCTGTACAGATACCAGAATTACAAAACCTTTCCATACGGTACAAGACAGGGAATGGGCTTGGTCTGGGAACAATAGAGCAAATCAGAAAGTGGGAAACCCTTGAGTTACCTCCATAGCAGAATATTACACCTCATCACAGGGATCTATCAGAAGCTAATTTTTGCCAAAATCCAGCTAGTTATAAGGCTAATTAACAACATCTTGACTTTCCAGTGCAATTTAAAGAGTTAGTTCAAGTATTGCATTTCTGTCTGTGTACCATGCTGGAACACAGCACTGTAGAGCTTGCAGGCCTGAGCCAGCAATGCAGCCCAGCTCTGCTGTGCTCTGTGGGCATCACCTCGTTATGGAACCAGCATCCCCCAGCAGGTATTCCTGCCACCACTGTGAGATACCACAGCTCCTCTCCACTACTCTAGTTTGAAAGCAGTTTTCCAGAACCATATACAGTATTTTGGGTAAAATCTTAGCAGTGCCTTGAACAGAGATATTTTTAGTTTCATACATGCCTACTCAAACCAAACTAACGCAAAATAAGGCCACTGTGTACGTTCATGCCCTTGGCACACTCCTGACTTCCAATTAACTGGGATGCATAAATATACATTCAGATAATCTACTCATCATCAAGCAATGAGAACCTTCAGTTTGTGTAACTGTTTTTTGTGTAGTTGAAGAGCTTGTGATTAAACCTTGAATGTGCTAGTGTTGTTAAGCTTACTTTTCCTTCTGTAATTTCACTAAACAAACTAATTTATCTTTTCACATGTAATATCCTAATAACACCTTCCAGCTTGCTTTTTCCCCCCCCAGGGAGTTTCATCACCATATTATTTTATTACCTCTTTGGGCCACTCCAACAGATCTTTAAGGAATTCCTCCAGTTTAGTAAGTAATTTTCCATATACCTCATCATCTGCTCTCCAAGCAGCTCTTTAGTCACATTAGATTTTTCCTCCAGGTCTTCATTTTATTCCACGTGCAAAATTTCCCAGGTGATAGCACATCAAAAGCTTTACTGAAGTCCAGAACTATTTCTTTCAAGCTTTCTTTGCCAGAGTACCTTCCAAGCTAGTAGAAAACTTTGCTACAGAGAGAGACTGCTTCACAAAGACAGACACTGAAGATATGCTGTAAAGCACATACAAACAACTTTGATTTTGTTTTCCATTGGAACTAAAATATATAAAGATATTTCCTACTTTTGCAGGCACATTATTTTATATTCTTCATTAATCACATTCCAAGATTAGACTGTGAGGAAATGAGCTCTGTGCTACTTTTGCACTAATTAACTGTTGCACATGTATGTGTGCATGCAATAACAATGAAGGATCAAGGGAAAAAAGTGTTTTGTTTTAATTAAGAACCGTAGTGGAATAAAGAAAATAGTGCTATAATTAAAGCTACTTAATCCTAATGCTTCTTTCTAGAATTTTTTGCAGCTTCATTCCTGTCTGGCTTTCTGCCATATCCATCTTATATTTCTGCTGGCGAATTCGTAAATATAGAAAATACACATGTGGCAAACATAAGTTCAATATAGTGAAACCTCAATTAATATTTTATCTCATATTTATGACTGAAGAAATAAACAAAAATTCCTTAAAACAATTCTGTCTTTCTCCTGCTTGAGCATTTGTACAGTGACTAAACATATTTCCCTCTGTGTTTTAATTCCCTTAGTAAGAGGGACAAATTTATACAATATGTATATGTGAGAGCACTTTCTTTTATTATTCTGAAAGCAATATTAGTGATCCTTATACTGGTTATTTTTAGCTCCTCTAATAACAATAGTGATGGACATCAGGACTGTTCAGTATTTCCCCCCAAAAATCTACCTTTTATTTACAGATATCATATTGTAAAATTAGGTCTATTTTTGCCTTTCAAAAGCAAGGATAAAACATTTGAAATTAGAAGACCTTTTAAATTTAACTAAGCAATCTTTGTCTTCCTCTTGCAAACTGTCCACTTTCACTTGAGTGGTTAAATTGCATACAAAAATTCATTTCCTTTCCAACACACAGATCTATTTGTTTACAAAAATCATAGAATCATTAAGTATAGGAAAGACCTTCAAGACCATTATGTCCAACCTCTGACTGAATGGCACCTTGTGAACTAAACCATGGTACTATTTCTCAAACACCTCTAGGGTTGGTGACTCCACCACTGCCCTGAGCGGCCAGTTTCAATGATTAACCAAGTTTTTAGTAGAGAAAGTCTTCCCAATGTCCAACATGAACCTCCCCTGGAACAGCCTCAGGCCATTTCCCCTTGTCCCGTCACTAGTTTCCCAGAAGAGGCCAATCCCCACCTTGCTAAAACCTCCTTGCAGGCAGTAGAAAGGAGCAATAAGGTCTCCCCTGATAGCAGTGCTGTATCATCTTAGACCAAAAAGGCCTATATTGCTTCTGAAATAAGACCACTGATTTTAGTGTTGACATGTAGGTTTAGATGTCAATTCTTGGTTTGAAATTACAGCAGAACTCTTTTTTCAGTCTGGTGTACTCTAACTTTGTGAGAAATCATTTCTTGCTCTTCTTTCTGACCTCTGGTTCACAAACTCATTTCTTTTTGCTTGTGTTTTTTTTTTTGTTTTGTTTTATTTTTCCCTTTAGGTCTCCTATTTCTTATTTATTATTCAGTTGCTCATTCTCTTTCTTTTCTCCTTTTTTGTCTCTTTAGTGCCTTAGCCACTTATTATTCAGTTGCTTATTCCAAAGCCTTTTACAACACGTGCTAGTCTGCTCACATTTCCTCAGTGTTGAGTAGACACATTGGGAAACCTTGTGTCCTTACAACTTAAATTTATCAAAACACCTGCTTTGTTTTCAAGCACTTGGCCTAGCAGCTCTTGTGTCATTGTTTGCATACTGAAAGAGTTGAGATGTGGAAGCCAAAACTTCTGGGCTCTTTTTACATCATTAAAAGCCCTTGTATAACAAACCTTCTATCAGTTGCATAGTTGTAAATTGCAATTGATTGTTCTCTCATCCCCTCCTGGTTTTGGGGACAGCAGTGGGATGGGAACCCCCTTAGGATCTGGTAAGAGTGGCTCATTTCTGACTCATCACTGAGTATCACTAGTTCCAAACTGAGGCATCCTCTTTACAGGACAGCCTAAAATACATACTAGGGGTGATGTGTCCAGTCCAAAAGAATATCTACACACTGCCAATTGGCTGATCTACAAGGAAAAACAGGTCCTGAGCTCTCCAGATTAGCCTTCCACTACCTGTGTGATCTGAAAACACACCTCTTCAACAGAGTGACAGGCCAGGTACTCACATGCAGCACAGAATGGGAGATGTTTGTGCAAGCAGAAAAATTAAGTGACACAATGCATTATAGAGAAGCACAATAAAGCCAACTCCATTTGTATTTATTACTGTGGGGTTTCCTTTGTATTTACTGTGTCACCACTGGGGCAAAGTAACAGGCATTCATATTTACAGGTATATTGGACTATGTGATACAGCTGAACACAAAGAAAAGGCAAGCTAAGCTTGTTTCAGAGTAAGTAGGACTAACTAAAAAAGGAAGCAGTTCCACTCTCCTGAAATAGCTATCAGTATTCCTTATTGGATAAGTAAGGCCTAATAACCTCTGTACCATGCAGGCTTCTGACCTCATGCAAGACAGATCTGTCTCCATGGCGTTAATGTTACACAGTGCACACATAACCTCATGGCTCTGTGGGGCTGGAAGAGTCAGTCCATGGAATAACATTTAGAAGTAATGTATTTCACATGGATAATGGATCAAAGATTGAATTAGTCCGCATTGATGTAAAGCTTTGAGGTGTGTCCGGTCTGAGCCAAAGTACCACCAGAACAGACAGTCAAAGTAAAGTGAATAATTTTCTACGCATACTCAGTCAAAAAGTCATTTTACAAGCTATATAACTTGCCATCTTTTAGAGAAAAGAGAGAACTAAATTTCTGTATGCATACATAGCGTTCTTTTTAGAGAACAATAATATTGCATGTCAAAAGCTATTCAACTGAAGATATGGTAGCTAGGATTATTTAGTGTGAAGAACACATGTTACATGACTTGCCTTTATACTTCACATACTTGGTGATTTACACAGGTGATCTCAGCTGAAAAACTTAGATGAAGGGAATATACTCAGCCAGATAGTCTGAAAGCATAAGCTAGCTAGCCATTATTTCCAGGCTATTATTAGCTTTGCAGCACTTTCATGTAGTAGCAGCCTGCTGCTTCACAACCAGCTGGTTATCATTTTCAAAGCTCTTCCCAATTCTTTCTGGAGTTTCTTTGGACCTCCCTCCGGAAAGATTTCATTTTCTTTGGAGTTAAGGGACATCAAAAGATTAGATTGTGTCACAGTTTTTAACAGCTAGCTTTATTCATCTCAGAGAAAAAGCAGAATTATCAAGCTACATCTGACCATTCCAGCCTTCTGAAAAAATCTTTTTGAAAATGTTGTTAAAGGCTAGCCAAGTCTGCTCATGACCCTGTTCTATATTTAGTTCTAAATGTATTCTGAAGGCACAGAAACTTGGAATTTGGATAAGAAGTACCCAAAAGAAAGGCATCAAACTGAGAGGAATTTAACTATAGAGTATGTAGCAGTTCTGCATAGCATACTTTTAATTAAACCAGGAAAAAAAAAACCCATTCATTTAGCTGAATAGTAATTTACCAAACATCCAACAGATTAACTGTCCTAACATCTAACAGATTAACTGTCTTAGTACTTATAAGGTAACATCATAACTTCTTTATGTACATGTTTCTATGCAACAGGATAAAAAGGGTATAAAACTCAATAAACTGGACAAGTTTGTAGTAAAAAATGCTTCTCAGATAGCTCTGCCTAGTACTGTACTGCACATGCACACATACCCATTATGTGCCAGACCAGCCCAAGACAATTAGACCTTGAACACAGTCTGAGCCTCCAGACTTACTCCTGCATAAATAATAGTTCTCTGTTTCTTAAAAGTTGCCACATACACCTTTGTAGAGACATACGTGGAAAGCAACTTTGTAGCAAAGGTGTTGGGATAGGTGCATAGCAGGGTCTATACTTTAAAGTTCAAAGACTTCAAAGTTACCTTAGTGTACAAACAAACAGAGATGAGAAAGAGGGGAGGGGGAGAGGCATGAGGCGAAGCAAAAAAGAGGGATGAGGAGGAGAAAAACCAAGTGGGAAAAGGGAAAGGAAAACTCTCCCCAGTGGTGAGCAGGGAAGAGTGGTGACATTATCTTCCTCGGGCTACTCTCTCCAGAGCAGAGAATGCTGACAAAGAACATAGCTGTGATTTCCCAAGCACTGCACATTTTCATCAACGTCCTCTAAAACTCCTTTTTGGTACTTGCGATTTATAATACCTTTTTGTGCCCTAAGCATCCTTAATATGCATATTGACAGAAGTATTGCATGCTGAGCTGGTCACTCAGCTTTTTAGCACAGGTAATACTGAACAGATATTCAAACACCTATTACTCTGTGTTCTGCACTAAGCTTTGGTTCACTTCTAGTCTAAAAATAAAAAAATAAAGTCTCATAAAATAATGAGTAAGAAAAGGCACAGAAGCAGGGGTGGCAACTGTTTCCCATGAGAATCTACCATAAAAGCAGCATTAGGGTTTGCAGGTGCAAGGCCACAAGAATAGCAGCAAATGAGCAGCAGCATGAAACAAGGGAACAAATCCTGTCCCACAGGCCCTGGAAACATAACACTGCTACAACAGCATGTTGCAAAGTTATGGCACTGGGAGTGGAAGTCATGCTACAGCCTGGGGGCTGTCCCAGCATGGCAGGGACAGGACACCCAAGGCACTGTGCACCAAGAGGTTGGCAGAGAAGCAGTAAAGAATTTGGATTAGATACAGGCACTTTCCAGACTTACCAAGTCGCTCTTTGTACAAGTGCTCAGTGGAACATTAGAAACGCCTGTTCCTTTAAAAACCCAAAGACCCAAGTTGTATTTCTGGCACTAATGCTTTCCCATAATAAGGTTATTTTTCTCCCTTAGACTTAGCTGTTCTTTGACATCTTTATGTTCATCATCCTATCAAGCACTGCACTATGCTACTCATACATATTTAGGAGATGGTATTTTATACATTTATTTGCACAAAGCATGACCAAAGACATGACTTCTCTGTTTCCAGTGGCTTGTATCAGCCTTAAGGAGACAGTAAAATTGCTTTATTTCATTTACCCAGAGAACTTATGTACTTGTCCTTAAAATCTACTAAGTACATAATGATCTAATTTACAACTAGATGATTTTATAAGTGACTAGTTTTTATTTATCAAAAATTTAATATTATATTTATTTACACTTAGAATAACAGAAAAAAATTGCCAGAAATCACCAGTTTTTTGGATCATGAGAAAACTGTACCTTAAATTGCATTATTAGCTATGCATCATGAACACCTAGTGCAGCATTCTCACTTTAAATGTTCGGGTCTGTAAAGACATATTTTTGCATTTGAACTTGTATAAAAAAGTAATTGGTGGTTTATACTCCATGAGATCCCCTAAATGCAATAGGAGAATTATTTGGGTGTCCTGGATTAATGCTAACTGGCTGAATAGACAAATTCCATGTGTATTAATGACAAAATAAAACTCCACAAACCTGTTCTATTAGAAAATCCTAAGCATGCACAGGTCTCAAAGCATGATTATGTGATGGCTTTTAAATAACCAGTATTTTATTTCCTCCAGGCTTCTCTGTTTAAATTATAAAATATACTCTACATTACAGGTACATCCTCTGTTGTTTCAAATGTTCTGCTCCTGTTCTTAGTCATCTCTTTTAAAGAATCTCAATCATAAATAATTTTAACTTGATTTTATAAAGAGGGGAAAAAAAGCTCTTAGCATAAAGCAGTTTTTATTTTAGAAATGTTTTGCTTTGTTACAGAAAGGGGCTTAACTTATAAATAGCTTGATAGAAATCTAAAGCTGGAAACACAGCAATAAAAATACATCCTCAATGTCGTGAACTCAGCAGGAGAATAAGGTTACAATATGCCCTCCACAATTGTATTTCATTAGCACCTCTTCAAATAATTTGAAACTCAACTAATAGAAAATACTAATTAATGGTAACACCCATCAAATCTCTCTTCAGCACTGTTATTCTGCCCAATATTGCCAATTAAAAACTCCCCAGTTTCTGATGGCTGGACAAAGAATATATCACAATTCCTGAAGAGTTGAAATTTTTATAATCTATCTCACATGATACCAAATACAAGCAAGGAAGACAACTATTCCTTCAATTATTTTCCCTGAAATTATTTTCAGCACTGAAGACTGAACAAGAGAAACGTGCTTCAATTAAATGTATGAGAACCTCGGATTATTAACAATTACTGTTTGGCTCTGACACTAGCTCCCTTTTTCACCTGGTATAAGGCAACCTGATGTCACTACTCATTTCTTGGAGAAAAAAAGAAGGATTTAATGCCAACCTTGGCTTGATGCCTTCTCAGAACCCCCACAAATATGCACAACCTCACTCAGCATTGAAATACATATTCCTTGAAATTATCAAAACATGGCAACAAAAATACTCAAAATTATGTCAAAGTTATTTCTCCTACTGTTGAGATCAAACACTGTATAAATGAAATTTGTGACTCAAGAACTCTGCAAAGCACCAGTCAGCTTGGAGGTCCCCTAAGCAGGCAGGAGACTGAGCAGCAGAATCCTAGGGAGGCAAAAATCCTGCTCCCTGCTGTGAAGCGATGGACAAAAGTTAATCTGCTCCCACATTTATAGGTATAACAAATTAAACAACTACAGCTCCTCCTGCATCCTTGGGATCATGTGGTTGAACATCTGAAACTGGAATGCAGAACTGCCATATGTGGGCAGATCTGCCATTCTGCTTCCAACAGCGGGAAATAGCAGATTCCTACATAGGAATCAAAGGAGAAATAGAATCAGGATGTACTTAAAGCAGGGGCAGATGGTCATTCTGTTTAGAGTTTACATTAGTTTAATGTAAACTAGAGAGAGCTATGCCATCTTCTCCTGTAACAACACAGTGTCGCACAGGACACTTCCTTGTTCTACACAGACACACGGCAATTGCAAACTATATGCAGGGTACATGCAAAGGGTTCTCTCTGGGAATGCATCAGTGAGGATAAACAGGCATTTCAGAGCCCATGTCTGACTCAGAAAGACATGGTGATCTAATTTAGCCATGCTTATAAGAATCTGATGCATATTCCAAAAATATATTTAATGTTTTGCATGGACAAATTAAAAACTCTATTTTAAATCTTTTAACAATTAAGTGCTTGTCAAAACAATGTGGATTTACATGCACTCCATAGTAACAAAGGAAAGTGAAACTCTAGGATTTGAAAAGCTACAACAGAGCACTAAGAGAGACAAACAGGAATACTCAAGAAACAGCTCACACCAACTGATTTAATTGGGTTATAGAATTAAGTTGTGGCAAGAAAGGATTTCAAACTTTGCAGTCATTTTAACAGCTATGGATAGATAGTTTAAAGGCCATCAAAGTGGAAGCTCATGATAAAATGAGTCATAGAACTGAAGCTGCCAGAAAATGTGAAAGGCATACATAATAAGTACTTACTAGGGGTGCTTGGCTATTTGGTGTGTACTGTACGATCGATTGTGAATGCACCACTCCAAAAAGGCATAACAAAGAATAAATAAAGAAGCAGGATCCTTCAAAAGCTTTTGTCCAGCTGAAGCTAATTGTTACAAAACTGTCTCAGTGCTCGGGCTTTGTTCTCTCCATTGTGAGGATGGGATTGTCTGAGAGTTCATCGTATTTAATTGATTTTTTTCTTATGTATCTTAGGAGAATGTTTTAATTTGGTGATCAGGAAAGAGAAAGCAGGGCTAATGGCCTACCCAAATGTAATTTAGACACTAATAAATATTTCAGATGGGATTGGTTAAAAACTAGTAATGTAAAATATATGGCCTATATTTGGCTCTGTATAATGAAAAAAAAAAAAGAGTAACTGCAAAACTTCCCTCATTGAGGAGAAATGGTATAAACTTGCTTCCCTACTAAGGGATGACACAATTTAGGAATCATGATCTACTGCCTCAAGATACCTCCTGAGTGCTGGGAATTTGCCTGAGCCAATCCTGAAGGTTGAAGTTTTTTGCTTCATATTTAATCCATGGTCATTCTTTTTTTAAAGACAATCTGTGAGTGAAGGATATCAGCTGGGGACTGCTGAACTCTATGACATTTCTTCAATCTGCCCCTTCTCTGACTCAGCTCCAGCAGCAGGGAGGCCAAGACTGGCTGAGTTCAGTAACTGATGTACTTCACAATGCTTGCTCACTGCTTAGCAATGGTAAATGCACAAAACCAAGAAATATCTAAATAAGAAACTGGAGAAGGAATACATTCATGTGCCATGAGGAATTTTAACATGATAAAGTTAATATTAAAAAAAAAAATCCTGTAAGAATGCTACAAGAGGCCTGATTTAGAAGCAAATCTGTGCAAAGTGCCAGAAACCTTTACTTGAGGGGGAGAAGAAAAATGCAAACATGCAGTCCTGCCCATGTTCCACTGTCTTTGCAGATAAAAAAAAGTTTCTCTTTGGACTGAATTATGTGACTTAGATGTTTTTCCTAAATATACCAGAATTATGTCTCACTATCCCAAACAGAAAAAAAACCAAACCAAAACAACAAAACCAAACCAGCAAAATCATGTCGTTAAACATGTCTTTTTGTGGTTTTGTAAGAAGAGACAGCTGACTGTTTCCAGGTTAAATCCATGCTGTTACTAGTTAACTGCCGCACAATATCTATTCTGGGGATACATTTAAGTCCTGAGGATAAACTAAGCTCTCTACCAAAAATAGTGAGGAAGAAAAGCCATGTGTCATAAGACTGATGGAGCAGGGCTGGGCAAGCCCCAGCATGCCACCCAACACAACCACCCTCAGCCACACTCAACCTGGCAGCCCCAATTGCAAAGGAGCTTAAGAACATCATTGCTCTACAAGAGGCTTTGGGGATGCTGCACTTGCAGGTCCTTGAGCTGGGAGCCTGTGCAGAGAATAGTGCTCTTGCCCATGGCCACCATAGCCAGGAAAGAGGTGCCACCACTGACTCCAGCAGCATCTTCAGCCTGGGGCTGACCTCATCTCAAAGCATGCATGGGATAAGTGCTCCCTCATGAGGGTATAGATGTGCCTATCAATGGCCACAGACACACAGCTCCATCAGTCCCTGCACACCCCAACCAGGCTTCCTCTTCTCCATGCCACACACTCACCTGAGCACCCACAGCACCATAGTACTAAGGATTTGCAGATTTCTCTGTGTTTGCACAGAAGAGAAATCACCCTCTTTACCACCTCTTCTGGTTCATACACAGGTGAGGTCCTTCATCCCTCTTTTCCCAGACTGCCCAAGCATACCTTCACCTTGGGGAGTACCAACTGCAGCAAAGCTGAGCAGCAGTTGCTTCAGTGTGTGCTGGCCATGCTGCTCCCAGCCTTTTATGCAGATGAATCCAAAGCCTAACATGCTCAGAGGGTCTAAAAGAACATAGCACATAGAGCACTGTATGGCTCAAGTACCAGTACCCTAAGATTTGGAAGCACCATGTTTGGATCATCAAGGAAATTTTCTCTATTATTCACAGGCATCAAGGAACATCACCTTGTTATGAACAAAGACTTTCCAAGTCAGTGTGGCTTCTGTAATTGAATTTGAACAGTTCATGTAAACGAAGAGGAGAGGAAGAAAGATATTTGAAGAAATCAAAGGAGTGAATCAACCACAAGACCACAGCAACTGAGTATTTCCCTTGATGGTTGGTGAATTCAATGCAATTTAGATTATATTCAGTAAGTAAAACTTTGGCTTGTGATATTAATGGGCTCATAATAGCTTCCTCTGGGATATATATTACTTCCACTCTTGTTAAAACTTCCTTTGATAACTTATTCATCATTTTGCCTTTTAAGGGTTACAACGTGTTCCTTAATACATTTACTATGGAAGTCCTCCTGGAAAAAGGTTTTTGACCTTAGGTAATTTGGACTTTCATGATTGATTATGCCAGAATTAGAGAGGGTAATTTCAATTGTACTGTTCAAAAAGATCTAGGAAAAGACAAAAGAAGAAATAAAACATCACCATTGACAGAGACTATAATCTCAGAATAATTCGGCCTTCACTGAGAATATTCTAATTTAACTATAAATAGAGAATATAAAAATAGTGGTATATATAAAGAACACCAATAATAGAAAGATATTGAGCTAATAAAGAAAAATATAGGCAAACAAGACAACATTGCAATATTCAGCATTACTGAGCATTTAACAATCAATTATATAAATATTTCCTTTGTAGTTAGTAATTCTGACAAGCAATTCTTGTCAGTAAATGTATGGTTAGAAAAAATTGCTGTCTCTTCTTGTAACATTACTGAGAGAAAATGAGGGTCAGTGGAGAAATCAAGATTGATTATGAAAATAAGCAGTGAGCTTAGATTTGCAAACACTTACTGTACTTTAGTATATCCATCTATAAAACATTTAAAATTTTATCTATGATATGATACTTTAAAAATGCCTCCAAATGCATATACATAAATAAAACAAAAGCTCTTTAAAAAACAGGGAAATTGAGGGTGAGAGACATAAAACCCACCAGAATCCCCAAAGCACAGAGATTTATAGATAAGAGTCACAGTTTTGCACTACAGAAAATGAAGAAATGAATAAAACCAGATACTTGATGAACAGGTAGGTAAAATTGATTTTAATGGAAAACAAAGAACATCAATTTTTTGGGTTTCCTCTTTGAAGGATTCTTGTACAGACTGACTTGAAGTGAGATATGCACTTCACAGCAACTGCCCAGGCACAGCACCTTCCTTATGTGAAATGTGAAATAACTTGTACAGTAGGGAGAAAGACAGGTTCTTCTTGTATGGAAGAAAATGTACTTATAAAAGAAAGCTACAACAGAAACAGTGAGTCATGAGATATGCTACCTTTTAGTAATTTTACTATACACTTCAAAAAAAAAGAGCCAAGTCTCTCAAACATGGGGGAAAAAACCCTCCCTTATCTCAAAATAAGGGATTAGGAACCACCACTGTATTATCATCATTTCTTTCTGCATGCCAATACCATACTTTTTAGTCTTATTCAGACTGCAAGCAACCAGTGATGGAAGGGACAATAAATAACTTTAGTTAGGTTTGATGAAAAAGCTCAGGGCAGCCTGCTAAGAGCACTTGCAATGCCTCCATCCTTAATATTAACCTTTCCCAGTACCCTGTGTACACACTAAAGTGCAACAATATCCTCTATAAATAAAACTTCTGAAGAGACAAATACATAGAGCAATCCTCTTAGGCATCCAAGAATGAAACAAAACAGAAATGCTTAAAATCAACAGGAAAACTCCTATTGCTATCTGCAATCACTGCTCGAATGTGCCATCATTCAGCTGACCTCACCCCTGGGGAGGGGGGACAAATACCACCTACTGTCTCTACTATGGGGAGCCTCCACAATGGCATTAAATAAGACTTCTAAACTAATGAAAAACATTCTTCACCCCTGAAATTGGGAATGTATAATTCTCTCTAATATCCCTAACTCTAACATTCCTCTTCCAAAAAAGGTTCAACAGCAGGCTAGCAACAAAACCCAACAAGATATCAGCTCTGAGTTTTCTTTGCTACTATCACCATCTTCAGAGGAAATTTCAGCTTCTAGCGCAAATATACAGAAAAGAAATAGATTCTTGGTGATATCACTGTTTTCCATAATTAACTGGAGTGTTAAAGTACAAGACACTTGAATGTTTCGAATAGTGCTATAGGCTTGTTGGGGCTTTTTAGCTCTGAAACTTGTTGTGTCAGTCAGCGCCTATGGATATTTTCTATTTCTCACTCAAAGAAAATACAGCATCTGGCATAGCTTAACTTGTAATAGGATTGCAAAAGTTATCTGATTAAATGTCCTATACAGTTTGACATCTATGATAGATTTCCACTGCTCTAAAAATTAAATTTCAGAACTTGGTTGTTCAAAGAATGGAAGGAAATGATGGGGGGGAAAAAGATCCCTGTCCCAAGTACTTTATAGACATCTGTGCTTTCAACATCTTTGAAATACATTGTTCCACTGAATATTTCTGCACATTATAGTCTGTATTTGATTTTGAAAGCCATAGACATTTTTTGGATCTATACTTTGCAAATCTTTATATCCCTTTTGTAGTGCATAATCCATGGATTTTGATAGCACAGCAAATCAACAACCTATTTTGTTCTACTGAAGCAGTAACAACATCAACAGTTCAGATACTTTACTGAACACAGCCATGCAATAGAACATTTCTGGCTGTTTGCAATCTATTCAAAGATAGTCCAAAAAAGATGACAGTTAATTACAAAACCTCATTTAATCTGGGATGTGGGACTGCTTCAAGTTACCATTTTGGAAAAGCTTGCAGGAATGTTGCTATAAAACTGCAGTGTGCCTTTTGCAGGGTGTTTCACGTGCTGCTCATGGGAAGGATTACGTTAGTTCTTCCATTACAGAAAACAACAAATATTGTTTGTATGTGTGATACAAACTTGTAAATTCCAGTAACTTGTGTCTACATGATTCAGAGGACTTTTTAGTGCCATTCAATACAAACACCTACTATAGCATAACATTTATATAATCCCCCTCATGTGTGTATTAATTTATGGGCTTTGCAAATTCAAATTTTCAAACAGCATTTATTCAGTTCTCCCTGTTGATATTGTCCTGATTTGATTACTGGATAGTGATCTATACCCAGCCCTTGTTTTGTTAACATATCCCCAAAAGGATCTTCAGTGGACACTACAAGGCAGATATTACATAAATATTAAAAAAAAACCCAAAACCAACCCAACAAAAAAACCAAACCCCCACAAACAAACAAAACCACCAGAAAATGTGCCTTTTCTCCTCTCTCAGCTGACAGAATTAATATCATGGAAAAAGATAAAGATACAGTCCCACAATCCTAGATCAAGCCATAGAAATGTACCATTTTGCAAGGTACTATGCTGTTGCTTGAGGAAATCCTCAGGGGCAGATTTGTAACCCAGAGAAGACTGATTTTGACTCCTTTCCTTTCTAGAGTCCAATAGGGACTCCCTAGACCCTCATTTACATCAGTTTTAAAAATTTCTGCTTTGCCTGTACCAAAATCTTTTAGATGTGTTAAACTATATCAGTGTTTAGTATTCTAGATAAGAATTTGCTTTACCTCAGCTGAAGGAAGTTGAGCTGATACATCTATGTTTTTCACAGCAGCAAGTTACAGTTGGCCCCGAGCCAATCTCTAATTAATTATTGCTCCAAGGGCCTTCTGTTCCTCTGGACTTCTCAGCTAAAGAGTTCCTTTCTTATTGCTGAAATTTTTGGTTTTACTAAATGCATAGGTTTGCACTTTGCATATTACAGCTTTTCAGTCCTAACAAATCACGTTGTCAATAGTTCTCACTCACACCCTACTGTTTTCATTTAAAAGCTGTGAAAAAGCCCTGCATTCTCATTTGCTTAGACTAAGGTATATGAAATTGCACCACCAAGATCATCTCCTCTCACCTCTGGGATTTTTGCACTATCACACTTTAGTACTCCCTGGGGAGAGGGTATCCCCCAATTCAGCTGCTGGGAGGAAAGTTATGCCCAGTCCCTTGTGACACTGACATTCCCACACTCCAACAGCCTTCAGCAGCACATGGGAGGGAGGAGATGAAGTATTCCATGGACTATCCAGTGAATATTTCATCCAATAAGAAAATTAATCAGCTCTTCACCAAAGACAACAGATGGATCCAATCTAAATCATGAAAGATTTTTTCTATCCATCCAAAGAATGCCAGAACTAAAAAGCACCTATGAGGCAAAACCAGTGGTCATTTTGGTGTAGGAATAGGCTTTCATATGCATTGGCAGAATTTTGCTTAGAGTTGGATGGAGGCAGAGCAGAAATAGATACTGACATTTTACAACAGAATATGAGGTCCTGCACCAAGCACCATTTGTCAGAACAATATTTGCTTTTCTAGCCAGTGTTAGGATTGTGACAAGTTGCTTACAGATATGAGACCAGTCTGGAACATGTGACCCAGTGTCTCATTTCAGTCTTCTTCAGTTCATCAAGCCTGAATGAAACCTCAGCATCACTGTAGACAAAGTCTGTGATTTATCTCCATTGTTTTATTTCATTACACCAGTGCTTCAGATATCAGTTGCAATGTTTAACATGAAATTGAAACGAGAAAGAAAAATAATCAGTCAGAGAAGGAGACAAGGTTTAGGCAAAGTAGAAAAGCACTTGAAAATATGACTCCTTTAACTGCCCTGTACAGCTCATTCATAACAACACACAGCAAGTTTATGGTCCATTTCAAGACAGACAAATCTAAATAAAAACAAACTGAGCCTTGCTCTGCTGTTTTCTCTTTTTCTAAATACCCTTCAGCCTTGCTCTTCCAATCAGAGAAGCTCAAACTCTACCATTAATTGATTATCTACTGAGAGTTTTTCTTGGCTGAGAGGAAAACCATCACCATTCTGAAAATTAGATTGAACCAGTTTCTCCAGTAATAAGTTCTAACTTAATGCCATCTGAACTACATAAGATTAATTCTTAATCAAAGTTTTCACACTTCCCCTGTGCGATTGGTTTTACTAAAGTCTACTACAGATGGCATTCACACAAAAAAAATCCTATTAGTTTGTCCTTAATTTAATGCAATGAAATGCTCAGGCTTGCTTTTATTGTCCTGCTAACTAGCCATTCAGAATTTATTCAGAAGAATACGTAACTCAGTCATAAACAGACAAAGACAAAAGTCATAGGAGAAAAGTGAAGATGAAAAATCAGAGCAATGATGTTTTTCCTGAATGCATTAGGAACAAAAACCTAAAGACTTTATCACATCATAAAAACTCATTTCTTTTACTTTACTTCCTTCATATACTTCTCTAAAAAATGCTACTCAACCACAGATGCTTTAAGCAATGTACATTTCAGCATGATTAGTCATTTATCAAGCAGAGTTTTACTGTCAGGCATGCTCAGTATTGAACCAAAGGTCCTCCATTTTACTGCCAAATCTGTAACTCTTTAGGCATTAAGCATAGCTGTAACACCTGCTTTTCTTTTTAAAACTATCCTGCTCTTAATGGAAAACAGTATTGACATTCATTTACATGTGCCTAGTACATATAAAAATAAAATGAACTGTATATAAAGAGCAATTTGACAAATATTTTCATTGCTTTTTAGAATTCCTGTAAGAGTAGGAAGAGAGACAAGTGAAGCTAACAGTAAGGTTAAAATCAACATATGTTTTGGATTTTACTGCACATTTCAGAACTATTTAAGCAGTTTACCTAAACATTGTAACATTGTTTCCAAGAACAGCTAAAAAAATAATGGAACTGGCATTCTGTTTCCATAATCATCTAGCTGAGATAAAAACTGTTGTTTTCCACTGTGCTGAAGTAAAATCCAGGATGATAATTATGGTAGCTTGATGAAAAGCTACTGGAAACCAGGAGTATTTCTGTGGACTGGGCTACAGGAAAAATACCTGGACACACTGAAAAAAGATGGAATATTATACTTCCAAAAAGTTGGGATACTAAAATTTTCTTTTTGAAAATATTTGAGTAAAATTTAGATACTGTAGTAATCATGAAGAATAGCATTTATCATAACTTGTTATATGACAGTAATTGTATTTCCCACAGATTGCTTATTGTTCTTTTACACAGGTAGTGCCATAGCATTGGATCAGTAGGACAACCCAATGCTAAGTGCTGCATCTCCCTTGGGTTCACACACAGTCGGTGCTGGGAACAGAAAAGGAGCTCTGTGAGCACATGGCTGGGTGACAGAATAGTGCACATGAGATGCCACAGCCAGGAGGGCCAAATGCTGGCTCTTGACCTGCACTGGCCTCTCAGTCTGTCAGCCTGATTTCTAATGCAGGGGGTTTGTCTGACTAGCAGCAGGACCAAACCTCTTGGATAGCTACTCATACTCCCAGTCCCTGGCTGTGGAAAGGAGCAAATCAAGGATTTGAGTGAGGGCAGTCCCTGCACCCAGCAGTGATCACCTTGGTCCTACTCCTTCCCACAATGAACTAGCACTAGAAGAGCCATTTCTGTGCACTGTAGAGGAACCATCACTCATCCCTTCATCTCTCCAGAGGCTTTTAGACGTGTAATATTTTCAAAACTCATGATTCAAGAATTGTCCCTCTGTAATACTAGCACTAAAATCCTGAGAATTGGAGAAAAGTGACATAGATGAGGAAAGTTAGCAAGATTTAGACCTTTCAACAACCAGCCACCTTTTGTTCAGCGAGGTGTTGCTGTGAAGAACCAGACAGCAACATGTGAAGTTATTTCTTCAAGTATGAATTTAGTTCTAGTGCTGCCATAGGATTTTCATTATATTTTAGAAGAGGTAGGAGTTACACTCCTAATCATGAAAGTCCAATATTTGAATGCACCAGTAAATTTATTTCCAAGAAAGGACTATTAGAATTATGAAGTCCAATTAAATATGAAGTGAAAAAGCCACAAGATATTCAAAAAGTTACAGATGCAGTGCACTGAGGATACCAAACTGCTGACATATGCTCTGTGGTTCTCTTCCTTTGCCATTTATTTTGAAAATAATTAGCATAAAAATGATATTCCGCTTGTATTAATTCTTTTGATCCTCATTGCTCACATGACATGAAAATTCTTTAGTTAATATATCCTAATCATGAGGACATAGATTGTTTGGACCAGGCTTCAGCAGCAGAGGATTCAAGAGGCTTAAGTGCCATGAACTTTCAAGGAAGTAAGGGAAGGAAAAAGTACCTTCATTTGGTGGGTGGCAAATCTTAAATCTCCCAGTGAGGTCTCCTGTTTGCTAATGACACTAAAGTCCTTTGTCACCTTAGTCCACACCCAAAATCTCTCAACAATCTAGCAGGAAGTTTCTTAATCAAAACTACTAATGCATTTGAAACTTTTGTAATGCATTCCGCACTCTGGCTAAGTCCAGAGTATAGATACAAAATTGGGAAGAGACCACTCAAAAGAAATGAACATAAAACATTTTATAAGCTCAGAGATAATGTGATGGAGGTAACTAGACAACTTCCCCACCTTGATAACTAAAAACTGAGCTGAGAAATGAGGGAGTAAAGAAAGCTACCAAACTATAATTCAATAATAACTGGTAACTAATTCCAGAGTAATGGTAAGGGAGACACTCCTTACTATATTATTTTCCTGTAAAATGTAATGATTTTTTTGGCTCAGAATCAGCATATGCATTTGCATGGACTTCCTTACATGAAGAGTCACTTACACTGGCTGAGATTTTTTTCTTTCCCAGAAAAATAAATATGACAAATTTAATTTTGAGAATTTTTCATTCTCTTGATCACATTAATTTTAAGTTTTTATTTTAAAAACATAGAGTCAAATGTAATGCCAAATACTGATGCAATTTATCATATCTAGTAAGCAGGCTGGTACTGCTAGATAGTTTTAAAATAATGACCTTATGAACACTGCCAATGATGAAGTTACAAGAAATTGTTTTACGCAAAGATATTGAAGTATTTCCTGTGTTAGAGTTGTGTTAACTACTGCAGGTGTAAAGTAATTAATACAGCATGTTCAGATAGTGCCTGATAAGCCATCAGAAAATGGAGGCATTCCTCTGCAAACCCCACTGTCTTGGCCATATCCAAAACTGCAGAACAACACCAAGTCCAGCAGCAATTGCCCCCATAGGTAGGCCACTTCCCTAAGAAGGGTCTATTTGTCAGAAGCCATTTGAGAGAAGCCAATTGGCACAAATACAGTCAATGAGAGATGGATCCAGTCTGTAAGCTCATAAGATCATGGCAACCTTTAGAAAAAGTCAAATGTTATGTTTTGCCTTTGCTGTGTTATGACATAGGGTCACAGATATGGGAAGCACAAACCATTACTAAGATTATATGGTACATTAGGAAAGCTGACTGCTCAATATGTTAATCTTCACTTAATCCATTGATTTGGGAGGATTGACTGATTGGTACTGGGAATTCTTAGCAATTAATCACTCCTAGACAATAAGGTATTCTTGGTCTTGAAGTGCAATCCGAATGACAAGTTAATTACATGGATGAGCCTGTGGTCTGGAGGATGTCCTCAGAAATATCTACAAGAAGGAGCAAAGTACAAACAGCTGCACCCACACACGGTCAAACATGGTGCTGTAACCAGAGAGCACAGAAGGAGTGGGAAGGCTGAGGCCATGCACTACCATAATAAAGCCAGCAGCCTGGCAGAGGAGAGCCCTGTAATGTGCCCAGGTGCTGTGTACTAAACCACCTTTTTCCTTAGAGAGAAAATAACTCATTTGCTGTAACCACATCAATGCACAGAGAACACTTTCCTCTCTCCTCTAGATGTGTTTTACTGAGAGGAACTGGGCTGGGAACTCTTCCTTTCCCTGTGACCCTCACTAGGACGGATGAGGACAGTGCCTTCTCTCCCACCCCATATATTGTAGGGCAGGCTAGTGAGATCAGACCACCACAGTCTATGTGCTTCCCACTCTGTTTCATGTTTGATATTAAAACTGAATATTCCTTTCTTTGCCAAAATGTGGTGAATAATATATACAACCCTCCTCAAATGAACACCACCCCCACACCTTCACCCTTGTAGCATCATTCTATTTCCTTCTAATACTGTTTCCTTAGTTTTAGTAGTTTGACAATGGTAAAATCAACTAACATTTTCTTCTTATAATGCTCTAAATAAAAATATTTGAATCATCTGGAAGTTCATGTACTTTGAAAATAACTACTAATCAACTTAAGGTCAGTAAAATCAGTTTGTCTAAGTCATAAAGCCTCCAAACCCAATCCTTTTTAAATTGGCTAGAGAACATAATGAATTGCAAAGAACCTCATTGGGTTATATCTGATACAACTCACTCTGTTTCATGCTTTTGTTTATCTTGTAAGTTGAGTTACTCAATACCCTAGACCTTTCCATCAAACATTGTACCTCCAAGGCTCCTTAAATTCACATCAGGTAACTGTCAGTTGTCAAGAACATGATTATTGATGTGAAGTACAAGAACCTTTCTTGGAGCTTGGATTCTCTCTCAGTCAACACAAGTAATAGGTAGACACATATATATGACATTTTCAAAAAGCTTTCCCCCCTAGAATGTACTGTTCTTTCACATTTTAATTGCAGTTTCAATAATCTAATTGGTTTTGGTCTTTCTGTGTACAGTTAGCTCTTAGAAACAATTTTATGAATAGCAACACATAATTTCTTCACCATTTCGTATTGTGGACTTTTTATTGCTAATAGGTAATGGGATCAGATGCAACTTTCACATTTCCAGACCTCAAGATGGAAAAAGAAAAAAAAAATCTCAGCTCTTCCACTAAAATTCTGAAACAAATTCACATGTTGCTACTTCAAAAAATATTTGGTTAGCTATAAATTCACAATGGGTCTGTCAGTGAGGAATACCTGAGAAAATCAGCATCTGAAAGTAACTGTGATTTTCTTTATAATTTCAAAAGACTATAAAACGAGTCAATAATGTGTAAGTAGTTTCTCTTCTCACATGTTAATGCCCAACTTTATGCTTCTTCATGAGGATATAAAACACACATTAAAGCCAGAAACAAAGTACCAGTATATACTGTCAGGAATCTGTCAGCCATTCTGCAGTTTTCTATGAGCTGCTTCTTCCAGTTTGGTTCCACTGAGCCATTTTTGTTTTCTCTAAAGGGTCTTTTTAATGCTATTTTTTTTGCAAGTAGAATATGAAAAAGTTCTTATCTTTATAACACACCTATTTTAATCTCTTTGATGCACAATAATCCAATACACATGTAACCTGGGGCTGCTTTCAGAAAAGATCTGAAAATGATAAGAGCCATGTAATTCAGCATGACAGAATTTAAAATAGTCATTTGCAAGGCTAGTTACTGAAAGAGCAGAAACTAACCTTTTATCTTGGTCTTGATAGTATGGATCAAACTGGTTAGACATAGATTAAGTAATTCTGTATTAGTCAATCAACAGCTTCACTGTAGTTACCTTTAAATGTTCATAGTCTCGTTTGCAAGTGCTTAAAAAGGAAAGCTGTAATAGTTCAAGCCATAAATTCAGTAACTATATTTCTATGCATAGGCATGCACATGTGTACATAATGGATGGCTACTAAAAGTTCCCTCTGAGCAAGACACATCAAGAAGTCTGTTAACGAAAACAACAGTGTCGCCTTTATAGAAAAGTAACTATTTCAAAGAGTATCCAGGGAATTAGTTGTCAACAAGAGGCACATCAAAACACTATCACTCTCCCTACATTCCTTTGTTCCTGGTTGCATACAGACTTCTTTGCCACTGCATGAACAAGAGCTTCAGTGTTACACTGACCTCAGGGAAAGAGCCAAACAGTCACTGTTCAAGCACTTGGTGAAGTGCAATTCTCTCACAAAGTAAGTGAAGAAACAGCTAAGTAAAAACTATGGAAGACTGAACTCTGTACAAAGAGGCAAACTGATGGGAAATGCAGGATTTACTTCACCTGGGGAGAATCTTCAGGGGGGTTTCAAAATCTGTAACTGCTTTCTAAAAGATGGGTCACCCTGATCACCCTTGGGATTGTAGTATCGCAGAATCAATTAGATTGGAAACCCCCCCCTAAGATCATCAAGTCCAACCTTTGACTGGACACCAGCATGCCAGTCATATGGCATGGCACTAAGTGCCACATCCAGTCCTTTCTTAAATACCTCCAAGGATGGTGACTGCCTTATTTGTAATAGGAAAGTGGGGGACGTTTCAAGTTAGGATTTCTGGCAAGGTCAGAAAGGAGTGTTTTGCTCCCTGCAGGGGCCATGCACAACTGGCTACAGGGCTGTTTGGTTGTTCACATCAAACACAAATCATCCCTCCAAAACGAGGTGAGGCATTTGCAGCAATAATCAAAACAGTGAGCTAGAATGCAACTCTGAAATACTGCAAAGAGGGAAAGTCAGAGAGCTCTCTTCAGGCCATCTTGATTTCTTCTGCAATAGCAGAAACTTGCACTGCTCACAATAGCCAAGTGGGACACTGCCTGTCACACTTTGTGGCAGTGCATGGCTAGACTGAAGAAAGAGAATGAAGGACCAAAAGCAGGAGTTACTCTTCTAGGTGGGAGCATGAGAATGGCCAGGCTGAATTGGCTGCTGGGGGAGCAGCAGTGCCAGGAGAGGCCCTTCTCACACATGATTTCATGGTGTGCTTTGGCAACGTGCAGGTGCCCTGCCCAACAATCACCTTGCAAGGCCTGTGCAAAGCAGGCAGTCCATCACCCTCACAGCCTGCCCCACTCACAGCCCGAGCCAGCAGCGCTGCTCAGCAGCACTAACAGCTCTAGGCAGCTGGAGGTGTTCTGAGTTTGAGGAAGGGATGAAGGGAGAACTTACCCACACCAGCTGTGCCTGGGGGAGTTTTTGACAAAGCAACCCTTGATAATGTGGCACTTCAGAGGCAAGGACAGGCAGCTCAGCCACCCCCTCAGCTCCCACTTGCATTGACATCACCAAGCTCTGTACCTTTGGTTCCTCTTCTGCAAAGTGTCTGTGTTTTCTGAGCACAAATTTGAGTGTTAGACTGTCAGAAGAGGTGAGAAATCTTATCACATTTGCCAAGCCAGAGGGAAGTAGAAGGCAAAGGATACATCCCAGGATTGAGTAGTTTTTCCTTTAGGAGCAAAGTAAGTGAAGGCAGAGAGAATAGTAACTCTATCAGTTACAAGTATTTACGGTCTTGAACAGGGTATGCCAAAACCATCAAAGTACAGAAGCTTCAGCAAATCCTATAGCTCCCTGGACTCCAGAAAGCAGCTGGTTCAAACCTCCAACCATCAGTTATTTTTTTGTTTTCCCCAAAGACACTATTTAAAACTGCTCTGTGTCTCCATGCATTTACTTCCAAACTCTATTACAGAAAATTCATTGTTGATAAAATATGTGCTACAAAGAACCCATCTGGAATTTCAGATTCAAGGCTTATCTCGAGAGAGAGATTTTTAGGGTGGAGGAAAGGTTAAAACAATCCCAAAAACCACCAACAAAAAACTTTTGAAAGTTTTGCCCTAATGTAAGACTTTGCTATTTCCTTCTAAAGCACAGAAATGGTTTTTAGAGCAGAATTACTTTCTAAACATTAATGATGTAGTAACAATCCAAGTACTTTCCGATATTGTCCTACAATAGCAGCAATATGCAACACTAATAGCTGTCAGATGTTTTCTTTCTTGTGTACTATTATGTTATTAAGCTCAATTTCCTAAACAGAATAAAGAAAACAAGCAAAAAACCACGCTCAATATCTTTCTTGCACCAGAAGCGGCACTAC
The DNA here is from genome assembly GCA_035041345.1 of Poliocrania exsul. Lineage (NCBI taxonomy): Eukaryota > Metazoa > Chordata > Aves > Passeriformes > Thamnophilidae > Poliocrania > Poliocrania exsul. The sequence continues at coordinate 19,576,287 of JAWWLZ010000004.1, forward strand.
TATTCAGAAGATGTGCTTTATCTTATGCTTAGCCCCATAAGATGAGAATATGTTTATGTAAGGAAGAAAACTTACCCTGATGGTAACGTATAAACAAGGACCTTTTCAGCTGTACAACTTCAGTTTCATTATTTGACTATTTTAATCGTTGGGGACATTTGTGGAGAAAGTTGAAATAACAAAGAGGGAACATAATTTCGGATACCTTTAGGTTACACATAGGTACATACAGGGAGATATATCTAAAATTTTAATTAAAATAGCATTAATTACTGAAGAAATAGATGAATTACTGAGGGATAATGAACATGAAGTAACTGTTTTCAGATGGTCCAAGTGGGGCAAATTACTCCCTAGAGAACTATATTGTAGTCACAAAATCAGACCATTACCGATGTTAACATATGACAAAGGACAAATGAAGGTCTAGTTAACATTGTAACAGCTTTTCAGAACAGCCCAGAACAGACATTTAGGCAAACTTCATTGCTGAGTACCTTTATGAAGCTTAAGTAAAAGAAGCCATTCAAAACCATCCTCTTTATGTAACTCCTACTGAAAGGATATTTTAAAAATAACTCAGTGAAGTCAGGGAGAATATTTGGACAGTACCTGGACTCCATCCTATCCATCTTCTTGCCAGTGTATGCAGCTCTGTCACTGCTGTTGATTACGGGAAAAGTGTGAGCTTTGTACCATTGTATTATGATAATGCATACTCGACAGAAGGAAAAAATCACTCATGACCAGAATGTATGTCTTAGGATTGGTTTAGGTCTACTGGTGAGGTGCTGACTTAAGATAAATAGTCTTTTTAGGCCAGATTCCTATGGCAATGAAACTTACGTGACTGCACTGCCTGTTTCACTGTTTTTATCCAAATAACTGAGAAACTCTGCTGTGTAATTTTATCCAACTGACACAGGGTAGGGGACAGAAAAATTCTCAGAGATAATTAAGTTCCTACAAGTTTCAGGAAAAAAAATCGTGGCTAAAAGAGAAAGAAAACTCTAATTAGTGTTTCCACAGATGGGAAAGCAGGTAGGCTCATCTCCGGCTTGCAGCTACTGACTGACTAATCTACACCCTGGAAATGGCAAGTCATCCAGCACACAGCTCCAGACTAGCACTGGAGGAAACTAGATTATTCACAGAAACTAGAGAATAAAGGACAGATATCAGTAGGAAAACTGGCTTAACTACTATATATGATAGAACTTGAATTAAAACCACACCCCTTGATTAATGACATTCTGTAGAACAAGTGATTAAGTATCCAGTGCACATACTGTGAAATACCCAAGGATACCCACACCTTGATATAAAATGCATTATAGACATACAGTACCTAAGCTCCTTTTGTAGTGCTAAGTTCTCCATATACATAGTTCTTCCCAACAGTACAGCCATGGCTCCTAAAACACCTTCAGGTCAAAACAGTCTCTTCTACTGTTGGTAATACTGCAACCTGTACTGGTTCTGAATTAGTATTCTAAAAGTTAAACTGACCTTACTTTGCCCCTCCCACTCCCTCATCTTTTGTTCCTTTCATATTGTCAGGTTTGTAGCCTCTCCCCATCCCACAACTGGATTTGATTCACTGCCTTTTGAACACCACAGATTTTAACCTAGCAACCACTCTCAGCACCAGTATAATTTCTGTATTCTCTCTGCACTTCAAACCCAGCAGCTACATCCTCCTTTTGACTTGCTATTTAGTACTGACAACAGAAGAGCAACAAGCTTCCTGCCCTCAAATGAAACTCAGCATGACTAAAACCTGTGTTGTGGGTGGGAGTGGAAGGCTCAGACAAAATTTATTAAACAAGCCCTGACACTGAGTCATGAGGTGCAGAAAGGACTTTCTAAATACCTCCTCAGAGAGGAGTGTCAGTGCAGCTGAATCCAGTCTTAGCCTCAGATTATGTCAATGGTTCAAATTTAAGGAATTACAGAGGTGTGATTGAACCACTTTGTCCTGCAGGTTTTAATGATTGGTAAAATGAGAATATTTATACAAAATGAATGTTGGTGGAAACATGAGAAAGTCTAAAGCAGTATCATATAACTCCACTAATATGGTTCATTAGCAAAGGAACAGCTTCAAAAATATTGCAGCAGTGAATTGTACAGGCATTTCTCCCCAAGTATCATAACACCTGTGTTTGTTTGCTGGTGACCTCTTCTAAGTACAATGAAAAAAAAAGGCAATATATGACTCTACACTCTTGAACATCACTGTATTTTATGTTGAAAAGTTTTGTAGGGAGACCTATGTTTGCTTCTTGGCTGGTTTACAATTTGAAAATATTCCCCTTGGAAGGACACCATTTTCCTCTTACAGTGTTCACAGCAGAGAAGGACAGCACATTGCAGCCACTCATGTTTGTCTGTACAGCCACTTTTATACTCTAAGAACAGCTGCAGTTAGAATTGGGAATTTCAAGACATCATGGTCTCATGATGCGCAGTCATGTTTCCTGTACCCCTGCCTGTCCTGTGCAGTCAGAGCACTAAAACCGGTAACACTCTCATGGCCAAGTGCAGATCTCACTTCTCTACTGCATCAAAACAGTAAGGGACCTTGTTGTTGCCTAAATACCAACTTTTTTGGCAATATTGTTATCTTCAAGTTCTGCATTTTTATTTAGTTATCATGGCTCAGGCAGGATATGCTGTTTTCGAGGTACATATAAATGAAATGACATAAAATACAAGGCAGACCATGTCACTATTAAGAAAATGCAGTTTATAAGCAATGCAATTGCTGATAAAAAGTAGCTTACACAGGCACTAAATGCTATATAATGTGTAGCACCAGGCTATTTGAAAAATGACATAGCTTAACCCAAGGAGAATAAACACAATTTAAAGCCTAATACTTTACATGCAAACTAGGATTGCTCTGTGAGATGCTATTTCCTAGAAAATAAAACATTCATTTGAGGATATATATGTGCAGTTGCGTGTGCATGTATACAGAGCATGAGAATGACTGCATTTACACAGACTCGTGAAGATAACCATATTTTGAAGTTATGTTTTGCTCTTTTAATATTAGGCTGCAATAACAGTAGTGCCTAAGTAAGCCAATGACAAGAGCTTCACAGATCATAGTCACGTTATTTCTTACTTTCTACACCAAATAAAGCCACAGAACATATTAACTGTTTTAAAGAAAATGGTTTGTATCAGGATACAGTGGCAATTTGGGGAAGGTCATTAATAAACACAGTCCTGTCATGCCACTGTATATCTTGTATAGCTTCTGCTCCAAGTTAGGACCATTTTGTAATGCACCAGTTTAAAATATCTTGAGATATATTAGCACATAACTAAGGCAAACTTATAAAAAGAATGGTCTAACACTTTCTATTACAAAGCTGCCAGAGACAAGTGGTAAAGTATTTATACAATACAAAGAGTAAATATTAAAGAGACAGAGAACACATCTTGAGGAATAGATTGGAGGGTACTTTGTAAAATATGCTGTCAGAAGAGGTTGCAGACAGTCTCTTTGAAGCCAATGTACTCAAGTTTCCTGGGGCTGGTGCAGCCTAAGGCTGGAGCATCATGTGAATGAGACATATTTCTGTTTAATCCTGCTGAAGACAGATAAGTCTGCCAGTTGAGCCTGTGCAGGCCTGACAGCCCACGGCAGCAGCTTTGTGATCGCATGAGATTGATGCTGAAACACCAGAAATGGAACAGCACTTTCTGACAGCAAGAAACCAACAGGTTAGAAAAGAAATTGTAGACAAGATATTTTCCAGTCAAACAAGGTGTCTGTTCACGGAAAACATCAAACCCACTGTGCTAGCAAAGTTAAATATTCATTTGATTGCTGATATTTTATACTTCCTCCTTTCAGAGGTATGGTAACATTTAAAGAAACATGAACCACACCTCTATATTCTTCATGTTTCTCAACAAGACAACATCCTCTGTCATTTCTTCCTCAACAGGGAACTTGAAATACAAGTTTGAATTACGTTTAACAGAATGTTTAAGGTGTTTTACAGTACTCAGTACATTTAGTGTTCGCAGAGTTATCTTTCACACTTGCTTTATTCAGTGAGGTTTGGAATAGATTTAGACAGCTTTTTACAATCTTATCATAATCCTTTCCTTTTATCCTCATTTCCTCACAGCTGTGTATCAATGACAAGCTTGGACATCCTCGGCTATTTCAGGAAAAGACAAAGCTCCCATCCATTCAGGGTGACACTTCACCCCAAACAAAAGAAAGGATCAGGTCCAGTGACCAGTCTGTCTTGTCCTGAAAGATGAGGAGAGGAAAACTGGAATGGAGTAAAGCCACTTTACAGGAGGAATTATTGGCAGTTGAAGTTGACAAAGGCTTGGCTCCAAAACTAAAGATGTCTATGCAATTGTTCATTTATAAAATGCATAATATGGCTCCATTGTTTACAACAGCAAAACTCAACTAAGTAACCAGGAGATCCTTCCAGTGTTGCACCAAGATTCTCAAAAATATCAAACTGATCCAAAAATCTAATCATTTTCAGAAATTTCAAGTACATCCGGAAAATAACGAATCATGAATTTAAAAAAACCCTAAACGCTAAATCCATAGGAATACAAAATTAGCTGAAACAACACTGAAAAAGTGATGGAACTTGTGCACAATATTCTGCTACTCCCAACTTTCACAACTCTGAACAGAGTTCAGCTTTTTGAGGATACTTGCACTTGGATCAGAAATTAACTTGTGCTGGAACAATTAAACAACTATGCTTATGTTATTATGAGAAATCTCCATGAATTTATATCCAAGTCTGAATAAGCAGTGTGTTCACATGAATAAGGAGAAAGGTGTCTTGCTCTATGACAACAAAAAGTAAAAAAAGCAGAACATTTTTTAAATCTATCTCAAGAAAATCACACTGTTCAATTTACTTAAAAAAAAGCCAGCATGTAAAACTTGAAATTTGAGTTATATTCCGGTATTTTTTGACAGAAAAACCAATATGATTTTGAGCTAATACATTAAAAATGAGGGAAAATCAGAAGATGGAACTTTGTTAATAAAAAATCCTGCACCAAAAATAATTTGATACTATCTTATAGTTTCATACTTTGAGACTTGCTTTCAAAAAAACTACAGGAATAAGCTGTGGAAACTCAATTCTGAGCCAAATCTTACTGCTTGCCATTAGCACACGTTTGCTGGCACTGAAATTTGACAGAGCTGGATTTCCAGAAAATACCAATTATCTTCTTAAGGAATCAGAAAAATAAAAGAAATATGAAAACAGATTTTTAAAGCAGCTGTTACAAAAAAAAGAGAAATGGCAAATTAATTTGCTCACAAAGCATATGAAGTGAAGCCCCTTAGTCATTGCAGAGATTGCAATGCTTAGAACCAAACCATGTCATTAAGGTAATTTATCTCTGGATGGAATTAAAAGTGGGCATTAAATGCATTTGAAAGTGTGGATCTAGGTATCAAAATATCTTTCTGGGATTTGGGGGGAATGGGTGGGAGCCATTACATATACTAATATTTTCTGTTCCAATGGTTTTGCTGAAAACAGGTGTATGTCAAGGACTTGCAAAACTTGTTTTCAGTCGTGCTTAGACAGAATTGAACCTGGGCTTAAAGGTCTCATCTTTGTGAAGAAAAAATGACTTGTTTAAATTACTATTAATTAAATAAACCAGTAATTTGTTAGTAACTTCAAGAAGTTACTTTAAATAAGCAAAACTTAACAGTTGATTGTCACATTCATAATCCCTTTGGCTTCATAAAAGCAAAATGAACACCAGATATGAGAGAATTCTTTTCAGGGATACTGCTTCTCCTCTTTCCACACTAAATCCTAAAATATGTTATTTTATTCTTAAACCTTGAACATGCATTTGCAAACTGCACTCACTGGCCTTGCACACCACAGCATATATAGTATTTTTCATTGTCCCTTAAACCATTTATGTATTATGTCCCCAGGTTTGCCAAACATTAGCATGTCCATATTTCTGAAAACACATCATTATTGCAGTAACAGTCTAAGATTACTTGATACTAAAATATCTTTTTTAATCCAATTTGCAGACACCAAAGCAAACACATGATGAACAAGATCAGCTGCTGTTACTTCATTAACAAGAGCATGTGACCTCAAATTGCTTATGGTAAACAAAGAAATATTTAAAAATATATCCAAATTACAAAAAGAAACAAAACAAAAAATGCCCCAAACCTGCACACAAACCAACACATAAACACACCCTCCACCCCCCAAAAAATGCCAAACTCCAAACGCACTTGAAGAGAATTATCTGAAAAGAGCACAACTAAGGCATGCAGCAGGTAAGAGAGGGTAAAGGCATTGAAAAGGGATGGGGAAGTAAGCTGCAAGGCAAACACACTTTCTGAGGATAAATTAGGCAAGACAAGAGGATGGAACAGGCATTAGGTACCACAAATTTATGAATATGAGATCGCCAGAATCACAACACATTCCCTTTCCATCACTCTAATTAGTTCTGAAAGCAAAAAGCTTGCAATGGATGCAATAAATTGCAGTGCATAGACACTGGATTTTAATTAGAATTACCTTGTATAGGTCACATCTCTGTATTTAATGACTAAGTAGTTCAATTTGATATCATTGTGCTGTTTACCAAATCAAAACCACTGAAGTGTGATCATGCAAAGCTGTTTGCAATGTTATTTACTAGCATTTTTTATTTCCGGCTTCTCCCTGTAACAAATTCTTGGCTTTTAAGTGGTTGTGGAGTATGATCAGTTATTTGAATTAGAGCTAGTGCAATTCAGGTCTCCACAGCCACTGAAGTGATCTTTACTGAGCAACATTTTATATTTTTTTAAATACTATTATAGAAAAATAATTGCTTAAGTGATTGAACTGATCTGATTTCCTATGTTTTAAAAAGCTTTATTATGGTCAACAAAGGTTTTAGATGACTAATATCTTCTGTTTACTGGATTATTATGAAAAATTCATAGCTGCACATACCAGTTTCTCAAGGTAAGTTAAAAACAAACAAAAAATGCATATTTTAATTAAGTATACAAGGTCATTCACATCATTATTGAGGACACAATTTGAGCAAGGAGAGATGTCACATAAGTAATGACAGAATCTGTAAGAATTGAATGAAATGCCATAAAATATATTTGCAATACAAGTGGCCAGTGTGTGTGTGTTAAAAAAAGGAAATCAATTTGATGGTGCATTTTAATATTTTCTGCATTTTATAAAATAGTTTTCCAAAAACTGAAGCCAGAGTGTATAAGACAGAAAAACAGCAGTCAAAAAATGACACAAAATCTGTAAAGAGAAACAGAGCATCCAAGGGCATCTTTATTGCCTTTGGTACACCAGGTGAAATTTGATCCCTATGCATACCCTTTTTAAATGGAAAAGAAAATATTTCCTATGGCCACGTGTTTTCATATTTTCCATATTAATTCTTTTGTTATGCATTTAATCCAAAATTTTTCTCCTCTTTTTGTTTCTTCTTGTCTACTCTGCATGTTTTGTTTTGTTTTTTTAACTTTTCTGAGGGAAAGCTGCAAGAACAAAATGAACCTACACCTGTTTTCCCCTAAGTTTATAGTCCCCTCTCTATTTTCACTACCGTTTCCTTCTGATTTATTCTTAATTCTTCTTCAGGCTCTCATCTACTCTGCAAGTGTACCTTTCTACACATTTTTTGCTCTCCTTCTTCTCCCTCATCAGTTTTTTCCCTTGTATTCTGCATGTGCACGTTCAGGGTTCCTCTCCTCAAGCCCTCAGAAGGCAAACACAGAGCCCCTCTGCTCACTCCCAGGACCACTTTACAGACCCACTAAAGCAGAAGCAAGAGTTGGGTCTACAAGTCACTCCACAAACCCTCCTCGCAGTCCTGCACTAGAAGGAAAGAGCAGTTGCTGTTTTCTCCTTTCCAGAGGCTGAAGTAACAGAAATTAGAGGTATTCAGTTGTCAAAGTAAAACTGCTTTCTTATTTTCCTCAGCTGGGGAACAAAGTCGCCCTTTCTTCTGAGGAGAATTCATTACCAAGAACAAGTCAGGTAAGAAGACCAAAGTTGAGGTTTCCACCCTCCCAGTGAGAAAGAAAAGCATCTGTTTGGAGAACCACTATGAGGTGCCCCAGACTTTTCACAAAATATTTCTGTTTGCACTAACTGGCTGGATGAGGATTTTGGTATCTCTAAGAATGAGATTGCTGTTATGACAGAGAAAAAACCCCAAGATTAGACTACAGAATATTCCAAGCAGCCACCTTTCAGAAGCCCCTGATTTCCTGAGCTTAAAATAAATTTTAAAAAGAGAGAAAACCATTATGAAAAAAGGAAGTTTCTCCAAAAGCTATGTGTTCATTAACACTCTTTACAAGAGAATTGCAATTTCAAAAATATCTCTCTGAAACAGCCCTCTTTAGCTGTGTTTGTTCAGTAAGAAAAAGTTCTAGAAAGCAGAAAGCAAAGCTTACCTTAAGTGATTTAAAAAAAAAAAAAAGTAAAAAAAATTCTTTCATTAATGAAGTCAAAGAGTAGTGGATTTCTGTTTGTGTGGGGTTTTTGTTTTGGTTGAGGGTTTTTGTTGTTGTTTTTTTGTAGTTAGGATGCAGCACCTCCATGTAGGAGGACACGTAGGGATGGTCCAGAGACCCAAAATGTCCCTGCAAGCAAGGGGTGATTCTGAGCAGCTGATGCCACCTGGGGTAGGCTGCCAGCCCTGTAGGTCTGCAATGGTTTTTGAGCATCCATTTAAACTTCCTGAGGTTCTCTCACAAAACCCCAATCTGAACACCAATTCCAGTCTCCTAACTGAACTCCTAGATAGGGAATATCTTACGGGATCAAATGATTCAATTCCACAGTTCAGCAACACAGAAAGCTTTAGTTTAGATTAAGCTCTTGGGTCCTCCAAAACTACAGAACTTAGGCACATTTTGTCAAAATTGTCTATATCCATTCTGAGAACAACTCATTAACATTTTTCAGGCAGGTCCCTTCATCACAGTCTATGAATATACATTCACTCAAGATTAATGGCCACATTTATGTTTGGTGTATCCAACCATATTAAATGAGGTAGGTAAAATGCAAGCTTTGTCTTCCTCATTGTCAGAAAAAGCAAACTGGGAAGCAAGGTGTTAACAAAATAAGTATCTTATGACTATAACAAAGAAAAATCTGGGTGTGAAACTCTCTTGAGTCTCACAGAATTCTTATACCTCACCACCAGGAACTAGGACCCTTTCAAGCAGAGTTCATGCTTGAAGGAAGGAAACCCGAGGCATCCTCATGGGTGTGTGAGATGCAGGTTCATTTCTATCACCAGCTATTCTGTGGACACTGAGGATTTAGAACTCTATCCCAATCAAAACAAATATATAATTTCTTCAGTATAAACTTGATTTTAACAAATCCACAATTCTGAGAACTCTGAATTCTGCAAGAGACTTATTACTTCTGGTGATTGCCAAAGACTTTTCTTTTCCAGTAGTAGTTATTAAACTTAAAAAGTAGTTAATCATAGAAGTTAAATCAAAATCCTGAACAGAGCTGTTCATCACCCTACAGCACCAGATGGCTCTATTTTAGCACTGTGTCAGAAGGTGTCTAGTAGCACATAGTACGAGAATTATTGCAAGATATAGGAAGATGACCTTAGTCTAAAATAACTTTTTGGCTTCCAACAAGAAACTCAGGCACTATCAAGTTGGAGCTACCCATACTGTATGGATTTGTGATTTTTTTTTTTTTTAAACTCATTTAAGCTTTTTTGCTTCACTCTGCCACTGTAGCACTGAACTCGACACCACCATACCTTAGAAAAAAAAATTTGCCACAAGATGTAGCAGCACAGTTGACTGAATCAGCAGACCTTAAGATCTGAAAATATCCTTTGTTAGAAATAAGCAGTTCTGCCTGACTTCCATCAAAATACTAGAAAGAGGAAAAAGAGTGATTTCTTTAAGAAGAAATGAACTTATTAAGTGCTAAGTGTGATTTGAAAACACAGGAGAGGATGATCTGCATCTAGAAATATAAATTAATGGCACTCCTTCAAAGTTATGTTCTTGGATTTTACCCTTCAGATAGCAGAATCACTCATATCAGAACATTCTCTTTATGTAAAATTTGCATATGGAAAAAAATTGGAAAAAAACATTTCAGAAAGATACCTTCCATCCAAGCAAGAGTACCTTCAAAAAGCACCAGAAATATTTACAGACTGATTTTCTAGAATTACACAGTTTAATTCCTGTGCAGTCTTCATCAGGATGAATACACTGAATACAACTTTTCTGTTCAGAGACATGACTTATTATCTCTATTCTAATTTGAACCTTGACTTTTAGGATCAACCCCTACTTGCCTTGTTCTTCAATGAACAGAGCTTGCTAGGTAATTTAAAAGAAATCTGGAAACAAGCCTCACAGGAACTAGTTGCTTTAATTCTGTGTTTATAGAACGGTAAAGCTATTTAAGTTATGCAGAGTCTGACCAAACATTGCTTTTTAAGTGGTGTGACAGGAACTGGAAAGCGTATCCAGAAGGTTGGTAACTACCTGAATCCGCATAGTAGAATATTCAAAGTATCTCTTTAAAAATTTGACAATATTCTTCTAATCCTATCAAGATAATTTCTGGTAAGCCTAATAATAACATAGGAAACAATAGCAAGATTTTAATGTATCAGAATTATATGAAATAAGAAAATGTTTCAGAACTATTGACCTCTTCCCTTTTTTCTAGGGTGTGATTTATTCCTCTCAACTACAGTCAATGTTGGATCAATGCAGTTTTATCCCCTTTCTTACATCACCATTATAACTAATCTCTGTTTCAGTTTACATAAGTGTCCTCCAAAGATCAGGGGGAAAAATGTCACTGTAATAAAAAGGAAACTGATACACTGCATCAGCAGCAAAAGCAGAATACTGGAGCAATCAATAGGTTTATAGACAGATGGCGGAGAGGAAGGAAGAGAATAAAAATAACCACGCCATGCAAACCAGAAAGCTTTTAATGATTTGTTTTGAATAAATTAAGCCATTTATACTGCACTGACTAGCAGAAAGAACTTTTGTAGTATTTGGTAGTATTTCTGCTATCAGTGCTGGAATGTCCATTCTCACACTGAGGTAAATATGTATTCATACTGCATATGTATTTACAAGACTGTGCTGGTGAGTCACCTTCCTGTAAGCAAAATTTACATTGGTTACCACTCCATCTTCAAAATATAAGTGCTAATTACAAGTTAGCAGGTTTCTGTATAAATATAAAAATGTACCTTGTCATGACAGGAAGGAGTCAAGTTTCTCAGGGATTCCCAGACCTGTTTTCTTGAGTACTGGCAAGAGCCAGCCATGGCTGATGCTGTGGAAAGGGATGGTGGTGCTCAGTGCATGTATTGGTGGCAGCAGCCAGTGGTACCAGTGACACATGCACAAATCTGGGATGTTTACCCATCCCTTCCAGCTGTACTCCCCAAGCACTCATGCTTACACCCTTTGCAACACTGCACCCTTCACTGAGCAATACCTGACTTCAAGAATCACACACTGAAACACCTTTTCTGTTCCATTTCCTTAGTGTGTGATTTATCTCTATCTCTACAGTCATTCCTAATCTAGGTGGGCACTGTCTTGGCTATAAAGGACTGACCCTTCATCTGTGCACACGTGCTTACAGGAGTAAGAAGCCAGCTCCTGCCTGCCTGCAGTCATGACACTCAAACTGAAAAGTACATTGCAACTTTCCCCTATCTGCTGTCTAAAAAGGTATCATATGTTAGCAGCATGCAAATTGCATAAAGTCCATTTCAAATTCCTTATTTTTCAGCCACCTGTGAATAACAAAGCATTCACGAAGAATTAGTTGTGCATGAATCAGTATAAAGTTCTTTTTCTCCTCACTTTCAGGCTCAGTGGCACTTTCAACACCACCTTTGCTTGTTTATTCTGCATTTGTCACAATCAGATAAACTGCTTAGGCTCCCTTTAATAGGCTTCTCATACAAAGCACTTATTAAAAACCTTTTTCTGGCTCTGGGCTGCTCAGATGCAATTACAGCTTAGCTCCTAAATTCACTTCTGTGAGTTTAGTAAGGTACTGATTTTGAAAGGAATGTTATTTAGGGGTTGGAAAGCTTGACAGATTTGATATTTAAAGCCAAATTACTTACTACTCAGAGATACCTCTATGTAGTTTTCTCTCAACTTTCTGGTAACTCAGCACTTAAACAGAACCAAAGCACCTCCAGGAGGTCTCCTACTCTGGAATTTATTGCTCACTGACTGAAAAAACACATCTCTATGATCCTCTAGAATATAGTACTTTAGTGAGTCCAGCTCAAATGAAACCAGCTAGGTTATTTTACTTCTTCAGCAGGGAACAGTATTGTGAAGCAGTGAGGTCCCAGCTCAGACCACCATATCACAGAACTGCAACCAGACCTATCAATAGCAGTAATGTAAGTTCATTGTAATTTACTGACCCCTATACAAAGCTATATTCCAAAGCATTATTCTTAGTGGTAGAATCAGAAGACTTGAATTACCATTGCTGTGATATTTAAAACAAAAATATGCATATATTTACAAAGAAGTTTACAGTGATTACTGCTGTTAGAACTGGGGGGGTGTTGTGTTTTTTTGGTGTTTTTTGTTGTGGTTTTTTTTTTGGGGTGGGGGGGTGTGGGTGGGTGGGTGCGTGTGTTTGGGGTTTTTTTCCATTTTTTGGTTTTGCTTTGTTTTGTTTCCTATAAACCATTCTCCCCTCATCTTGCTTCCAAGTGAATACAGAATGTGGGAAACAAAGTTTGATTAATCCCAGCAAAACCATAAGAGGCAGTCAATTAGTGAGGCAGTGAGTCAATCATATCTCTCTATAGCAAAGTACATCTTGAGAAATAAAATATTGCAGTGTAAGCTGAAAGGGGAAAGAGATGTTTAATTGCTTTTTACTTTAACTTATCAAAACACTTGCTGAAAATTATTTCGATACATAGAAAAAATTAAGGAAGGATTACAATAGGATCCTATCTGCTGCAAAAGCTCCACTCCCACTGGTAATAACATAGTTATTATATCTCTTGTAATAGTCTCTGTGAATATAGCTGTGTGTCAGTGGGTCAAATAGATATGTGCACTCCTTAATTTTGTTCTTTTCTGTGAAACTGCCATTATAAGACCAGCACTTTGATAAAAGAACTAAGGATCTTTGTCTGAAGGCAGGAGTGGAATCTCAACGAACTACACCATAGTTGTGTAAGTAATCACAACTAAATTAGCAATACTGTTGTACATCTGAGGGTTGGTGGAGAAATATTTAAGAACACATAGCTGCTCTGAGACTCATTTGTGTAGGAACCATTTCTAAGTGTTCCCAGAAAGCAGTCAAGCTGCTGACAATCTGCCCAGCTAGAATGAAGGCTTTTCTGCAAAATACACCATTCTCCCTCTGGTTTTGATAGTGCATTACAGGGAAAAAGCACTTGCCTTTTGTGGATGTATTATGACTACAGGTCAGCAGGTTCAAAGAGTAAAATATATTGAAAATCTGTCATCTGCCAGATTCATGAATTTGTATGTACTGGTGGCAAGGTCGAAAACAGATCTTTTGGGAAGCCAAAGGATATCACAAGCAATATTATGGCCAAGCTTAAAGACATCAGCCTGAAAATCTGGGGGAAATTATCCTAAACTTAGTGCCATCACCTACTGCACTGGATGTGCATCTGCTTTCTACAGCAAAATTTCCTTTTAGAATTTTAATTGGGTAGAAAGAAATTGAAGACAGTATTTAGAATTAGCAAAAAAAGTCCCCATATGTTTTTTTCATAGATACATATCCAAATGTTGACTAAATAAAACAAGAAAAACAAACACACAAACAAACAAAAACCAACAAAAAATCACTCAGATGGGAACTGCCTAAGTGATTTCTTCTTTCCTACATGACAACACAGAGTTATGAAAATAATTGTTTTTACATGGTTTTTCTGAAATTATTCCTGCTGTAGTTACATTAGTACAAAAAAGGTCTCTTGAGTTTAATCTAAACCTTACTGAATGTTACTAAATCATATCTACACAACTGATATTTCTTTCTGTACACTGTATGTAGCCTAAATTCTGCCAATGGCCAAAGGAGTCAGTCACTGACATTCCACGTGCAATGCTCTTTGTGAATATCATGTGGAAACCATAAATCAGAAAGAATTGTATTTAAGCTACAAGAACAAGTGTCCTGTCTTAATATGACACAAGGACACCAACTGTGTTACACCTCCAGGTTTTTGCCAAGCATAGGCCAAATTTTTCCATGGTTTTAGCAAGAGCTTTAACTACTACTTGAAAAAACCTTTATCTGACTACTGTTTTGGCACACCAAATGCAATGAAACTTGAAGCTGAGAACAAGCTGATAATCTAACTCTCAGTTATGAGGCAGAATTCATTCTGAAGCATGAAAATATTTGCAGAAGGTTAGAGTGACATTGAAGTGTCCAATAAACAAAGAGTGAAGGAATACATGACTGAAAGAAACTTGTGGAAAGCCACCACCACAAAATGTATTATTTGATACTGTTGGAGACATGTTCTCCGTGATGAGACATATTCAGACTCACTGGTGCATGAGTTTAAGTTTCTTTTCTGTTTCATGGATCTGTAGCTCTAGTCATGCATGCAAGAGAAAAGTTTCAAGACAAGAACCTCAGGCATTTGTGAGAATCCAAATCTTAAGTTAAACCCCAAACCCCCAATTTGATGTTATCAAACAACTTGGAGGATGCTTATTTCAGGGAGGAGGTTCTTCCCATATAATTCCATCTCTCTTGATTTCTTCAAGACACAAATGCCTAACCCTACTGCAGAAACACTGTCATAGGGGCATGAGCCCTCTAAGTTTGAACTGTTTTCCGTTCTATTTCCACAGTGGCCCAGTAAAACATGTATGAACAAAAACACAACCAGAAAAACTGATATTAAAGTTTTTATACTATTAGACAGTAATCCTGCTGAAAAACAGAACTCACAAGCAAGAAATATTTGGAGAAAAGAAATACATCTAGAAGAGCAAAGTTACATTAATGGCACTTTGTAAGAGTGCCATTCAATACAGTGTAATCAAGTGGCACACTAAGGTTTTAGGGGACTAACTCTCAAGACTAAGGAGATTTTTGGCAGCTCCTTGGAGGCCACATACTTCAGAAGTCACAGCACTACTTCAACACAGCTTTGTCATGCCATACACTGCATTTTGTTTCAAGACAGCAGAAACATGGATTTGTTGCTGAAATGTTTCTTAAAGACAACAATTCCCATGGTAAGTAGGTGCTGACAGACTGGAAACTTGGATGCTCCTACAAAACTCAGTGCTTTCTGCCCCTTTGCAACAGCATAGGGGCTGAGCTCATCTAGAAGACCGGGTACTAAGTTACCAAGTTCACCATTGCAATAAGAAAAACACAGACAGCTAAGACTTTGATATTCTCAAACACTGTTTTTAGTCTTCTTTCTACTACTGGTACATGCCTAGACGTAAATAACTAAGAATCAGTCTCAAACTTCCTGTGACCTTAACATTGCAATGATTTGAAACAGATTATGATCTAAGTCTGAACTAGGGAACTTGTAATATATCTGCAATGCAAAACAAGTTCAGCTGAACCTATTTAAATAGTTCTTTGATTTACTTTCCCTGGTACATATCAACAAATGCTGAGATGCCATTAATACTGGCACATCTAGATATAATTCATTATAAATTCCCATTTCCCAACTGGACAGTTGCACATTTCCTGTGGTCACCTAATTAATGGATGTCTATCAGCCCCATCTGCAAGTCTTACTGGGTAATACTTTCACAAAACTAAATTGAGCTTGCCACAGCAGAAATGATGCAGTACCGTGGGGTACAATTAAGTATACAGGGACATACTTTATTCTAAGCCTTAGGCACAATCAATAATGAGTTTCTTTTTTGAGATGTTATGGGGTTATAAGCACAAGATTATAGGCTTGAATTACTTAAGTTTGGGTGACCTTTCTCTACTTTGGTCCTAACTCTCAGCAAATATGGGGCTAGACGAAATTTTATTACACTGTAAAATTCTCTACCAATTCAAAAATTAAAAAGCTTAACTGAAATATAGAGCAGTATCTTGTCTGTGAAAAATTTAATAGCTATAATATTAATAAAATAACATGAGAACTAATATATTTTCTCGGCTTCATTTTCCTTTACACACAGGACTGCTTTTCATTTTTAATTTTTTTTGAGACATTAATTTAGGGAAAAGAAAAACATTCTGATTGGCTGAGAAGGTTTGGAAGCTACCTCTCAGTCCAGTTGACAGCACAAGTCTTGCAAATCCACTGAAGATAGAGAACACTTTGTCCAACCTCACTGTGATTATCCAAGCAATGAAATCTCCAATCTCCACATATTCTAACTAGAGATTAATTTTCAATAAGGATCTGTTTCAAGGATCTGCTTACACTTATGCTCCAGACACGATTTTGCTTAACTACTTTAAGAGCTTTATATTGAAAGGAAAAACCCATTTTTTTTAAAAAAGGTAGCTTTAACATATTCTTATTCCTTCAATATTTCTCTCAAAGTAATTTAGAAGTTCCTCCTCTGACACAAGATTTGTTTCCTGGACTGGGTTTCACCTCACCTTCCAGTGCTTAGGCATAAGCACGCAGTACATGTTAGCTATTTAAGTTCTCACAGTGTTGCGTGGAGGGATGAAGGCACTGGCCCAAACAATAGATAATCCCACTTCTCTCATAACATGCTGGATGTCAATCGCCCACACACAAATCTAGAAAGCTCTCAGACTAAGTAAAAGCAGTCACCTAAAAATCAACAGAAGATCCTAGAGAACAGATACTCATGTCCAGGACTCTCCCTCAGCTGCACGTTCACATAGTTCATGGGGTCTCTCTAACCACCTCTTAATTTTCTTGAAAATAGATATTCAAGCAGAATGTGGGGATTTTAAGTAGATGAGAAAAAAAAAAAAAAGCAACTGTGCTGGTGTGCCAGTCAAGCTGGTTTGCATCCTTTTAACTCTAAAGAGGTCACATGAAAATTTTTCTTCTATTTACAAAGAATTTTGTGGCAGGCACAAAGAAATAACATTAGAATGTACAATTTATTACTCAGTACTTTAGAAGCCAAACTATTTTAGCAAAAGCCTAAAGGTGATTCTTTTGCAAGCCTACAGTGCGGGGGGACAAAAGTCCACAAAGAAAGTTAATTTCAAATCTAATTTCAAAATTCACAATGTTCATGCCCCTTCCAAGGTCACACAGCAAGTCATGTGAAATCAGGGAACACAGCCTGGAGCACAGCAAGAAAAATGATTGGTATAGGCAGTAAGTGAGTAAGCTATAAATCCAATTAGCAAATGTGTGTTCTGCTGTATTAGTATGCGTGCTGCACAGGAGGGCAGACCAGGCTGCCTGCACACAGACTGGAGCTCCTGGACGTGCACAGCCATGTCCAACTGCCCAAGGCCAGCTGGTGCCATTTACTGGGGCCTCCACCTGCAGCTGTTTGCATACTATGGCTCTAGGAAAAAGGAAACATAAGTATATGGTTCCAAAGACCATGGGGGTTAGGACCAATGTAGACTTGGAAAAAAGATTAAACATATTTGAAGCTGGGAAACAACTCCAGAGACAGAGAAACTGGATGTACAGCTACATAGGGTACTTGAGAAATCTCATGCAATTCTTAGAATACCTTATCCATAGCTACAGACCAAGGAACTGAAAATCCCCTAGTTCGCTCTGAAATGTGTAAACATACATTGCTTTACTTTTATAACCACACACACATGTAAGAACGGACTAAAATATTCCTCCACAGAATAAAGTCATTTGAGCCTCTCAGCTTTCCTTTCTGTTTCTAATATGGTTGTGTGGGGTCATGAAGTTGGATATTTTAACTCTCAAAGCTGACACAGAATGAAGAATCTCATCCTTCATTTCCACCAAAATCAAGTAACCCCCCAGGAATTTCCCCAGGATGAGGTGGTCCCCAAGTAACGTAATGATGCTGCATATGCTGTTCTCATTTTGTTCACAGGTGTAACGATACCTGGCTATGCCCTAGAAAACCTCCCTTTCCAACAGGACTCCTGAGAACACAGGCAGCTGAGCATAAAATTGAGCAGCCTAGAGGCTACTCTCATTGAGATGGGGGATCCATCTTGACCCCTGCTGTCCCTCTAATGACAGGAGTTTACTCTCCTGCTATCCACATATATTCAACTTTGTAATGTTAGGACAGAAAACTATACAAGATAGTTTTATTGAGCACTTTTATGTAGACTTGAACACTCAGCAATACTATGCACTGTAACACATGAACTTTATGAAGCCAAGTTGATTCACTGATGGCCATAATTCAGAATTTTCTTCATGCTCTGTTTTGGCATGAGTTTTTCTGCTTACTTCAAATGCAAGGTAATTCCTTATACTTTTCCCACTAACAATACAGAACTTATTTATCAAGCTGTATGATATTTTTATTAAATATCATTCCAACTATATATATAGAGAGAATTATTTCACATAAATTTGAGGATGGAAGGATTCCACAGTGATATTATTTTATTGGTGCATGCCTATTTCATCATGCAATACTTGACTACATAATGTCTGATTTCCATTTCAGGTTTTGAAAAGACCCCAAATTTTCAGTATCTTAGGAAGAAAATTACAGGAAGTTTCAGTTTGTTTTCATATCTTGAGCTTTCCCATGAATATTTTCTGATAACAAATTATGGGGTGTATTAAACATTCTGAGTCCTACAAAGATTAAAGCTACTTCAAAGAAGAGTAGTGTATTCCTTTGGGTAATCTCTCTGTGGCAGATATTAACTTTCCTTAGGACTTAACCTTCAGGATTTATTCAGCAATCACATAAGCTAGCTTGTCAGTGTTAATAGGGTTATATTACATACACACAGTACTTGCAAGAAAATTGATACCATTCATTACCTACAACACTGTTTTCAAACCTTGGCAGTCTGTACAATGCAGCAAAAAAACCACAAGCAGCGTGGAAGCAAAAAAGGGTGTAGAAGCAAGGCAGGAAAAGATGTTTTGAGACTAAGGTATAGAAATGAAAGTCAGGACACTCTGGTTCTCTTTTCAGGGTCCCTTTATCTTCTTGTATGACCTTGGAAAACAAGTGTCACCTCCCTAATTGTCAGAAGGCAAAAACCAAGCCCAACTCACATTAAGTGAAAGCACTCCTGAGCCTCAGTCGAAATAAACTTGAAGTGTCAGCAAGGCAGCTCTATTACACTGGTCCTGGCTTTAGCAAAGAGCTTCAAGATCCCTCCTTGCCTGAGGGGACCTGACACCACTTCACATCCTCTCACTGCAATGATGCTTCTCTCTTTCCTGCCCCTTTGCCAAGAAGTGGGACAGAACAGACTTGGTTTAGCCACAAGTCAGATGTATATCAGCAGGAAATTCCCTTCAATGGTACTATTTGCTGGGCAAATTTACAATTTTTGGCACTGCAAGAGTGCAGAGGGGTTAGCACATGAGCTGAAATGCCAGCCTACACCCAACACATACTGGAGCCACTTCTTCAGTTCATGTGGTGACGGTCATATAAAAAGCCAGAGCATCCTAAGTCTATAGAAGAAATAACATTTGAAAACTTAAAGGAAATGGCCCCATTTGCATATGAAAACTGTTTGGACAGCAGAAAGTCTGAATACTTTTTTTCCCTGAAGTACTTTGATAACACAGTTATGAATTATAAACTACACTGTGCTTATCACACAATAGAAATTCAGTGTTCAGGCAGAACTGTTGTGCCTAAACTCTGCTTTGAAAGCTTTGCATTTAGTGACCTGTGCCTCATTGGAAAAAATCAGTAGGTCCAAGAGTGTACATAAATGAACAGGTAGAGAGAGACAATCTTATATCTCTTCTTCTCATGCCATACAGTCAGAGATGTGGCTTCAAATCACACCTTGTTTGCACCCACCCAGCTTCTGGTAGGCAGAGCCAGAGTATGACAGTGAGTTCAGACAGTCCCTGCCTCAAATATCAGATGGTATTTATTGAGAATGGTGGAGAC
This sequence comes from Poliocrania exsul, assembly GCA_035041345.1. Classification (NCBI taxonomy): domain Eukaryota; kingdom Metazoa; phylum Chordata; class Aves; order Passeriformes; family Thamnophilidae; genus Poliocrania; species Poliocrania exsul. Next base: position 19,596,418 of record JAWWLZ010000004.1, read on the forward strand.
CCACAGTGCAATGACTAATCCCTGTGAAAGCCTGAGCCTGGAGTGACTCATCACTCAGAAATTAAGACATTAGTATTCATTTAAAAAAATAAAAGCTTCTGAATTTAGCTTTCTATTTAGCAAGGTCAGTCAACTTTTGCTCAGCTCAAGCAGATCAGCAACTTATCTTTGATTTCAATTTGGAGCATTGCAGTAGATCACATCAACATTTCAAATGTCAACATTTGAAAGCTACCATATGAGGAGAAAAATAGGGACAGACCTTCCAGTGAAATACTCCATTGAACTCTATTGAAATGCATTAGTCCAAGAGATCTTTTGTACCAGGAGAGCTTTCTGGGGCACAGAGTAGAAATGTGACTTTTCCCCCCCCTCATTTTTCTTAAGCCAGCAAATAGAAAAATGCCTTTGAAAGAGAAGCAGTTGATAAATATAGATACAGTTAATATCTCTAATACTTTGCTTTAACCAGGCTAGTGCTTGTGAATAACCTATTTACTTATCCTTATGATAAATTTGAATGCACTTGTGAAGCAACATTTCATGTACTTGGTAGATATTATGCTTTTAAGGTCAGAATTGAAGAGTCTAACCATGTAGTCTGGTTACTTGTATTACTCTGGCTGCAGATTTTCAGTCAGCATTTTCCCATATATGTAATGAAAAATATAGTTAACTTAATAATTTCATTAATGCCTCTAATTAGACAAAAAGCAATAAAGACTCCTTTATTATTCCAGCCAAAGGTTTCATTTCAGTCTGTAACATTTCCTGAAAGTTTTGCAGGCATTTGGTGTTCAGTCATAGCTGAGGTAGATGTAGTCCAAAAGAGAGCAAAAATCATTTGCAGCTGCCACATCCTTCATGCTTACCTCTCAGTACCCTACCAGGCATCTACACTTAAATGAGTGCATGAAATTAAGATGACAACCTGAAAGGCAGTGCCGCTAAACTGGAGTATGACCTGAGGACTTGACCTCCGTCTGGATGTGGTATTGATCTGTCCTACAGCAAAAACCTCATAATGTGCCTCCATACAGTCTCTGGTAGTTCCATCCACTAAGAATCACCGCACAGAAACCTGTTGCTATTTCTCATTTTCAGCATTGACAGTTTACTCCATGTGCCTCTTCCAGCACTTTGTGGCCCCTAGGGATCTCTCTTGTATCATAAAAGAAGAGATAACTGAGATGACAACCTGAGAGGAGTTGGGTGATGCAGTTCAAGGACATCTAGGATTTCTAATATTTCTAGCATTCTTGGGAAAAGCCTGTTCTGATGAAACAGTTCAATACACAGTGACCTCAAACGTGAAAACAGCACAAGAATGATCTAAACATTTGTATTACTGTGTCTTAGCCAGTAAAACAGTATATACAAAACACTTAGTTTCGAGTCTCTCACCAACATCTCCCATTGCAAAGAGTGGTGCAGCCTGTGGAGCAATCCAAAAGATGCCTTACTCTCAGGTGCTAAATGTCTTACAAAATGAAGCCACAGCAGTCTCTGTAGTGGTCAAAAGCCTTTGGTGTTAAGCCGTTATAATAGACACAATCCCTAAAGTAGGGCAATTTTAAAGAAAGATGCCATTTAAAAATACCGCTGTTCTTCACTAATAATCAAATAACTATTTCAGGGGAAAAAAAAAAAAGAAGAAACGTGCACTTGCAATACACTGAACATCACACTTAAGATCATGGTAATTGTACTTCTTTTTTGGTGGTGGGGAGGAGTAAAACAAAGGAATAACACAATTATCAGTAGGTAGGATGGTGTGGTTATGTTCTATAAGTGATTGCAAAATAGCTTTGAATAAAGCCTTCCAGCAGAGCAAAGATTTTTATACCTTAGCTCCCTCAGTGGTTGGTATGATAGCTTACCTTTTACAGCACCGGGCCTGCTGTGGTTCAGCCTAAAATGTATTCAAGCTTAGCTCTCCTCCACACTATGGCTTGGAATTTTAAATAAAATGCTTTATTCAGTTGTGACTTTGCATGCAAGCAAATTTTCCTTGGAAGATCTTACATGCCACAGCTGACACTGAAAGTTTTATAATTAGTGAGAAGAAAAACTTTATTCATATATTCACATCTGATATTGATATAACAAGGTTCTGTGCTTGCTCACTGCCCAGAAGAAACATTTCTGGCATATAAACAAGCTGATATTTAAAGATACTTCCCAACAACATTAATGATATTTTTTATTGAAAAATATCCCAAAATGACATTGCCCTTCATGTAGTGTCCTTTATGGAGTCCAGCAGCAAAACAAGTGCCAGTTAAGCTTCTAACAACACATGTGCTCAGATCATGGTAGTTTCTGTTAGATTCAGCTATTGATGCAGCAGGTCACAATGCAATTTAGAAGCAATTAAAAGGTAATGAATGTGCTGAACTGAAACCTCTGCCTGGGAGGCTTTTTCTGTGTACAAGGGAAAGTAGATAGATTTGTGTCCTTCAGTGATATCTGTTAGTGAAAAAGCAAAGAAAAATGCTTCTGAAATGGGCCTCAGATGTCTGAAGGACAGTCTGTTTTTGCAAATGTGAGCACTGCTGAAGTACTGTGATGCCCCAGCTTAAACTCCTACACAAAATCAAAGCAACTTCTTACACCAGTAACTATCTGAAAATTCTCTCTCCCTAATAAAGCTTTGGGGGAAAAGGGAAAAAAGACACTAGTCTCTGGATACCATGCAGTTTCCACGTACTGCTGCATAGCTCTGGGATTAATATCCCATTAAACAAGGTAGAAATTATCTCTACAGTTAATGACGGTCTATGTCAAACACTGATTAAAACAATTACATTCTATTAAGCCACATGTACTCAGAGTGGTTTATCCTCATTTGAAAGATTTATTTGAAATCACATTTCATGGTTCTGTTTTCATTCAAGTTATTGGGCTCTGTATCTCCCAACACTTCATTGATATTTCACAGTGGATCAACAAGCTGCAAAAATAGTGTTCTTACCTTTCTATACCTCTTTATTTGGGTGCATATTTTTCTTACATTTTTAACCCTTTGAACACACTTAGAACTAGTGAATTAACTGGCTGTAGACCTATTCAGGACAAGAGACATTCAGGATGTCAGCATTTTCAAGATCAAAATTAAGCTGATACAAAAACATGGAAAACAGATTTCTTACAACTTGGTTCTGAACTATTGACATTTCCAAGAACTTCTGCACAGAACTAACCAGAACACTCAATGCAGTACACTGTATTTTATGAATTGTGAATTGTTCACAAGCCCAATTAGATTTCTTGAAGCCCTCAGGTCTGCCAAAAACCTGATGTGCCTCGCTGGTCTCTTCAGGGCTTCATGCAGGGAGAAGAAAGGAGACGGTGTGTATGACAAACAGCAGTACCAGTGACAAACTCTTCTACACTGATGTATTTCAAGACGGAACCATCTCTGGATATCAAAAGTAACCATTCTGACCTAGACTTTTGGCCAAAGATCAGTAACAGACAATACATAGTCCTGTTGTATGTTGAAATGAACTACAGGCTTTTATGTAAGGAAAAAAACCAAACACACAAACAACTCTTATATCAGCTATTTACAAATCAATATTTTTAAAATATTACAAGATGATAGTCTGTGAAGCTAGCTATGTCTAACCTCTTTGGAATAAAATTTTAAACTGCTTTTCCTTCAAAACCAGGTGTCAAATCACTAGGCCACGAACCTGATGACAGAAGAAAGGGGAAAAAAAACCAAACAGAAAAAACCCAACCCAAACTGAAACCCAACAACGAGACTGCATGCCCCTCATTCTGGAGTATTTTCTGTGGTTCACAGATCTAGAGCACACAGAGATTCAGTTGCATGGATTTTTTGTCTACTTTCAGTTTTTAAAAACATTTATAATTTAATCTTCTGATGAACACAGACAATAAGAAAATTATAAAACAATACCTAACAGACCATAATAGGGACTTATGCTGATTTTGTGTGTCCATAAAATAGCCTTATCAATAATGTGAATTCAATAATTCACTCATGATATTTGCTAAAGGGTTCCAACCAAACTTCTTATTCAAAATATATTTTATATCACACACAAAAATCTTTTTTAAGTCAAGAAAGATTAAGGTATCCTCATAAAATACAGCTTATATAAAATTCACTGAACTTCTTCTAAGTAAGCTTACTTCCCTGATATTAATAAAGATGGCAGATTCAGACTTGAAGAAGGAAACAATCTGTACCAGACTACTGTTGTGCATGGCTACAGATTCTGTTTAAATTGCTATTTTCAAGGCTAGGAAGAAAATAAAGTTTAAATGCCTGGGGGTGACCTCCCAACTTATATTTTGTGAGACTCTGAATTATTTCACAGGACAGAAGATAACTGCACATAAACCCATTTAATGTGATATGGTATTTTTTAAAAGTAATTTATTTCAGCTGCTCATACAAACATGATGAAATCCTATTAAAGAAAGTCTATCAGGGCTACCTGTTGTAGCTGGTTTACAAATATATGTATCCTGAGTCTACAATAAAGGTTAGCTCTGGTACTTGGTAATACTGAACAGTCAGTGCATGGCAGCCACCAGCTCTCTATGATGGAAGTTTTTGTGAGAATAGTGTGTCTCAAAGTAAATTGCTATTTTGACAGGATATACTCAAATATTTACAACAGAAGAGAAAAACAGAAGCCAGGAATGAAAGAAAAAGTGACACTCATCGACTACAAAGATGTATTTTCTGAAATCTTCCCATAAAGCTGCAGGTAACAAACACCTGCACAGTGTAACTGGTGTCAATGATCAAGCCTGAATCCAGCCCTTCCTGTGCAGCACTCGAGATGCTGAAAGACTCTGTGTTTGTCTGATACACATAGGGAATTATTACTCTGCAAGAACAGGAAATAAGAAAAATAACTGGTTAAGAATGGCTGAAACATCTCCCAACTCCCACAGCAGTCACCTACAGACCTTGGCATACAGAGGTGAAAGGGAGACTTTTGGAATATAAAGTACAACTGCTGAAGCAGCTCCAGCTTAGGTGGGGAGAAAATGAGTGAACCGACGCTTGAAGGGGGCAGGTGCCATCCTGGAGGCAGCAACCACAACCTGGAGCTCCTGCTGCCCTGTGTGTGCCTCACCTCACTGAGAGCCCCAGCACAGCACACAGGGCACACTCACTCTTAACAACTCTAGTAATTTGCACCTTGAAAGAGAAATGAGTAATACAGGGCTTTGGAAAAAGCTGCTTTATGGGTGCTGAGGCTGTATAAAAGGATAGGGTGAAAGAGAATAGACTAAGCTCCAATTTTTGAGGTAAGTAAATGAAATTTATTTGAGGCAAGTACATGCAAGGAAATAAAAGCCTCTGATAACAGTTATAAATTGACCTTAAAACTTTGTGCTCATCCCAAAGGCCAACTTTTGGGTTTTTTCCCTAAAACAGAAAAGAAAAAACAAAACAAAAACAAGTTTGTGGCTGTTTTCTCACCCTTTATACTCACCACTGGACTGAAACGTCACAGGTAAAAAAAAAAAAAAAAAGACAAAATTCTCTTTACTACTAAATATTTCACATAACCTAGGTTTGGTGTCAAACTCTGACAGAGCTACTCCTCACAGTGGCGCTGGAAAGGTTCTGTACAGCTCACTGTATCTTTCTGCTGCATCTTCAGTTTTACCTCTGCAGAAAACTGCTCTAAATCTTGAGTGTTTGTTCACAAGATACCTTTTTACCCCATGATGAATATGGAAAATGCACCATGCTCAGCATCTTTGGACATCAGCCTACTGATATGTGGAGCTCCATACTAACATGGTGGTGCAGTTTCAAGTCTTGCAGGTTGTCTGTGTTGGCTCCTGAACTCCTTGAACCATACTGACAATTCCCAACTCCATGCTCTGTGTCCAGTTCTGCTCATCTCACCAACAAAAGGTAGGATCAGTTAAATAAGCCTAATGGATGTAATTTCTTGAAAGTTCCTGGATTTGAGTATTTAGCTCCAATTTCTGTCCTGTAAATTTCCTTTCAGTCTGATAGTAGTGATCTTGAAATATCGCTTAAGAAGTGTAATAAGTTTGGGGAAGAAATTTAACTGAATTTAATTCTGTCCTTCTGGCATAATATATTGTCAGGATAGACCTGCTTCATATGCATTTCAGTAACACTTCTGTAGACTGAATAAGGTCCTGAAAATGACCCTGGAGACAACAGTAGCAGTAGCAATAAAAAGATGCAGACCTTTATAAATGGAAATAACAAAAGGAATAATTAGCATAGTGATCTTGTTAATTTCAGAAAGTATTAACCTCTCCCACTAAGAGTGGAAGGAATTACTGTACATTTACAAACCTATAGTTGCAATAGAAACAGCTCTAATTTGGGGGGGAAGGGAGGAAGGAAGCCAGTTCTTGAAGTTTTATGATACTCCAGTGCTAAAGCTGCATAATGTGCCTCTCACTGCACATATTGAAAGCTTTCCTTTTTCTTTTGGGCCTCTGGATACATTACAGTTTGGATCTAAAAGCTGTGAAAGGAACAAGTCTTTTCTCTAGCCTCAGCTTTGGACAGACCCTGTATCAGCACAAACCAAAACAGAGCAGGTATTCTAGAGCAAGAGTAACAAATGAGTGATTAAGCTAAATCAAATAACCAAAAGTTAAAAGCACAACTCCATACGCCATACATTTTGCTGCCAATGAAGTTACTTTGGATGAATTCTTTTTCTCTTACAACATGCACATTTCTGTACATTTTTAAAAAGATAATGCTCATAGAGGTCCCATCAAAGGGTTAAATGTATGTAAGGGCTAAATTAAACATGGGGTTGCACACTTTGCCTCTGCCTCAATAAGATACTTAAAATGCACTTACTCTAAGTGCATTGACTTCATATGCTTGAAGTTAAGAGCATGTATAACGTGCTGGATCAGCACTTGGTAATCCATTTTAGTGGGGCCTCTTCCCAGGAGACATCACCACCTTCCTCAGACAGGCCTACCCCTCCTTGTACCCCTACTCAAATCCTCATTTCTTCAGCTCCCTTCTGCATTTAACAATGTATCAGGTAACCTTTCTTCTCTTTCTGCTCTCCCTCCATCATACACAGCTGTGTCTCTCTACCCTGTACCTCTGCAGGGACTCACCCTTCCTGGTCTGCCCTTGCCTTGGGTTGCCTTTAGTGCACCTTGTTAGCCACGTGCCTCCTGCTGCTTGGGGACAAGCACATTGCAGTGGAGTTCCAGAGCTCAGGACTTGGCCAGTTTCCAACTCTGAAGACATGCATCGAACTCAGTGTCATGAACTACTCACAGCCACTAATTCAGATAATTTAAGAGAGCTGAAAAAGCATAAAAATTCCACAAGATGAAAGTTGTTGGCTAAATGTAAACTGTAACTGGCTACATGAGTTACCCTAAAAATAATCTGTATTTCCACTGGACATGAAGGATGCTGAAATCACAAACAGTGAGCTCCTTCCTGTGTAGCCCAGTGTGTAGCAAGGTCCAGAACTGAAATAACTAGTGATCAGAGTATAAAAATCTAATGAGGCAAAAGATAACCTTATTTCTGGCCAAGGTGTCTAGTTAAGAAACCCATCTCTGCCACCTTGATATCAAGTTAACTTTTCCCAAGAACTCCTAAACTATTCTGAATGAAGAGGCATGGAAAGACATCATTTTAATGAAGAAAAACATAAGAGAGGCTGAGAGAGAGAGAAGAGATGGCTAATTATGGTGGAAAATGAAAACAAAGTTTAGCATTTTCAAAGGGAAGAAAAAAATGTCCACAGCTACATGTGTAGTTAGGGGACAAATCTTAGTGAAGAGCCATAGGGAAGACTGGACAGATCAGCATTCTAATTTTGCTGCTCCTTTCTCCAACAGTCACAGCTCCTTGTCACCTCCCAAACATACATATAACTTAACTCAAGAGAAAAAAAAAAAAGGCCCCCTCCAGCTGCCTTCTCAGCTGTGCAATTTCACTAAAATAGCTTTTATCAGATGGGGAGACCACCTTTGCGTTTCAAAATAACATATCCTGAGCAACTAAGGCTACAAACAGGTATTTGATATCTCTAAAATAATCCAATTCTTTTCAAGATAGATTACAAAGTAACAAAACTCTAAGTGTCCAATATGCACACATATTATGGATTCTATGAATCTTAAAATGTTTTTACCTGCAGATTTTCGCTCTCTTTCCCTCAAAAGCTCTATTCAAAGGCATAAGGTAACATAGCTTTGAAGACAAACACATGAAAATCAGAGGGGGAAACTGTTTAATTTATTATTTTTTAATGGAGACATTTCTATGGCTTGCAGTGTTCATGATAGGCAAGCTGGTAAGAATTTAAATACTGTTTGAACTGGGACACAAATACTCTTGATATCACACTCCTCTGATTTACTAGAACAACTCCAACAACAGCTAATCGGGAAGTTGTTCTGCACTTGAGGTACAAGTCCGCAAATGGCTTTCCCTGATACTTGACTCTGCTTCCAAAATAATCTGTACAATTTAAACTTATTTTTCAGCCTTTTTATCTTTTTAATAAAAGGTCACAATTTCCTGCTTCAGTAGTATACATCTAACCATACAATTCTTCAGGGAGGATTATTTCTAGCACATTACTTCTTCAAGCATGACTATTCTGTAATATCCTTTAACAATCAATTAAGCCTGAAACAAAGTCTGATATAGAATTAATGGCTTCAAATCTTTCCTCAAATCCTTTGAGTGAACCAGTACCTTAAAACTGAGGATGTTTGAAAAGCCATGGAAATGATAATATTAAAATGGTTTAAAAATCTTTAGGCTAATGCTAAATTCACCAGCACTGCTCTTCTAGCACCCTGATTTTTTGCTCACCCAATAAACTGATGAAAATCATAGAAGCACTGAATATATATGGTCATTCAAAGCTTAATAGTCAAATAATGCATCATAATTCTGCTTTTCTGTCATAAGATTTTAGCATGGTGAGGGGGGAAGAGAGGAGGGAGAAGAGTAGTGGATCAGAGAAGTCTGTAACAACCTGAGGCCTCAATAAACAGATGCTGAATACACCATTAGCTTTTCTGCTCATGACCAACCCTCCAGAATTCAGAGGGACTTTTCAGGGCACAGAGATTTTCACATGCGTAAGTATTTTCAGACATGAGCTTAAATTCTCAGAGCCTTCCCAAATACCTGTATCCAGACACCATGCAAACAAAATAGGAATTTTGCTAAATATCCTGCAGCTACATGTGCTCCCCATGGACTCACTTGAACAAGCATACTTTAAATTCAGAAGAAAGTCTGAAATAGTGGGGTTGTATTCAGCAGCAATTCCAAAGATATTTTTGTGCATGGTACAAGTTCAAGAGATGTGTCCCCTGTAGATGGCAGTATCTTATCATGTTGTCCCGATGGGAAAGTAATTCCCTGGGATTTTATCCCTGATGGTGAAGGGGCGGGGGGGGGGTGGGGGTGCTAAGACTAAATCAGAAGCCACATTTCTGACACTGACAAGCCACAGCTCAGGAGCTTTCAGAATTTGTTCATTATCAGTAGGCTCTGCAGGGTTGGTTTGGTGTCCCCCCCACCTCACTCCACAGTTATATGCTATTACATGGTTAATTACCCTTATTACCCATTTTTGCAAGAGGCACCACACCTAGACAACAGTAAACTTCATGGGCAGATCTATTTCCCAGCACTATCAAGTTTACCATACATTTGGTTTTCCTTTGAAAAGGACCCTGATATTTTGGGGTAATAGTTCAGGTATTTCCTAGAAAGCAGAGATTTCTGCTAGCACAAGCTCAGTGTATTCAGGCTTTCTGCAGAGCTGGAGAGCTGTATACATGACTCAATCTCCTTTGCAAGTAGGTTGAGGTTCATAGATGTAAGGCCTACACATTCCATAGCATATGAAAATATATGGCTTTTGATTGCAGTTACTAACAGTAGAAATTGTAGCTTTATATGTAATTTAATTATTTTCTATAATCAAATAGCTTCAAATTGTCTTCAATTGACTTCAGAACAATGAACTCCTTCCAACTCAGTTTACCACTAATTGTTTATCTCATTCATAATACCACATTCAGGTGCTACATAACAAAGAAATTATGTAACTGCTTTGTATAAATGGTGCACCTGCCTTTGAATTCATGTTTTTGTATAAGTGATAATAATTTTCAATATGCTATAGTAGAAACCATATAAAGCAGTTTGCAAAATAATGCAATCGGACAAACTGCAAAGAATACAAGAGAAGTCAAATAATGGAAACACAATAAGAAATCTTTCAAAAGAGTATGTTATCCCTTCAGGAGAGAAGCTGCTTACTCAAATAAGTGGAGAATGAGTTATACAAAACAGAGAAAACCAGAACTATTACAATATATTTGTCACACCAACAGAAAGAAAAATATATGTGAGAAGTAACTTCGGTGATGCCAGAATCTTTGTAAAGAGAAAGGCAGGCAAAACATACTCCTTGCAAGGGGATAGATATGCCTGAGACACCAAGTCCATGTTAGATTCAGTAGCTCACTGTTGATTCTTGACTTTCATCTTCAAGTCTTAGTTTACTTTTTTAAAAGTAATTCAGGGTTCACTCCTCCCCACTATTTTTCCATGCTCCCTAACCAATATATTCAGACAAATTACTCAGTAATTTCCGTTTTTTAAAGGTAACATCCATTGCTACTACATGATGGATACACTTGAGGAATTGCTTTTGCTCTCCCCTAATTCCTCCCTTAGGGCAGGGCAGCTATATCTTCCCATTTGCCTCCCTGTAGATCCAATGTATTTTCATCTTAAAGAGCAACAACACACATTGTAACCTTTCTTACTACAAATAATCTCCATTTTTGGCCATATGAGATAGTTGGCAAGCCGATGTAACTCTGATTTCAATAGTGACTTGTCTTCTAGGTAAAGATGACTGCTATACTGAATTATTTAGCTTGAAACAAAATGCTTTAAAAGATAATGTAACATAGTTTTCACAGAGCTGAGATTATCAAAGGCAAGGAGAAAAACAGGAAATTAACTTGACAGTAGATAGAAGAAGTCTGTGTCACACAATGCAAGAAGATGCATTTCACAGAACTTCCACCTTATCCAACATAGTGCTCAAAATACTTGATATGAAGGAGCCAGGGCATTGGAGGGATGGCTTGGAACTGGAGTATGTGGGTGTATCACCATGAACTGCTTGGTTTGCTTTGCTTACATGTATGTCTTTATCACAGCCCAGGAGTTTTACCCTTTTGATTCTCTTCCCCTTCCTGATGTGGGGGGATTGAGGGAACAGCTGTGTGGTGCTTAGTTGCCAGCTGAGGTCAAACCTCTTCAGTGTGCCACACTGTTAATTGTATTGTAAATAAACACTCACATTCAGGACTTCCATTATTAAAAAAGAAATAGAAAAATTTACCAAGATGACACTGAATTAGTTACCTGCCTTAGGCTTTTCATTATATTTTACTTAATAAAAGTCCAACAAGTTTAACAGTACTTATCACTGCATCAACTCTATGCAATAAACATATGCTAAGTTCCTGAATTTTATCATTCAATAGGAAAGAATAAGTGCATCTAAGCCTATAATTTTATGAATTTTTGTCTTGGTCTTTACTATAACAAGCATAACATTATGTATTTATCTATACTGGAACAGTTTGAAAAAATTATGCTATAGCTGTATAGTCTCCATGTACAATCTCCATCTGGCACTTGATGCCAATTCCCAACTTTTCTCCTAAGCGGCTCAATTTGAAGCGATACAGAGGTGCACTTTGATACTGCAAACCTTTGCCGTTTCTTCCTCCTGTGTCACTGTTACCCAGGGAATAGAGGTGAGAGCAAAGGTGTTGTCGTTTAGGAACGTACTCCCCAACTCAGTGCCCCCATCAAGTCTCTCCCAAACCACACTGCCACTTTCTTACCCCTCCTTCCCACTGTGGCAGGACAGAGAGGAGAGCTGCAGGCACAAAAGGTGAAGGTCAGCAGTTGAGGTAAAAACAATTTACTGGAAACAGCAACGAGATAAGAAAATTAACAGTGACAGCAACATCAATGGCAGAGGAATTAAAAAGAAAAAAAAAAAGAGAATGATTCACATGTGAAAATGTTCACCATGAAGCCCAGAGCTATAAAGACTGATTGGCTAACCCACCTCTATATTTTCCCAACCAGGAGTTCCTTCTCCGCAAAAGCAAGTTCTTTTCCCGAATCCCTGGCAATGGCCTTGAGGGGTTATAGAACAACCCTCATCAAGAAATTAACTCTATCCTGCCCAAATCTAGGACAATGGCAAATGGAGGTCCTGTGTTTTAGCACTACTCACAATAAAAGCAAAAGCTGTCTGCAGATCTGTATCCATGCTGCTCAACACATTTCATTATTCATGTCTCAGGTTTGCAACAGGAAGTTGCTGAGAGTTGAAGAGAAGGCATCAGTGGATTGTATAGTAGCTACAGGTACATTACTATGGATCCCACAACACTGAAAATGTGGAGGCGTGGCCAGAAAGTAGTATGTGTGTGCTACCTCAGCAAGAGCAGTCTTGGATAGAGAAACACCTTTAGAAAGATTTCTGTGAATGCCCTCTGGTCTGAAGCAGACACCAGTATGTACAACTATGCATTTCTCTTGTTATTACACAATTTACACACATACATTCTCTATATAACCTCATGTATTTATATAGATAGAATAGACATATTTTTTACATCTAAACACATGGGATAGAAAGGACTTTCCAGGACCTAAGGAAGACTTTTATAAAAAGTATTTGAGAATAGTTTTTAGGTTAAAGCTAAACCACTCTGTAATGTTATCTTGAAGCCAAACTATTTTGTGCTTTTCCAAGTCCTTAATTTGTCATGCTCATAGCTCAATAAATAGTCACTGGATTAGTTCCTTCCATTTAACCTGATTGTTCATCTCTTTTCTTACTTTGCTCATTTCTAGAACTTCCTGTAATTATGAATAAACACCATTATTATTGACCACCAAATGATGCTTCTATTTTTTCTCTTGTCTCTAACTGCACTTCCATAAGCTGCCAATATTCTCCTGAGAACTGCTAAATGATTGTCTCTCAGAAGGAATTCAGTGCCTTTTATGGTCAACTCCACAGCTTGCATTGATACTATCTCTTGCTCAGAACCTGGCACATATTTCCTAATACATGGGTATGTTTTGAAAGATTTCTTTATTGCTGTTCTTGCAAGTTACATTACTGGCACTTCTGCTCAACCAGTAAATGATGTGTATCAGAATCCATAAAATCTAATCTAACACCTGGCGTGGTTTGCAATTGCAGATAAACAACCTGAATTTAATATAATAGGTAAGATATCAAAACATCACTCTACAACACTTAAAGAATCAGAATTGGTTAAAAAATATTTTTGCGAAGAATAGTGTAGTCAGATTGACCATGGCCACCTGCTGCGTGTGTCATAGCCACAAACACACACTAATGGCAGGAGCATGTGGTAAACCATGTTCCTCTCCAGGGCCACCATTAACAGTCTTGAGCCCCATCCTTGAATTTTGAGCTTCAGTTGCTACTATTAGTAGACATATGTGTGAATGGGGAAGTGGCAAGGGGAGAGAGGGTTGTGGGTGGAAAGAGGCAGAGGTATTTCAGCTCACTATTTCCTAGCAAGCTTGTACAATGCTATTAAGTGCACCTTTCATATTGAAAATGCTGTTTTGGCCTAACGGCTCTGGTTTCTCTTCCGCTTCCCTACACACTTTAACACGCATCCTCTGCATTAACAACATTAACTCCTCTTCATTTCGAGAGGATTCATGTATGTGAATCATTTGTGCAGAGAATATTTCACAGGCTCAACTCTCTTCTACTTTAACTCCTTAAATGGAGTTGATTTTGGGACTACACACTCTCAAGCAGAATGGCTAGAGAACAGGAGTGGGATTGCTTTTTTCAGTGACTGATGGCTCTCAGGATGCCTCTTCTATGCTGAGGCACCCAGGTGGAGGAGAACAAGGGTATGGGGATTATCAGGTCCTTTTCCCCATGGAGTTATCAGCCTTGAGGATATTGGGACTTGTCAAATACCCATTCCTGCTGAAGCATCCTATGGTTCTTTTATCACCTTGTCTGCATGACTAAATCCACCATACCTTATTATACTCACAAACTGACCCAGTGATACTTTTAAAACCAATTACAGCCTGTAGACCTCCATTGCAATTACTGGAAAGTTGCTGGAGAGCCTATGAAGTCACTTCTCAGCCAAACATGTATTCTTTACCAGAACACCCATTTGTTGTGAATTTAAATAGCTTTTTTCTTCCCAGCAGAGGAAAACAAAAGCTGAAAAAGCAATCACTTTCTACAAATGCAGAGGTCTAACAGTTGCAAGTTTTCAGTCTCTTTTTCATCCAGTCACACTACCGGACTGTTCCCATTAGCACTCACCTTCTGAAACAATTCTGGATAACCAGAATTGCAGTCAGCTTTTCTGAGCAATGTCTCTACAGTACTTTACCCAACAGCATTAACACTTTCTTTTCTCCCTCAAGAAGAAAACTCTATATATTTTGATGCATCCTGAATGATCACATTTCTCTCTCAGGCTCTGTCTCATTAGTGCCTCATTCTGTGAAGGAGTACACAAAGTCCTGTCCATTTCTAGCTGATGATCTTCACACTTACTGCAGAAATCCCTATTGTTACTTTCCAAGGGCATGAATTTGAATTGTACGTAACTGAATTACAATTTTCTTGCCATTATTACAGCCCCCAAGTTCATCTAGTTCTTTCTTTATGGTATTGTCATCCACCTTTGCACTGGACACATCACATAAACAATACTCATCTCCCCTGCTGCTCAGGGAAGGGCACTGAATAAATAAATCTTCAGTCTCATGCTAGTCTGATAAATCTTTAATTCTTTTACAAAAAAATGAAAGAATTATAACAGTAGAGAGGCACAATCAGAGCTTTAGGACTTGTATAGCCACCCTTGTGTGCAAACTTACACAAATCAAATCCTAAGGTGATATACAAAAATCATGAATGATCTTGAGGCTTGCTTTTACATTTAAGCCGCTAACCATTGTGGATAGAACTTTACATTTCTGGCCTCTTTACTCAGATACAATCTTGTGTTATAACAAATGCTTTAGGAGCAGATCCTTATCAACTCACAGTGCTTGAGTATCAAGTTTCAATGGTAATGCCATTATTGCAGAAAGTAAATGTCAAAAAAAAGTACATCTTAATTAAGAAATGACTGTTCTGACAAACCAATGCACAAAGCAAGACCAAATTAGACTCCTCATTAGAAAACAGTACCGATCTGAAAGCAACAAAGCTTGCAAGCTCTGTATTAACTGAAACACCTTATAAGAACCCTGTAATTATGGTTACTTTCTTGAACAACTGGAAATGGGGTTTCAACTGGCTTTGTGTTAAAATCAAGTGGTTAGCTGTGTGAAAGTTTACTCAACTTTAGTTTTTGTATTCTCCAGACTTTGTAAATTAGCTTTGTACAGAGGCTGTGCTTTGTTTTATTTGGTATTTAAACAAATACAAGAAAGTTGAAGCTGTGTTTTTTTTCTATATAAAAAAAACTTATGTCACCTTTTCACAGTTTTTTTTGAAAGATAGACCTCACAAATAAATTTTACCAGAAGAAAGTTTTTCTTGAACAACAGAACTGGATACTGGAGTTGCTTCTCTGTTAACTATACCCTATTATATATTGAAAGTGCACACATGAAGTTAGTTACAATCAACCTGCCTCCAAGATTTGGTTTCTGAAAGGAAAGTAACAGTAGAAGACTCACTATTTCCTGCAAAAGTAGGTGACTTGCTATAGGGAAAAGCTGCACCAAAGTTCCTCCAGATGGGAAACAAAGGGAGTTTAGACTGTGGGCTCCCTATCTTCTCTGAGCTGCTGTAGAACTTGCCTGAAATATTATAGAAACACAGGAGTGGAAAAGACCTGCTGCACTACAGTCTAGTACTTGGAAGTTGTGGATAATCCTGAACCAGAATCCCACTTCAGCAGGCTTGGCAGAACCCCTGGGTACACAAGACCGCCTGGCACCTCACACTCTGGTAACAGCGCACCACAGACATGTCCTGTTGGGTGACTGCCATGGGCGGCAACCCCCAGCATGCTTTTCCAATGCAGAGGGCTGTTTCTTGCCCTGTGATGCCCTCCTGCAGCAGGGAGGGTCCTTTCCCCAGGGGAACAGCCTGGAGGTGTGCAAGTGGACTGCACATCTAAACCACAGTTACACAGCACTAGGAAAAGGCCCCTATAACCCAAGCACCAGCAAAGTAAGAGGGGAAGAAACACATCCTCCACTAATTACACCATTTTCTTATTAAAAGTGTTTCATTAAATGGGGCAGAAATGTAAGTATGACCCAATGTTAATGCTTAAATAAGAACTGCTTCTGAAACTGAATTTAAGAATTAACGACCTTAGGGTCTAAATATAAATGAAGCAAAAGGAATGTACCTTTATTATTCCATTGTGGGGATAGCATAGGAATTCAAGTGGAAAAGAAAGTGAAAGGTGAGAATTGTGTTAGAATATTATGGTTGAAAAACAGGAACAAAGAATGGTTGAGCTGATATTAATTGAGGTAGACATTAAGCACAGGTCCAGTCTTTTATGTGGTAACAGTCACTGCAGATAAGGTAGAGGACTCCCAAGTATTTTAAAGAGTTACACTAACATGGAGTATATTCAATCAGAAAATAGTACACTTCATTTAGATCATCTGTGCTTCATTATTAATAACTACTAAATCCCAAACTAAATTTGCACCAGTTTGTGCCCTGTTCTTGTCATGCTGCTACCATCCTCTCAAGCACCTGTTTTGGACAGTGCCACAAGGTGAATCATCTAATTGCAGTCTGCAGTTATCTTTTAATCTGTGTGTCCCTCCAAGTACAGAACCAACCTGGATCTTTATTCAGCCATGCTAGGACAGCATTGCTTGCTACCAGTTCTCACATACATCTTCCCCAGGGTAAAAATAATGGGTTAAAATTTGTCCTCTTTGGCACAAAGCCCAGAATCACTGAGGGAGAGTGAAAATGCACAGAACACTGCAAACCGATGTCTAGCGCATGTTGTATTCAGGCTGCAGGTTCTCCTGTAGATGTACGTTTGGCCTACTTCAAATCTGCTTTTTAAAAATGAACGAGTGCATTATGCTGTCTATACCAACAGCAGAATAAGTAGAACTAATACCCACTTCAAGTTTTGTAATTTATTAAATAAATCCAGCTACTTCCTCTTCAGAGAGGAGAGTTTAGGTCTGTAGGTCTATTTAACACCTGGTTAAACACTACTTAACCTCAGTGTACCAGCCAACTACTTTTCATAGAAGTTGAATTTTGGCTAATAATGTCCCAATTTAATAGCAGTCACTGTCATTCACCATCATTAGGCTAAATTGGTTTCCTGGGAGATGTCCCAGTAAAACAGACATCCTAGATAAATGCTTACCAGTTAAGTAAGATACACAATACACAAAAAGATTTGTCAAAAAAGAAATTCTACTGCATTTTACCCAATTCCACGTAGATAATTTGCCAACAATTTTAAGATCACATGCACTTCAGAATAGACAGTTTTCAAATGTGTGTGTATACACACTAGTGGTTAGTAAACAGCATGAGTATAAATCCCATTTCCTCAGAGAGTCAGTATAATATTTAACAAAAACTTAGATAATATATGCCCTGCAAGGGGCTGTGAAAACAAAAAATAAGGAGTAGGTCTGAAGTGCTCTATGGGAGAAGGTTCAGAAGGCTAATTTTGGATGATCTGTGACAAATTTTTTTTCACGATTATCTCACAGATCCCCGAGTCTTCAATTCCAGTCCTGGCATTTAAAAGAGTCTACTCAGAGCTGCAATAAGTTGGTTACATAAGGCGAGACACAAGTTTAGCCATTTAGACTAACCCAGTTGTTGAGAATTTTTCTGATGTCACTTCTGGTGCGAAATTATTATCTCTGATAGGAAAAATGAATAAATTTCTTCAGATACTGATCTATGTCTAATCCCCATAGTGTGTTCTCATCTAAGTTAGGTAAAGAATTTTCTACTATTCAAGCTGCCCTGAAGGTCTGGCAGAGCTGAGTATATGCCTTTCAGCCTCTAGGCTTTTTCTGGGATAGAAAACAAACAAGTATCCTTGAGGATTGGCAAATCCAATCACTCACCTGCACAGGGCATGCAGCACAGGCTGAAAAGGACAGGCTGTATATGAAGCTCACAATGCCTTGGACAGAAGAGCAGGCTTGAGAGCAAAGCAGTTCCTACATGATTGCATCGAATAGATACAATGCTGTAGACACTCTGTCATGTAAAGGTACTACAACACAGCTGTAATACCAGAAGGAGACAACTGTGTAAGGATGCTGTCTCACGCTATTTCCAAGTTAACATACCCTGATTCTTGGAAGATAACCTAGCAGCATATGAGACTTTTTAAGATAATGGGACCGTGTTGTTGTCTATTTTTCATAGGGTGCAATTCTAGTCTGTACCACGACTTGAACTTCACATCAGATACAAAACTGAGCCAGGATTAAAGCCAAGTGAAGTAGCAGGTACATCAAATCATATATTCTTTGCACATAAATCTTGGAGCAGCTGACTTAATTGGAGCAGAAACTAACAGATCTGATTTCTCACTGCTACAAAAATCAGCTGAGCTCAGGGCTTGGTGGTCTGCAATCACAGATGCAATCCAGACCTCTCAGCAACTCTTGCCATCATGTTGCCTTAAAAACCCAGAGAGTTTTCACCACTATAAAGGCTTCGTCAACACCCATGAGAAAAGGGAAGGGGTTTGCACATTTTAATGGAAAGAAAGTTTTAGTATTTAATATTTTTAGAGTTTGAGGCCTGTATGGTCTAAGTGTTGAAGTGGTCTTAGGACAGCTTCTTTGCTTAGGGCTACAAAAAGCCTTTTCTTCTGATGAATCATCCAGTCCTTTCTTTCTTTAGTGACAAAAATCAACAAGAAGACTATTTACAAACACTGACTTTGTGGAAATTAGGGAACAAGTAAAAATAACATGTTTTTTAGAACATTCTGAAAGGGAGAATTAGGTGACGATATGAGCTTTATTTGAAAACCTCTGCCAAAAAGGAAAAGAAAAATTTGTAAAAGTTGTTGCTGAAGTTAAAATATCATTGTTTTCCCCTTAAGATAATGTAAGATCTGGAAAAATAGCTACACAGCAGGGACACAAGAAGAGCTGAATGAGCTGAGTTTAAAAAGTCAATTAAAAAAAGAACAGCAGAAACTTTAATAAAAATAATTAGCATCATCTTTCATGCAAGAACAGAACCTCCAACTGCAGGTACATCAAAATCCTGAATCACCATCTGCAGTCCCTACAGTCTTGCAGTCAGTTAAAAGATAGTGAAGGTTTCTTTCTTCTGCTGCCTATCCCTGATCCAAGAGAAAGATCTCAGCAGTTCCCAAGGTGTGAGATCTGCGGTGCAGTCTCTTTCTTCAGTAGCTCTGTCTGGGTGGAGGGATCAGCAGAATCTCAGGCACAGCCTTTGCTCTCCCACAAATGCCCACCATTCTGCCCTGAGGGGCAGGTTGGATCAGTGCCCTTGACTTGTGCAGATGGTCACAGAGAAGTGTCTGGTTGCTGGGTTGTGGGAATTTCAATTCTCTCCACTTGGCCAGCAGAATTTCTTTCTTTCAAAGAAAAGCCCTCCATGTCAGATCCTGTTTGCCCACCCAGGTCACAACGCTCTTGGTGCCTCACACTCCCTAGGGTTGAATCTTGTGTGCTTTGGGGGTGGTTGCTAATACTCCTGATCCCACATGTGCCTTGTCAGCTGCTCTCGTAGGAACTGTCAGCTCCTGGGTGAGGTCTGCGTGCTCCCCTGGGGTTTTCCAGCCCAAGAACCCACTGCAGTAGGCAGCAATCTCCCACTCCACTGCAGTACGTGCCTGCAACGTAGGTAACTGCCTCAAAGACATGAACAGCACTTTGCTTGAATTAAGACAGATTTTCCCCTATTAAGATAAAAGGCATCAGAATAAATCTTTTGAAATAAGTGAATTGCTTACTGATCATTTTACCCTTTGTGGCAATGCCATCATAACCCCTCACATTCATGGCTTATTAAAATGACTCAAGATCATGACCTTCATCTTTCTCACAGTCACCTGCCCCCACAAGTGTACTAGTCCCGATCTCCTTTGCTTTGTTTTCTCCCCCTTTGGCTCCCTGCACCTTGGTGTATTGTCTTCACTGTGCATATCTTACTGCCTCTGGTCAATGAAACTTTTTATAGACCTTGTCTTCACTCTCCTCCACACCTGTAGATGACCTTATCTATTTATGTTACAGTGCAAGGAACATGCCATATCCTGTCTGAGCTTTTACTAAGAGTAACTAATGTGTGATAGCCACCCTGAGGCAAAAAAACCCACACCTTTCCTGGCAATGAACCAGTTGTGTAACCAAGATATTATTGCTTGACATTAGGAAAATTTGTTTAAAATATTTTATTGAATTATGTCAAGTAAAAAATAAACAGTAGCTCAAACAGCAGCTCAAAAAATCAGTTTATGTGCCCAAATGCATACAATAAAAGGTACTAAATTCTTTTCACCTCCTAAGCACAGATAAAATAGAAAAGGCCAAAACCTACTTACTATTTGCATTTTTACCTTTATGTTAATCTGAAGGAACATGGCCTCCAGCTATTGGACGTTCCTGATTGCAATGAAGTTTTGATAGCAAAATCTAATTATTCTGGAGACAACTACATTCAACATTAATCTATATTTGTACAAGAAAAATGCTAATACTCCCACAATTCTTGAAGCTTAGCAACTCAATCTCAGACTGTTTAGTTAATCAGTTTTTGGAAACATACCTACAAGAGAGGAAGGCATAAGTCACACAGTTATGAACATTTTGAAAAATTAATACAGCCATTAAATAAAGTAATCTCATGGATGGAATTTTATTTTATACCAATCCAGGGTTCAATTACTAACTGTTCTTCCCTTAAAAGCTTGAAAAAGTAAGTCACATTACCACTGGGATTGCTACTGGTAAACAAGTACTTTTAAGCATGAATGATAAATGCTTATCTTATTTCTACCTAAAATTTCTGAGTTTGAGCACTGATGCTGTTGCCTGTATGCATGGCAATGGGTAAGTCTGGAATCTGCACCTGCAATGCATAACTGAAATGGCACTTAGCATAAGGGCAACAGGAAACAAACTGCAAGATCAGGCCCAGCTTTTTTAAACAGATGATTAAATCACATTTTTAGTTTGCTCTCTCCACCTCCCTGAAAGCTCCTGTTGCATTTAACAATAGGTGTAAAAACATGTCATTTGTATTGCACATTTGGGGAAAGGAGGCAAGTTAAAGAAAAATAGCCAGATGTTATAGGATGATCTTCACTTCGATTTCACAAAAGAAAACAGAATTTTCACACTGATGCAGCCCAGTAACACCTGACAGCAACTTCTCCGTGTCAAATATTTTTGTCTGTTTGCATAATCTTTATTATTTATGCCAATAGCATAATTTTATATTTGTTTCACAAATATGACTCTACTGAACAGTAATAGTATTGAATTGCAGAGGTTTATTTCAATAGTACTATACATTAGAAGTGTATTATGAGTACTGCACTCGCCCTGTTTTTAACATTCTGTTGGTATCTGTCTAACAATTTGTGCATC
>JAWWLZ010000004.1:19618250-19631296 GCA_035041345.1 Poliocrania exsul
ATTAGAAGTGTATTATGAGTACTGCACTCGCCCTGTTTTTAACATTCTGTTGGTATCTGTCTAACAATTTGTGCATCTTAAACATCCTATCAATAGGAGAGAAACAATGCAAGTTGCTCATGCAAATATATGTGTGGACTTCTGTTTCATCAGCAACAACTGTATAATAGACAAATGCCTAAATTTGTAAACTCTTTGGAATATTTTTATTTGGAATAGAGTGCAGTTCCTTCTGGTGCTTGCTTTAAAAATAACTAAAAAGATTAATATATTTGTGTAGTTTTGTGAAAAGTTGGGCATTCTTGGTTGACTGGATCCTTTCATACCAACAAAACAATTATAACAAATTATGGTAATACATAAAAAGTAATCAAGTCAAATTTGGAATTAATTTTTCTAAATATGGACATGGATGTCTTTTATAGGGATATTACCGACAAGAGAGAAGTTTTTGGGAAAAGAGTAGAATTTCAGAAAAATCAATCTGCAAGTGCCAAATCCACTACAGACAGGGCAACAGAAAGTCATGCATAGAAGAGAGTCATAAAGTCTGTCTGGCTTGAGAGACTGCACATCTCTCATCACCGGGAACGAACACTGTGTTTTATCCTGACTGTCTGATGTCCATCACTCATTCTGCTTTCACTACACTTTAATTATCAAACACTATGTTTGTACATGACAGAGATGAGCACTTTAAACCTATTTGCTGCTTAACATTTGCACAAATCTTTAGCAAAAGGAATAAGGGTCACATTGCCATTTTAGCACTGATATCTGTTTTATAATCTCATTTCACTTTTTCAGCATTTCTTCCTTTCCTTCTCCTCAGAGAAAAGATTGAACAAACGCTGTTTCTACATTCCATGTGAAATTAATATAGGCAGAATATGCAACACTGCTGTGACATTTTACTACCCTTTTTTCCTTAGGCAAACTTCATCCCTGGGCAAAGGGTCAACATAAGGCCTGTTCAGCTGCTACTAATATTGAACTAAAGCATTCAGTCTCTGCACAATAAGAATTTCAGCCAAAGTATATGTTATACAGACAATTTCAATTACTCTGCCTCTAACAGGCTCAAATACACCATTATTTTACCTACAGTTTTATAGAATACAAACTGTCAGCACAGGATTAGACCCAGAACTACCAATACATTCCAGAGTGCAACATTCATGTGCTTCACTCTCAATACTGTGCATACCAATGTAGACAGAGCCTGTGCTTAGAGCTGACAAATATAAGGAAAAGTACTGCTAGAAGAGTTCCTATGTCAGAGAGGAAGTTTTATCTCAGTTTTAGAATCAGTCCTCTATCACCTACATTGCTCTGAAAATCATCATGTGCTGCGTATCATCTTTCCTCTGTCAGCATAAACCTGTTTAAAAAGCATCAACTGGCCTAGCTCAAGCTACTTTAATAGAAATATCATCATGTGCACACCCCCACTATGGGTTAAATGATTACTAGCAGATGATCTTGTGTTAACGTGGAATCACAACCTGTCTTTTCACTGTTAACTGTTTTAATGGCATAGCAGATTCCAACAGGAAAACACAACAGAAACTTAATATTATAATGACTATTCAAAATGTTTTCCCTTTGGCTGATTTTTTTGAAGACCAGGTTTGACTTGGTTTGGAGAATGGAGAAAAGGCTCCTAAAGTTAGCAACTTTCCATTCCTCTAGACCTAATCTGAACAGGAAAAAAAATGTAGATGAGCTTCTAATGACCCTACGACATATCTTTCTGGATTTCTGACCTCTCCAAGTGTATTGGTTTTATGACACCACAAATAGTGTCTTATACAAGTTGTAGATAATAGACACTGCACTAAGATTCTCTGTCCCCTTCTCTTTGTTGATCTACAGAAGAACTTGCAAGCTTTTAAACCAGGAACTCCTTATCTTCTTCCTTTGTCAGAAGTGACTTAAACTTCTAGAACCAGGATTTATAAGCACAATCCCTCCACCAAAAAACACACCTGAGATTATTGCACTGACTCCCAATTTTGAAAGTGATTCTGCACTTAATATCATGTTCAATACATCCTGCTCTTAGCAAAAAGCAGAGAGAGAACAGGGGATAGAAGAAGGCTGGCAGGTTTAAGTGGAAATCTCTAAAGACACGCTCAAATTTCTAGCAAGGATGCTTGTCTAGAGGCTTGCACAGGTGCTAGAGACCTATAAAGCTAAGTGGGAGGATGAAGAAGAAAGGATATAGCAGAAATCAAACAGCTCTGTATGTCCCCATAACACTTTAGAGTAACTCCAGATATCAGAAAACTAAATACACCTGTTGTGAACTGTATCACACAGCTTTTCTAAGTACAAGTGACCAAGAAATGTGTTTTATTCATGCCTGATTTTCTATGTTCGCCCCAAAAGAAAACATGATGGTGAACTTGGCAACTGAATACAACTGTATCACAGCTGAGGATTTTTTCAAAAGTATTTTTGATCCTTTGTCTTTAATGGAAGAGTGAAAATAATTTTGAAGAAAAAAGAGAAATTCAGTTTCTAGTTTAATAGGTACACAGGAAAAAGCTGAAATAGGGAAACCATGCAAGATATTGCTATTTATACTGTAAATCCCGTCATTTAAACAGTAGTAGGTTCCTATATAGATTAGCATAGGAAGCTTATGAAAATAGAAGCAGCATTGGAAGGACCACCTGAAGACTCAGGTAACAACTAAACAGACCAGGAACAATTGCTTTGTTTTTTTCATCTTTGCAACTTATATTTGCCTTTACAATAAGAACTGATGGTAACAGATATTTTTCTTCTCTAGGCGGCAAAGTTAAAGCAGCAACCTAGTCTGCATCAAACCCTTTATAAGCAGCAACACCAACATTTCTCATTTTGCAACTTAACTGCCAAAAAAGAAGCTAATTCTCTAGTTTTGTTTCTTTCAGCAACTGAAGTTCTGGCATAAAAAGAAATGAGTTGTACTAAATATGAGCAAATACTACAAGAGATAACCAGAAAAAGGTTGCTGTATTCACATAATAAAAAAATAGTTAAAATACAATAAAATGTTCAAGTGTCAATTTATTTAACTGTATTTTCTGTCTTCCTATAGTACAGTTCTTCAAAAATGAAAGCAATAAAAAGATGCATCTCTGCAATAATGCAATAGAACAACAGTGTTTATTACAGCTTCTATAAAATCAAAGGACTTATCTCTTCAATAACATCAACAATTATGCTAACAGAATAACAGAGTAACTGTGGAGGTTAATTAGAAACGTGCCTTCAAACACTGTGTATGCAATTTGCCTTTCCATTGTGTAGTCTGGAGTGAAATTTCCTGAAATGTTTCCTTGAGCAGAGAAAATTTTCTCCTAATATAAAACAGAAATGCACATCCCCTGGGCTCCACAAACTTGTTTATGTATCCTATTAGCCTTTTGGTAGCCCAGTTCTTAGAGATACTTATGGAAACTGATTTCAGCTCTAGAATATTCTGAAAAGGCTGCAAACTTCAGAGAAGCCATTCTGTCCTACTGTTTAACATGTGAACTAGAGGAAAAAGATGAAAAGGTAAACTCGTACTTTGTATTCCTAAACATTTTTCAAGGCATCTGGGCATTAATTTAAACTGGGAAGTCAAGAGATAAAAATGAGGCAGGCATATACCAAGAAAATAAAAGGACTCCACTTCCATCCCCGCCCCTAGTTTTACTAAAGCTATGAAAATGTTACTGGAAACATCTAAAAGGTAAACTCTCCACAGGCATTCCTATAAAACTGGCACATAATGCTCTTATGGCACATGTTATTAGAATACAAGACTATCCAGTATACAAACACTGCGTGATACTTTCTGGTTTTCATTACTCCTATATCACCTATGAAGAGATTTTTTTTTCCAAGAAAGCAACATGACTAGTGTTGGGTTTATTTTTCTGATGCAACAAGGTGAACTACCTGAAGGGCCCAGTTGTACCTAAAGAGTTGAATCAAGATGAATTATATACTCAATATTTCTATGTTTGTAGTATTAAATTGTTGCTTAAGAAATTAATCATTGTCCAACTGCTACCATGGTCCCCTTCACTGATATATTAGTATGCCTTACATGCACAGTAAGAGCAAATGAGCTTAGCAGCCAGAAAATCATTCTTGCACAGAATCTATAAACACCCAACTACCAAACAGTGCAAAATAGGAGGGATAATAATTTCTCATAAGAGATCATAAAACAGAAGAAGGTCCAAAAGGATATGATTCAACATAAGGATGACACTGCTTGTCCATGATGAGTCAAGTATTCCTTCCACAAGGATTTTCTTCCTGTTGATTTCTTTTGCTTCCCAGTATTGGAAGCCAGAAAAGACCATCTATCAGTACTGCCTTAACTGAGTTTTGGAGGGTTTCTCTCAAGGTAAGAGTAGTGCATTTTTTCAGTCCAGCACAGAAGAAAGGCGGCCCTGTGTCCGAGTCTGCATTCAGATCTGAGAAGCAAGGACTTTGCTCACTGTGATACCTGGAACAAGTAACCAAATCCCACATCCTGCCAACTTACACCTGTATACTTGATGTAAACAAAAATGTACTTCCTTCACAGGGGTACTGGGAAGAAAATTCTTGACAAGATCAGCAGGTATCCTGAACTGGCAGGGGGCAAAGGAAAGGCATCACCAAGACAACGCGGGGCCAAGACAACAGAGTCATGGGCCAGGCCATGAACAAACAGGGAGTGCATGCCCAGCACAGTCAGGCTGGAAACAAGCAGAGTCTCTGCTGCTACAGCTGCTGACCCACATGGTCCTGGTCCTTTCCCAGGGGCAGGCACCAGCCTGAGTCACCAGGGCTTCCGCAGAAACAGGGAAAGCAGAGGTACCATTCTGCTGGACAGCAAATTCCTGATTTAAAACACAGATCCTGTGTTTTAGAGTAGAGCTTTAAACTGACACCCTGTTAACATGCTCAGCCTGTGGTTAGTTCAATGTGTTAACCCCTCAGATCAAACTTATGTAAAACACAGTGATTAAAGTCTAGAACTTAAATCACTTAAAACAGTTTACCTATAAGAGAGATCAATATCTTCTGTATTTTAATTTTATTTGTATGTCTTCACATTACTTG
The DNA here is from genome assembly GCA_035041345.1 of Poliocrania exsul. NCBI lineage: Eukaryota > Metazoa > Chordata > Aves > Passeriformes > Thamnophilidae > Poliocrania > Poliocrania exsul. The sequence continues at coordinate 19,623,348 of JAWWLZ010000004.1, forward strand.
GGGGAAAAAATGTAGTTTGCATCTTCTCTGAGCACTTAAGTGAATTTCACAATTTATGTGTGTTGTTTTTTTTTTAAATAGCACCTTGTATTACTCTCATAGGTCAAAAGGTAGAGTCTCCTTGCTGCAACATATTGCACGAGGAGGTAAATTGGTACCTATAGTGATGTGAAAACTGGGAAATATGATGCTAAAAGGGATTGGAGTGGCACATAACTCTACCTAGATGTGGGAAGAAAACCTGACAGTTTCAACTATTCACACCAACCCATGTAAAACCACAAATTTTACATTTGAGCATAGAGATTTATACAGAAACGCAATTGCAAAGTTTTTCCTGGCAGAGGCAAGGCAAGATGCACCACTCAATGATCACAACACAACCATCATTTTGAGGTTCTAATCACAAAGTTTTAATTAGACCAAAACAATGCAAATTAAGATCACACTGCTAGAGTTACCCACTGTACCATCCAGTACTCCAGATGTGATTGCTTGCCATGTGAACTTTGTATTATGATGTTTTGCTTCTTAGTCGATTCCCATGTGATAATACCTAAAAATACGCTACAAAGTTGACTCACAGACCTATATTATGGTGTTAGAATAGTTTAGTATGCCCAGCTGACAAGAGTCAATTAAAACATAAATATCTAGTGCCTTTCCAGTGAAGTTTTTATTAACATAAAATGTCACTCTTTCTTTCTGTGCAATTTAAGAAAGAAATTATTTTCTAATCAACTTTAACACAAAAATAACTGAGACACAGATGTGCCTAGATGAACCAGCTGCCTACTAAGTAAATGTGCATCTTTATTCCAGAAAAAAAAAATAGATAATCCATCAAAATAGCAGGAACAGAAGCTATGATATTTCTTTTAGAGGAGAAAAGGAAGTGGGTCAAAGTGAAAACACTTAGTTGCTTAAACATACAGAAACACATACCAAGCAGGTTTTGTTCCAAGAAAACATCTATAATCTGAATGTGCTTCTGTTATTAAATCAAGGAACAGAATTGCATAAACTTGAATCTATTCCTTTGGGAGTGTTCAAATAAGCTTAGTGTGACATTTTTTCCCCAAAAACCCTTTCATTTTTCTTTCCAGTGATGGACACATCCAAGCTTATCAGGGACTGAGGTTTGAATAATCATGTTCTCTTTTTCTGAAATATATGATGGAACTCACTTCTGAAATTGAATAAAACATATCCTTTAATTAATCTATTAAGTTTTTAAATGCTTGAACAATTGCTTTAGCACTTTATAAAAACTACAGCTATGTTATATAAAATAAGTAATGTTGATGTGACCTCAGGATTAACTGAAGAAACAGTTGGAAAAGTATGATCAATGCAATAGTGACTCAAAATCTGTAATGGATTAGGAATAAGCAAATGAACAAAGGCAACACTGGGGAAAAAACAAGTCCTACTTGCAAATAAGTATTAGGACTACAGAGGATCAGCATAAACATTTGGGAACCTTTTCAAAAAAAAAGGCATATATTCTAAGGGAGATACAGGAATAGGAACAGATAGCTCATAAGAAGAAAGAAATCAGGGTAGAACTATGGCTTCAGCTACTGCACTGCTGAGCCAGATGCACCCACTGCACATCCATCCATGTGGACAGGTGCTGCCAGACTCCCCTGTCTGGAAAAAAGGAGCACCAGTAAGGTTCATAATCAGAGCATCAATAAAAGCACACCTGGAATGGAGATAAACACATAGGAGAAAAATAGGGAGCTTTCTTAAATGTTTGGGAGGTGCCAGGCCAACAGAAGCAGCAGCAGCACCTGCCATCATGAGTGACTGAGGAATCAGAGAAAGGTCGTACACAAAGACAAAACGACTAACTGCTCTTCTGGAGAAATTCCACATCACACAGTTGAGAGTAATCTCAAGTTACCTTAAATCCTGGCAGCAGCATTTTCTTCCACAAATCAGAAATCTTGCTACATGCCACCTTCCAGAACACGTGGGAGAATTTGTTATGGCTAGTTAATTTTCCTAGCAGGCACCTACTGAGAATAACTTCACCAAGAGCCTTTCTCATGTGTCACAAAGGTGTTTCTCATAGCCCCTAACTTCCTCACCAAGAAGCCAGTGAGTGACTTAGAAATCCATGTGTGGACAAAATTACAATTTGTGAGAAGTTCAGTGACCTGCAGAACTAAATGTTGTTTCCCATCCATTCAATATCCCTGTCATCTGAAAACTCTTGCTGTTGTAGTAACTTTACTTTCCACAAAATCATCTTAGAATTTTATCTATCTGCACCCGAGAAGATAAAATGCAGTTATAATAGCAAAATTTTGCTTTTGCACACAGCCTACAAAAGTTAAAGAGTTATTTTGCCAGGTCCCCAGAGGAACAGAGATGCTGCCAAAATTTCTTTTGGCAGTAGCTTAGGATATTTGTTGGCCTAGAGAATTGACAAGGTATGTAAGGAGAACTCTTTTTTAAACATACTGAGACAGGTACACTGGAAAAGTCTAAAAATACCGATATACCCCAGTTGCAGCATCTAATTAAGAACAGGAATTGCAGCACAACAATGCTGTTAATTAGAAGTTTTATCATCATCTGTTTCAACACTGAAAATATTTACAAACTACAGAATGTTGCTGCCTCAGAAATTAAACCTCAGGAGAAGTGTTTCAGTATCAGCTGTACTCACTGTATGAGAAAATCTGAATGCCAGAAATATCTAAACTGAATATCAGCAAAATTTCACCTTAATTCCTTTTAGGCCATTCACAGGATGATGACAGGTAAGGGCTTGGAATGAAGGGCCTATACAGCCAGGTAACATAACTTGCATATAACAAAGATGAAAAGCAAAAGACAAGTTACCTATGCTGCAATATCACTGTCATACACTCTTTGTTGCAGTGCCAGAGACATTTTAAAGGAAGAGTTGGCTTTTTGAACACCTTTAATAAGCTTCCTCAGAGTTTTAATTAGTAAGAGATCCAAGCAGTAGCTGACAGCTGGCAGAATCTCCTGTCGTGAGTTAAAGTCAACCTAATTAAGATTCTGGAAGGAAAACATATTCTTCCCAACACCCTTAATCAGTCAGGCTTGGTTGAAAATGCAATATGGAACCTTTTGCCTTGACAGCAGCATAACCTTCGAATTATGGCACTTTCAAACAATAATAATAATGGAGTGATTTCTTCATACAGAAATTTAGTAAAATTCCTACTAAATCTCTGAAATGCATTTTCCACATTCTCCTTAATAAATGTTAATATAATTTAGGATTATTTATCATACTTAAGATTTGACATTTTATGACCGAGACATTTTGTGCTATCAGAGTCATAGACAGTGACATATAAAGCTGCCCCTAAGAGACGAAACAACTTTTTTTTTTCATCAGCACTTATAAGAATATCTAACTATTTACAGCTTAAGTGGAAGTACAGCTAGAACATTCAGGTTTAACCAGATATACATGGGCAAAGAGGGATTTGTCTTAATCACAAGCCAAGGGCTATCTTGTATATTCCGGTCCAGGTGTCAGCCTGAACCTCCAGGTCTCTGTGCTCTTTGTACTCTGCAGTCTGGAGTGTGCTGGCTCTCAGGGTGGAGAAATCATGCCAGACAAAGTTTATCTCTGAAGCAGTATAGCCATATCTACCTCAAACTTTGGTGTTCTACAAGCTTAATCCAAGCTTTAGCGTAGCTAGCAGAAGTCTGTTTACTGCTTCCTTTTTTAAAGTGCACTCAAGACACATTTTTGTTGCAAATATCAGTGTCAGATTTGCCTTTATGTTTACTTAAAGTCATTACTGCCTACAACCAGTTCCAAACACCCGTCCCACTCCTGGCATGGCAGACAGCAGAGAGATGAAGATACCTGATGAAAAAGATGTGGAAAAAACCCAGCTAAAACCCCTCACTCCAGCACAGTGCACTGTCTGGACTAAGGGTTGCCTTGAGGATCAATACAACTCCCAACAAGCCCAAGTCCAGGCATGAAGATTTGAATAGAAGCCTTATTTAGAATTACAATATAGTCTCTGCTGCTTTTTTCCTTTCCACTGCCTTTTCCTACCATGTATTCACTTACACCTCAGCAAGAACTTAATATTTGCACTGAATCTCTACTCATTCTGCACGTGCCCTGTTTCTCCACTGCCATATGCAATGTACAATCAATCTCTCTGCAAATGTAATAATTTCACAGCCATTCTAGTGTCATCACATACTGTAGTCCTTTTAGGCAGTTGTAAATGACTGCAGAAGGTACAAGGCAGTGAAGAATCAGGCCTACAGTAATTAAAGTGATTACAATGAATATGACAATAATCCCTCTCTTTGTAAAACAAAATCCCAGGAAATGTGTATACATAGAGGTTAAAGCCTCGGAGCTGCTGCTAAGATGCTCCTTAGACTACTCAATTATGCTATAAAACCAGCAGCAGCCCCCCAGGTGACTTGATTCTCAGTACAGAAGCTGTGAAGTATGAAGTATAAGATGCTGATTTTAACAGCAGATCTAAGGTTGTCCAGCCAGCACAAGCTGCAACCACCATGAAAGAAGCTACAGCAGCAAACTCTTCTTCTGTTCCCCCAGTCACACCTGAATGAGCTAAACAACAAATGTAATTGTTGCAGCTAACATTCTAGACATACCAAGTGACTCATGAAAAGCACTGGGAGCAGTCGTTCAGCATGCTGCCATTTTGTACTATGATAATAAAATCAGTGACAAAGCTACCCTTGAAGTACAAGACAGCATTATGAATATTAATACTTAACATTGCTTCAGTCTTATTTATCTTTTGGATAGCGTGTTCAGACCTGCAGGATAAACCTCCCCCTAGCAAAGAGCAGGGAAGAAGTGCCTTTTTACTCCAGATGTATAGCTCTTTAGATATGCAGATGGGTACCTACAGGGCCATGGCCAGGAAAGCTACATTTCCATTAAGTTACCGTATTCTATAGACAGGCAGTCTCCTTGTTTTTCACTTTCAGCATTCCACGTTACCCTTTTTAAGTCAGCTAATTTTACTTCTGCCTTTTTCAATTCTGCTCAATATCTAAGCTGCATTTCCAAGTCCAGTGCAATTAACATCTTACTCTCTGTCCTTCTACCACTGTTTTCCTCTGCAAATTCACAGCACACAATTTATTTCCATTACCAGGGCACCTTCCCAGACTGAAGCTGCTGTGGCTTTCACACTGAGCACACAGTTACAACACTTCCATCCTCACCTCTGCCAGCAGCCACCAGGCAGCAATGACCTTCCTCCCAACATCAGCCCTCTCCTACCTCTCCACCTTTATCTGACCACAGACCACCACAGTTTTCTCCAAGTACTGAATGCCATGTCCCAGTCTGAGCTTTTCACCATCTCATCTTTCAAGGGCTTTATATGCACCTCTGCAAATGCTCTCGCTCATACATACATCTTCTTTTAGAACTAACAAAGGAAAGACCAAAATTTAAATGAAGATTTATCAAAGAGAAAACAAGAGGACACATAAGTAAAAGTGTAACACACAGTTATCAGACTTGATCAAAAACTACCTTTATGCTGGTACAACATCACTGACTTTAGCAAGATGTTTTGATTACACATAAGGAAGGTCAAAAATCCCAGCTAACATTTCACCTCATCTCTAGAGCACATCACCTAAAGCCACATTCTTTTACAGATAAACAAATGGAAAAAGCAGCTAGGATGGGCTTTTTTTAGGAAAAAAGCAAATGAGAAAACAACCACAAACCCTTTCAGAAAATTTCATTGTTCAGGACACCAGCTTGAAACAGACTCAAAAAGTCCCAAAACCAAACCAGTCAGATGCAGACCGGAAAACCCATGCTCTCTTGGGAAAATTCACTGTTTCTTAGCATTCAAGAGGTCTCATGCCATGTTTTGATGAAGTAAACAACACAGAAACAAGCATAAAAAACAAATTTCAAAATCAGGTAAAAAAACCCAGGGAGGTACCTGCTTGTTTGAGGGGTCTATCCCACTGCCTTTGAGTCACCACACATTGGGTCCAGAAGCAGGTCTGCAGCATGAGAGAGGGTACACAGACACCCAGAAAATGCTGCTGGACAGGGACCTCACCAACACATGGACCAGCAGGGGCTGACAGGTTCCCTCAAGGGTCGAGCCTAAAGACAGACTTGGAAATTCAGAGAAAGTTCCAGAAAGTCTGAAAACAGGCTGAGTAGGCCGTTATATAGAGCCAGGTGGAGCCAATCAGGGTCATTAACACCCACTGCCCAGGTGAGGCTAATCAGGGTCAGTAACACCCACTGCCCAGGTGAGGCCAATCAGGGTCAGCAACACCCACTGCCCAGGTGAGGCCAATCAGGGTCAGTAATACCTGCTGGGCCCTCAGCACCATCACAAAAATGCACTTATTTCACCAGGTGTAGTTACACTTTTCACAAATGAGCAGCCTGATTTCAACAACATTTCAAAGCATTAAATTCCCCCTAGTGCACTTTGCCAAGGAACTTGCTGTTATCTTACAATGTTTTTCTTATTTTTGGTTAAAAGGAATGTCAGAAATTGGGTACCCCTAAACTAAACCCTAATCTTCATCCCCAGTGCATGCAAATGGCACCAGTTGCACACATTGCACCTTCTACACCAACCTGATACACCAAGAGGGCTGGAACAGCCTTGCTGGGCAGGGGATGCAGAATTTCCCACCACTTTTACAGGGACAGAAAAACATGTAGGTGGCTTTCTTTACCTGTGGCTCACAAATGAGTCTACAGCCTGCTTAAAAGTACCCACAGAGTTTCTATATCTCACAAATCAGGAAACAAAGGAATTCAATAATAAAGGACAAGATGTCAAGCTGGTGTGAAGTGCTTTACCTCCCCAATTTAAGTGCTGTAATGAAGGGTTTGCATGACCCAGGATTGGGCACAGAGAATATCTGCTTGATTCCAACAGCTTTACACACATTTAGAAGCAGAAATATTAAGTAGGAGATTGGAACTGAAGTATTTAGGATTATGAAGTGATACAAATGGAAGATGAACAAGAGTCTAAAGTAAAATGTTTTCTAATTTAAACTGTTCTAGTGTAGAAAACCTCCCATTCTGAACTCTAATTTTTTTGAATAGTACCAAAGATTTTCTCCCTTCTATAAGTTCTAGTTTGTTGAACTACTGGTTGATACAATTTGGTACCCTGCCAGAAAAGGTGGACAACAACTGATGCCTTAGAAGACTTTCTGCCTTGTTACAGCTGCTCTGCTTGCATGAAGCAGCTTGAAAGCTAAGGATATGGAGTTACAATTTTACTGATCCTTGAGGCAATCAGCGTATTCCTTGGAGTATGAAATTTGATTACACTTATTATCTTAGCTTGCATAGCTCTGACTGTCTTTACTGCATATAAAATACTTCAATCCTGTTAGACATCCTGCCCAGCACTTGACTCTACAGCTTCCTCAGACAGGGAATGCTACAGGTGGACTGGGCTATGTGAAAGTCCACAGACTCGAGTTTCAAAATATTAAATTTTATCTGTAAGTGTTTACACCACAAGCCAAGGTGAAAGCACATGATAATGGGGCAGCCTGAGGAAGCTTCAACTGTCATTGTTAATGCAGCACTTGTTCTAGAAGGAAAATATATTTATACTCCATCCTCTGTGGCTGTCAATGCAAGCCCTTTCAGGGGCACTAAATTTAACCTCAAAAATTGACAAATTATTTTATACTTGGCAGAAAAAGCAGAGCAGTCAATGGAAGCTAACTGAATAAAAAAAACACAAAATACCTGAAATGAGGAATATGTTCTTAATTGCTTACTTCTCTCCCACCCTAACATCTGTTTGTGATAGATGATCTGACAGAATAATCCTCACTAAATTCTAAGTAAATTAGAATTAGCAGAGATGGCACTACATTTATCTTATTCAATAATGATTCTTTGTTTCTCTTTGATGTCATCCCTTGGTTTT
>JAWWLZ010000004.1:19645331-19657910 GCA_035041345.1 Poliocrania exsul
CTATGCTACATGCCCATGGAAGACTCCTTCTGTGTCAGTCTTGCTGATTGGCAAAATTTCCTTTTTCTCTTCTACAACTTCACAAATGTGTAAAACTACTGTTACAGTTCTCCACCCATTTCCCCTTTCCATCTGTTTTCTCATCTCCCACTTCTTTCTTGATGGATTGTTTCCCTTTCATCATATCAGGAACAGAAAATTGAAGCAAAATTGGTGAAGAACTTGACTTATCAGAAATGTCATAGGCTACAGATGTTAGGTTCAAAACAACATTATTTACTTTTCTGAGTATCACAAGACACACAGTGGTAAAGCTCAGCTATGTCAGAGAGGAAAACACCTGGGCCCATAAAAGTGATGGAAGGAGAAAGATGAGTAAAAGGAGCATAAAGCAACAGTGAAAGAGTAAATTACCAACAATACTAATGTTTTCCTTGCTAAGAGGCTGTTTACCACAAAACACCAGGGAGTTTTATAATAGAAGTGGAAATTTTGTGGAATTTTAACTGAAAAAAATACCAAATATCATTGTGCATAGATTCTTCCTCGTTCCTTTTCTGCATTCATGTGACTGACTTTCAAGAAGGAACTACCAGTTTGGTTTCCCACTCATCCATGCTTCAGTCCAATTGCTACAAGTGCTATATACCTATATACAGGTTTAAACTGCTGGCAAGTCCCCGTTTGCATGAATTACAGATTTACTAGTTTTACATGTCCTCCTGGACAGGAGTGACACTGAAGGAGAAATATTTTCTCTTTACATCCTTTTTCTTCACTGATATTTTGATAGTTTTATCATGTCAGACACCAGGCTCTAGGCCTTCACTACACAGGATTTCTGTCGAGGGAATGCAACCCTCCTGTAATGCAGCACCGCAACGCTTCTGATATGGCAGAATAAATGCTGTTTGGTATTATGAGAGAAATAATGTGGAGCATGTTCAACTATGTTCATGCTATTTTTAAATGTATTTTGTAAAATTTTATGATTTGATACTTTCGTGGTCAGATCGGAGAGTTCGATTAAAGGCACTGTGAGTAACTGTAGGCCAGTGAATATGAGCAAAGGGAAAAGCTTACCCTGCCAGGAACTGGGACTGTGACTCTGTTTTGCAGCAATTAGCCCTGAAGCAGTAGTTTAATATTAGTTTAGAACTTCCATCTGTTCATATTTAAATTAACCTGGGAAAAAAACTGACAAGCAACAAAGAGAAAAAAAAGAGGTAAAATGAGGAAAATCTATAAACCGATTTCTGAGCTTATGCACAGACAGCTATTAGCATTCCATACTGAAAACTTTATCAGGCACACACATCCTTCATATTACTTGCATGTGTTATAGAAAAAGGAGAAAAGAAAGAAATTAAATTTGACTACAGCAGAAAGAGATTTTTAGAAGAAAATATACATTTTTACTTAAAATTTCAGTATAAATGAAATATTTATATATCTATATTACATCTATTTTTTCTGAATAAATATTATGCCAAGGAACATATCAACATTGCAAGTTCTAGTCTAAACCAGTCTATCAGTACAACTGCTGGCTAATTTTATTTGAATGCTACTCTGTCATCAGACTATGCTTCAATTACATTTATATACATAAACATAGCTGTTGCTTGGCATTTAGAATACTCTTGCCTTATGTTCACCAATTTTTTTCTGTCAAATCCTTCTCTATGTCCTCTCAGCTCCCCCCATGAAATATTATTGTCAACGTCACCATCAGCTCTTTCTGTTGCTTTTGCTTCTAATTTTATCTTCAACTTTAACCTTTTGTTGTGTTATGCTCATCTGCATATACACCAAATAGGTCATGAGGCTTCTTCTTGTAAAGCCCTCTGAAATTAACCTCTCAGCCTTCCCCAGACTATTAACTAATATATTCACCCCTTCTCCTCACACAGGAATCATTGTTATCTTCTTGTCTGTGGTCATCACATCTGAAACCTCATCCATTAAAATCTGCTCTAGATACTAAAGATCACTATCTTGCTTGCTTATTGGACTAGATAACAGAGTTTACATCCCCCTCAATCTTTGTTTCCCACTACATGAAAAAAGGGTTTCTGGTCCTTGTTACAGGCCTTCTCACAGCTGATCTTGGGTTGTTTCTAAAGCACCTCTCAATGCAGTGATACTTAAAGATGCACGGTCTCTGCCTTTATACTTCTCTGAGAAGCATCTTCAAAACTCTCTCATATGTAATTGTTTTTAGCTTTACAAAAGAGAAGCCTTTCTACATTCTATCCTCTTTCATGTCATTCTCATCTCTTTCATTTTGCAAACAGGAATGTGATAAATCAGGGAAGGAAGTATGACCGCTGCTCCTGGGTGGCCAAGGACTTTACACAGTCACTTTCCACCACTAACTTGTCTTTCTAACCCAAGCACCTTCTTCCTTGTCTCAGCACCTTTCAGTTTGCAAATCCCTGCAGGGCCTGTGATTTAAAATACATTTACATGTCTCATACCACTGCACGGTATGTGCTCTGATCAGATTCCAGTCACAATAAAATGTTCTCTATTTTTTTGCAGAGTTTCAGCTTATTTTTCCATAGCCTAAAGAGATGAAAGCTTTGCATATGAACAAGAATTTTTTTACATTTCTCCTATTATTTAGTTAGCAATGATTATCAGCATAAGCAATCACAGAAAACTGTATTTTTTACTATTTACTACAGTTTCCTAGAATTTTTTCCATCTAGAAAGACACAGATGACCAAGACCACTTTTAGGTGTGAAGGTATAAATCTAGAATTGTTTTTTATTTTCATTTCCCTACACAGTGATGTATCAGCACTGTGAAGAGTGAAGTTTCAGAGTCAGCCACCATAAAATGCAGCAGACTGGTAAAGTAAAAGCAAACAGAAGAGAATGAACAAATACATACTGCAAATGGAATTAGAGGACAGAATTACCTTTTGATCTGCCATTCTGAGATGTCCCTGGTGTAGAGGGAAGGATTTTCTTTCCATGAAATTCTATGAAAACATTGAAGTTTGCCTACTTGTTAAATATAAAAGGTTAAGCAAAGGGTTAGGAAGCTAATTCAAAATTCAAGACTAATTTAGATTTCCTGAAATAATCATTATGACTACAGATGTACCTCATTTTATATATTTATCTAAATAACAGCTATAATAAAGTTAGAAATAATTTAAAAACTTTTTTGTCAGGAGATGATTTTATGCTTGATCCAGAAGAATGGTACTTGAATGCCAGAGTAAAGGGCATCCCTACAAAATACTAAATAGATGAGTTGATACAGAAAACTGAATTAGGAATTCAAAAATGTCTTAAAGATTGAGAGAGTGTTTCAGAGGGAAAAACTGGAAACAATTAAAGAATATTGAAAATTACAGAAAGAACAGCCTGGAGGAAAACATGGCTGGTATAAAAGATTGACTAAAAGACATAAAAAAAGAAAGAGAAAGGAAGGCAGAGGAAAAGAAAAAAAAAATTATAGACACAGTAAGCTGTTATAGTTCTCGTGCTTTATGGAGGGTTAGCTTTATTCCAAATTTTGTCATCTCTCATTTTTATGGTGGATTTAGCCATTTCAATAAAACATGAGACAGTTTTGCTGGCCCTTGACCATATGCAGTTGTGGCAGGGAACCTGCTGATGCTGAGCTTTATGAGCACAGCTCCTCTGTGGTAGCAGCACTTCCCTCCTGCAGGCAGGACAGCTGGGAGGCTTCACTGCTTGTACCACCAGCTTTTGCATGGGAAGTTGTCACCGGGAAGATTGCTATTCTGTCTTTTAGTGATTTTTCTGATTTGTTTCTTCCACACTTTTCCCCCACTTAACAATGAAAATGAACAGGTGGTTCTGGTGCTACCTCAGCAAAACAGGAAGGTGCAAATGTACTGATTCTTACTCATGTTAAAGTTCTGTACACCCTCCTATGCCAGCTCCTTCCAGAAGAGTGTGAAGGGAGCTTTTATCTGTCAATATTTTCCAAGATCTTCTGCCGGTCACCCTAGATAAAATAGGCTTCTCCAGGAAGCAAATGGATATAATCAGGCTTCTTCACTTTAGACGTAGACAGCAATTTCAGAAAAGTCTATAATATATCCTAAATTTCTAAATATCCTAAATATTGCCAGCTACATTGCTTTGGAGAAAATAACTTCTGTCACAAGCAAGAAGGTTGAAACTTTTACTTACAAATGACTTTATACTTGACTTCAGTATTTTTAATGTATATGACTCTAAGGTAGAAGATGTAAAAATCCTACAATAATTACTAAGCCTTGTAGCCAAAAGGAAAAAAAAAATTAGAATCAGACTTCTGTGCTGGGATTTTAATCTATCAGAATTCCATCAGGCTCAAGTTTTCACACTAGCCAGGGACACGCTATAGCATGCTGAATAGGATTTTTTATCTAACAGTGACACCTGAGAGTGTTAAATTACAAAATAATTTTCAACTCCAACTGCTGGAAATACTGCTTCCACTTGGGTTAGTCACAGTTCATAAGCAGGAGCAATTTTACAATTTTATACTTCCAGTGACATCTTCTTTTAATATTTTTTTTCAAAAACCCTGTCTCCTAGAGTTTTTGTCCTATGCTGTTGCTAGAAGACTTACACTTTAAATGTCAAAGTCTATCAGGAATGAAAATGTTCCTGTGGAAAGGTGACTCAACTCATGCATTAATCACTAAAGGAAAGCATGACTTGAGAAAACTTTCATGTTTAGAAAAAACTAAACCTGTGTCTATAGATAAAATAAATGCTCAGTTCCAATGTTTGATTTCAAGCCATAATCAATATAATGGGACTGATTATATAGGCAAAGATAAAAGCATGAACAAATGTTTTTGAGGGGCCATTAGAAGCAAGCAACAATGTTTAAAAAGTGTACCAATGTTAATTAACAATTAGTTAACTAACTGAATAAGTATCTTTACATGGGGTGAAATGAGGATTTAGTTTAAACAAAAGGTACTGTTTTTACTACTTGTATTGTGGGGGGGTTAAAGCAATTTAATATTTTGAATTATCCACTCAAGGCTGCATGAACCTATGAAGAGAGGCTCTTAGGGCAAATTGTTGGAGTAAAGCTGAAAAATGTCATTGAACTGATCTTTTTATTTCTCCTAAATCTGATGATAATTTATTCTCCTCTATTTGTCCAAGAATCTACTGTTCTTCATTTCTGCATAAACTGAAACAGAGATGTAACTCTATTCATACAATTAATTTTATATTTATACTGGGCAGTTTCGCTACAGAATCCATAGTAAATTTTGGAATATAAATTACTTTCTGACTTCATTATTATAGAATTATATTCTAATGGTCTAGATTGGTTACAGTGCTTGATTATACTGCTTACTCTACATTAAAAAAACCATTACTGCATTTAAAAGACTATAGATATTTCACATCTATTAGTAAGTATTTATTAATGGAAAATAGTATCTCTAATATAAAATGGAGCATCATATTTCACATAACAATGTAATACAGAGAAATATTTTAGCTGACATTACTCAATTAAAATTTGACCAAATACTGAATATTATTATTAAATCCTAACTGATGCAAGATGAACCTCAATATCCAGCAGTATATTATTATTCCATCGTAACTCTTAGAAGGTCATGCCAGTTCAGTGTGGCTGTGCCAAGGCAGTGTTAGTAATTAACTAAGAGTCACAAAAGCTGCATTTGAGTGGTATATACAAAATGTGAAAGTCAACCCACCTCTGGAACTCTTGCTGATATCTGCCTCCCTCCCACGAGGGCCAAGAAAGGCTTTCTGTTCCTTGCCTTTGCACAGTAAAAGGCACATACCATCCCAAGCTTGTAGATGATCAAATGAGCGTATTCTGCTGCTTAGCATGTACAGTGGTTTATATCTATTTATATATACTATATATACCCCCGAAGACTTGGCTCTGGGAGTACTGTAAACATAACAAACATAAACCCACCAACAAATCTAAGATGTTACATAACCATAAAAAAAAATCTGTGATATTGCTTAAATCTTAGCAAGAACTTGGTGACATAGTAAAAGTCACATCTGTGGGTCTAGGCTTGTGCTTGAACATTTCACTGAAGATCATTCCCCATGTCATGACCTGTAAGAAAACAATGCTGCAGCCAGCCAGCGATGGCTTCTGTCTGTTTTTCAGTTCTACTAAAATATATATGTACTGGATGAAAGATAGTGAAAAAAAATATGTTAAGTGCTGTACCTTCTTTATCTGCCCCAACCAAATTTACCAGAGTTTGGTTGCTTAGAGCTTTTGGGCACTTGAGTGACTTCTCCATTCTACAAGTCATTGTATTCCAGTAATCTGGCTGGCCCGGGCCCTCTGTCACATTCTTTCCACCTCAGATGCTTGTTCTGCACTTTCTAATACATGAGTGGAGCAGCTGCACGATGCACCTTAGTATGGAATAAAGAGTGGCCACTTGGCCTATTATTTCAGTTGGTCCTTGCTGTTTACTTTTAAATTCACTATCTGTAAAGAAGAGAAGAAAAATGCTATTTCAGGGTCTGGAATATCCTGTATGTCAAGATGCTCAAAGCACAGTACTGCAACTTTTTGCAGTCTATCACAATCACAGGTTGTAACAGAAAATAAAGGCAGAAATTTTGCTGCGTCCTCCAATGCTTAGGTAGTCCCTTCATGGAAACCAGCCATGACATACATTGACACACACTACCATGGATTAAATACTGTGTTTTGAGATCATACGGAGAACCTCAAGAATTTGCAGACTCCAGATGTGGAATGTAATAGCAACAGAAAAGTCATTGATGTATAAAATTGAAAAAAATACTGTAGGCTATTCCTCTCCCTGCTTCCCTCTCTAACCCCACAGATGATTAAAAGGCTGATATACATTTTACAACCTTTCATCATTCATGAGGTAGCAGCATAGGAAACATCAGTATTCTCAGGTCTAAGACTTGTGTGACATTGCAGACTCCAGCACCATTCACTGGGTTCACAACAAGTTCAAGCTTTCAACCTTTACAGATATTAGGCCCATGCAGTTGTAGGGGGATGGTTATTTCACACATATACTTAGGTGACAAACACATATTTAAGTGTTTGTCTTAAAAAAAAAGAGACAAAGAGGAATTTTCTGACTTAATACAAAGTGGTGACCTTGACCTCAAAAACCCCTCCCAAGCTGATTAAATGTCCATTAACTCAGTGTTTGACAAAATAGTTTACTTATGGCAGGTATGGAAGTGCATACCTAGAATAGTCCCAACGTTTTTATATGGTACACACAACACACAACGACAATTATAAGTCTATAGATGCAACAGCCAAAGATCCTACTAGTCCTCTGCTATTTTGAGAAAAAAGGAGGAAGAACGGAAATTTTATTCATCAAATTCAGCTGTGGCCTGACAAATTGCTTCATCTATTGCCACTAATATGGGCTTACTAAGCTGAATTAATTTCTTTGCCATCACAATCTTTTTTCTAGTCCAGAGATCAAGGTCACTGTTACACCCACAGAAAATCAACCAGATGTGTATTACTCTTCATGAGACATGCTAATTTTTATCCTTGAGGCAGTAATCACTAGTGGCCTATTAACTATTATATACTATAAGATCTTTCATACATTTCTGTCATTTACAGCTCCTACAAACTGCTTTTATACAATATAGTAATATATATGGCTTAGGAAACTGACCTCTAAAGAATATTAAAGTGCTGTATGACAGCTAAAAACCAATTATCTCTGTGACTATTTAGATATACCTAAGTAGTTTTTAGCATTTATGATGTTAGTAACAATCCCACTTGGTGCTTTGAGTTACCAAATCATGGCTAATCTACACCCACTCCTTTGTTTTACAAATGCAAATATGTTTGCATTGATATAAATACTAGACAAAATTAAATTAATGCCTTATTATTTTCAAGCTTATACATGCAAAGCTACTTGGAGCTGTCATTTTCTTTTCTATGATCTAATTACAAAGCCTTGGGGGATACAGAGAGGAAACCAAGTATTTGAGGAAACGGGATATACATGCTTCAAGGGCAGTCACGAGCTCAGTGAGCGGCAGGAGCAAAGCCCACCAAGTTTAAACAGGTTAACAGGAGGGAGAACGTGTAGAAACGATAATAAATATCTAACTACAAGTGAAAAAAGGCATCCCAGGAGAGCAGTGTATCTGCCATGTAACTGAACCTGGGTAGGAAACAGCTATTTTATCTGTTGTTAACAGAATAAGTAAAACAGGAAAGTTTGAGTGTCAAGACTGTTCTCCCTTTATTGCCCCCATGCCCAACAGGACCTAACTTTGGTGCCTCACTGGCAGAACAGAGAAGATAACACCTATTTCTAATGAGACCACCTGTCCTTCCGGGTAACATGCAATTTCTGAGATCTTTTACTCCAAGTTAGTGATTCTCCTGTTCTGTGCAGATTTTTAAGCTTGCCTGGAGACAAATTCCAGCTGAGTAATAAAGATAATCTCACATGGTTTGAAGGGGAGTGCAGGAAAAAGGAATAATGACATTTTATATGATCAGCTGGAGTAGTATTGAAAAAAATAGCATCATGGAAAAGGAAGTAGTTAGCCTATAAAATTTTACCCAGGATAAAAATGGTTCATTATGCAGTAAGCATGTAGTCTGATTCCCCCCAGCACATTGATCAAGGCGCAAAACTTCTCTAAATTTAGATAAAGAAGGGGATAAAATTGTTCAGTGTTCTGCATTTCAGTACACAACAGAACCATTTTCATCAAAGCTCCCACACAAATATTTAAACTACCTGTACCCTGTATAGAGCTATGCTTGATTTTAATGTCTTTCAAACTTGAGAAATTAGCATGGAAACTTTGCAGCTCCTAAGCACGTTGCTTCTACAATAATAGAACTTTAAAACTCTGTGGAAGGATATGTTCGAAATTGCCTGTTCAAAAAAATTTATGATTTTATTATAGCTGCATATTGACTATTCCTACAATAACCTGAAGGCAGAACCAAACAGTTTATTTATTCAAACTGCAAATGAAATTGGGCAAGAAAAGTAATTAGCAAGCAACAAAAAATAATGGAAAAGCACCATAAAAGCAATGGTGAATTTATGTGAGTTGTCAGAGAGCTAGAAAAATAACAGCTTAAATTTAAAAAGATCAACTTTTTTTAAACACAGCACACAGTATATACAGATTAACCATGAAGCTGGTTTTGATAGAGCCCAGAAGCCACAGGGCAACCTGCACATCTCCCAGTCACTGCTGCTTGTGAATGGAAATATTAACTCAGGAATCAGAGGTGCTCCTACAGGCAACCATGGGGAATAGACTAAAACAATACAAATCTAATTTTCCAAAATACAGAGTCTGTGGAGGGTTATTCTCCATATTCAATTTTTTGTATTAATAGGGTACATTTCTTGACTGTGAAAATGAAAGTTACTTCAAACTGTGAAGCATTCCATGGGCTGACTCTGCTCCATTTTACTGACATTTTTACTGTACCTCTGTGTAGGTAACCCTGAGCTGCACATTGCCCCAGCTTGGGCATAGCCATGGTCCATAACCAGGAAGTTCAGTTTATTCCCTCTGACTTTCTGAAGCTTCATGTTCCACATTGTTACCTTACCTTCCCACTGCCTCAGGAAGGACTTTAATTTCCAGAATAGACAATAATTTCTTAAATTTCTACATCAACTTCAAGTCAAAAACTAGCTTTTCAGGGAAAAATTTGAGTGTCATTTCATGTAGTAATGTTGCTTCTCCCCCATTTAATCCATTATCCTTTCACCAGCAGGCCATGGGTTGTGATGCACCAAGCCCCTGCTGCTGCCAGTGCTTTCCCAGCTCCGGTTCTCGCTCCAGCTGGGGAATCCATGGACATGGAACTGTTGGGCATGGGAAAACAAGGCCCATACACTCAAGCCAACACAAGTCCAAACAGCTCAAGGGGCCCTGCTCTGTCAGGGGAGAAAATAGAGCACTAGCAATGGCAAAAAATCATGGCTTTTTTAACTATGCTAAAATCTTTTCAAAAGACACTCTGCTTTATTTCCCCCAGCCTTAAAAAGTTATTCATAAAAGGTTTTACCTGTGCTTCTCTCTATGCCCAAAATGCAATCCTATCTTTATAAATATTTTCCTACTGCTTAATGCAGCTATGAATTTTGCAATGTTCAAGGTAAAAGCAGCAAGAAACAGCTGGATTAGCACTTGGCAGTTCCTTTATTCCATGGTCACTTTGCTCTCACTGTGGAAAGAGAGTAAATAATGGCTATTACTATTTTAATGAATAATCCCCCAGTGAGCATATAATCACAATTCCAAAGATAAAAGGGTGAATTCTTATGCTTATTTGGGATATTTATATTCCTTTTAACTGAATGGTCTCTTATATTCTACCATATTTTACTAGCAAGGCATATGATTTGTTTCATTTTTAAATCTGAAGCAGAATATTCCTGAATAACATAAAATCCAAACTACAACCCTCATCATGCAGCTATGGATCATAAAGTCAGACTTTACAATAAGTGTTAGAATTTCACTGAAAACCATTGCAAGTATTTCTCTTTGATTTGTATAAAATACACTCTAGCAATCAGATGTGAATCAGTGTTCAAAGTCTTGAAAATCTGTAATCATGAGAATTTGAAACAAGAGAACAGAAAGAAAGTATGAAAAAATACTACTTCTGATATTCTGTAATGTATCAGTAGTTGCAGTTCAGTGACCAGTCTTTTGTCTGAGACAAATGTCTAAGATCCTCTTTTCTATTAAAAAATGTGCTGAGGACTTGAACTAAATATTTTAGATCTCAAAATGCTTCTAAAACAAATTGAAGAATTAAAAAAAAACTCAAATAAACAACATATGCAACAAAAACAACAAAAAACCCCAAACTAATCTTCTCGCCCCGTAAAAAGATACCAACCCCCAAAAGAAACATATAAAGTACAAGAATTAGCAACATTCTTCTTGAACAGAAAAATATCAGCACCTCTTTTACTATTTTATAGTCTCACATTTCCTTCTCCTTTGAAAAACACAGATAGGAAAACGCACTGCCTGGCAACAACAAGGTGCATAATTCTCACATAGATGGACTCTACTTAAAAGCAGAAAAGATCATGTAAGTATTTTAGCCCAGACCAAGACTGCACTTCTGAAAAGGATTGTTCAGTTATCCTCACATCATACAGTTGCTTTTGCACTACAGAGTGATCTCAGAGGAAAGAGAAATGACATATATGCTCCTTTCACTGGAAGCTCAACCAGATGTGGTTCAATGAACAATTACTTCTCTCAACACTAATTGGCATTCAAGTTCCAGGACAGCACTAGATGGAGTCTGAAGTGATCTCCCATGAAGATGGTACGGGATGGCCACTGACTTCAACACACAGGTACTGGTCCACATTACTCATAGATATGGTGAAATCAGTAATATCTTTGCTTTCAACTTGCACAAATTAAGAATTAACTTCCTGTGCTTTATGAGATTGCAGCATGTATTTTGCTAAGAATTATACAAAGTTTTTATCTATTTTATTTCTTTTCAAATACTTTCAAAAAGACTTTTTCAGTTTGTGACACTGACAGAACAAAAACAGCATATGGTGGACACACATGTCTACCAGGTTACTGAATTTGTTTATTTGGCTATTTAATCTAAAATAATATTAGTTTAATCTCCCAATGTATACATTCTAAGGCAAAAGAAGTAACAACGGAACATAAAAACTCCCAAACTTGTTGGACGCACTAATTTTCCTTTATTTAGGTTCACAAACATGCAAGTTAGTTGCATTTAAGTCTAGAACTAAGTTCTTTACTAGAGAGGAGACTATCACTTGTGTGCTATCTCCTGGTTTATTCCATGCACTGCACCTTTTCTGTTAGCTTCAGGCTTTAATACCTCTGACAGATTACCATTATTTTACATCTATTTTTCAGATATGAATCTGAAGCACAAACACCAATAAAATCAAGTTTCATATGGGAATCTTTAGTAAAGACAGGTTTATCACACAAGAATCTGGCTCCAAAATCTCTATATTCAAAGTATTTCATAGGATATTAAACCTGTGGATTCA
Organism: Poliocrania exsul; assembly: GCA_035041345.1. Classification (NCBI taxonomy): domain Eukaryota; kingdom Metazoa; phylum Chordata; class Aves; order Passeriformes; family Thamnophilidae; genus Poliocrania; species Poliocrania exsul. The sequence continues at coordinate 19,657,415 of JAWWLZ010000004.1, forward strand.
AAATGTACTTCAAAACACAACAGCATACAGGCTTATGGTGGATGCCAACAGGTAAGTGGGTATGGACTCTGTAGCTTTGTCTTTTTCCCATCTCCTCCCAACAGGCAAAAACTTTACCTACCAAGTGAAATCCAATTCCTGCTAAAATTTTTATTGACCTCAATACAGCCATGATTTCACTCAGTGACTTCATCACAACACCTCCACAGGCAAGCTTGGAAAATGATGTTATGCTGCTCTGCAGCTCCTCAGATGATAGCAGCCAAAACTACGCTGCTTTTGTCAGAAACACTCCAGTAAAGAAGGGGAAAGGAGATGCTGTATATTAGACATATCTGATCTGGATGCATAAAGTCTAAAAACACCAACAGCTATGACACAAACTTTACACATAGAAAAGCTTTCTAAATCACAGACTTTAATCAAGAATAATACCTAAACTCTGGCATGAATAGGAGACAGGTATCAGGTTACTTTCTAATTAAACAGATGAAGT
>JAWWLZ010000004.1:19660153-19724522 GCA_035041345.1 Poliocrania exsul
TTGGCAACCAGGTTGGCAACCAGGGCTCTTGTGCAGAGACCACTGACACTCAAGTGCCTTTGACTACAGGGAGCTATCACAGGTGTAAGCCCAGAAGGCCCATAAATAAGCAAGATTTTGGAGTTTTCCTGCACAGGTTTTCTCTTGCATAACCTTAAAAATGCACTGCAGAAGAGATGACTCCCCTAGAAAACAAAGGGGCTGAAGTTTTATTTTATGTTGTTCACACTGATGAAAAATATTGCTCAAGAAAGTTGTCAGGATATTTTTCTAGAGCCTCATTTCAATGAAAGACTCAGTCAAAAAAGAGATGGAATGATTAAGTAGAAACAATTTATCCAAAGGTAGAGGGGATAAAACTAAGCTCTCCAGTTCCTATTAATGAGTAACAAAATTCTTTTATTAATAAAAAAGAGAGAGACAACTTTTAAAAAGGTCTATGAATTAAATAGCAGCAGCAGCCTGAAGCAGTCTAGACAGCAATGACCCACAGGTCAGCAAATCAGTATTTTAAGTAGGCATGTTTGTTAAATTCAAAGCATTTGAATTTTACTTCACTTCCAAGTGAATATGGTAATAGAAGCATATCCTTTCATGTCACATAGGTAGCAAAGACATCTACTCATCTCACTTTTATTCAAACAAGATCCATATGCTCAGGTCTCAGCCATCCTCTGTCTGAAAAGGTCAGAAGCGGTGAGGGAGGATCTAGAGAGACAGAACTGAGAAAAAACTTTGGATTCAAGACCAAACATTTTGCATTACATCATGTCTCACAAGCAGCAAAACCTACCTGTGCCAAATGGAACAAAATAATCTTGAAGCTGGGGAGAGTCCTTAGCTGTGGGAATCATTGTAGAAAAACTCAATTTCAAGTAATGTGATATTGTTCATGCAAGCTGAGACAGAAGTATCAAAACTACTTCTCCAAGTAGCATACAGTGGGGACTTCAGGCTTTTTACAAAAACTTGTGTTATGCTTATTATCTCATCCAACTTGACAGAGTAACAACAACAGAGCATAAAGAAACAATATCATGCCACATGAGCAGTGTGAGTGAATGATGGCATAAATACAGCATTTCTCCTTAAAATAGTTCTCTATATCTAGTCCCCTACTGTACAAACAAAACCAGTAAAAAAGTAAACAAACAAGTAACAACAAATTTATTATGACTGACAGAAGTTTGGAAGATGCAGCTGTTAAAACAAGCCGTTACTGGATTGAAAAAATAAGGAAGCTCAGGTGTCCTGAAGAATTCTTAAAAGAATGTCAGTGTTAAATGCCCACTTTCCCTTAAAAATACTTAACCTAAAATGCTCCTAAGATTAAATCAACCCAAGGCAAATCTTAAGCTTTCATTTGTTGAAATAAAATAAAGCAACACATTTTGCTATTGTTTCCATAACCCCTTAAAAATACTGTCCTCATTCTGCTTTATTTTTGTTGGAGCTCTTAGTGGAACAACTTATGTTCTGTTCTTAGAACACACGTGTATGGAAGCACCCAAGATGTTTGCCTTTGCTGAGATTCTGTCTTGCCAACAGCAGTCGTGTCCATGTTCCTGTGAGTACATTCAGTAGGGCAAATTCCACATCAATTTCCACACCAATCCCCTTTAAAAGGCAGAAATACCCTGAGGTATACTGAGATATTCTGTTTTCTATCCCTGCAACAAAGAGAAATAATCGGCATGATCTTTCTTTTGGAAGAAACAATGCTTAACTCACTTTAAATAGGATGAAATTCATACTTTCAAGAACATGACAAAGAAAGAATATGTGAACAGGAGGAGAGGAAGCACCTACCAATTCATTTACCTGACAGTGGAAGCAACTTGTCCTAGAAATACACATTATATGCCATATGGACCTGTGCAGAATAAGGATGAATCCTACTTGCAAGATGTCTTAACATTTATTAAAATTCTATGTCTTCTCTTTTTTTTTATCATTTATTACTAGTTCTTAGTGCATATGATCTATGAGAGAGATAATCAGTAAAATAATTACTTCATTTTCAGATTCTACAGGAGATGTTCTAGCTTGCACTTACAATAATTTTCTGACACACCAAGACACTGGGGAATAGATTGACTCTTCAGTTTGCCTCTGGTCATTTCACCTGTTCGGTCACAACTGAGGCTCCCTTTGCTTAGCAAAAACATGGAAGTGACATGTAAAATGCAACTCTAATTATTTGCACTTCAACTCTAACAGGAGGTAAGAAAAAAGACTTAAACAAAATCACATTCATGGATGTTAAAGTGTTTATACAGTTAGGAATTTTTTTTTCCTCAACAAACACAACATACTTATAATAAAAAGACACAGCTGGAAGCTACAAAAATAGTCAAGTTTAAAGGTATGAAAATAGTGACACATGAAACAATGAGAAAGTATCCAAAGTTGAATGAATTTTCAAAGGAAAAAAAAAGAAAGTCATTAAGGTAAAATTAAAATCAGTGAAAAAGGAATAGCCTGAATAAAACAGATTTAATCATAAGGTTGATTGAGATGTCTGTGAGAGTTGATAATGGGTGGCAATAAGATTTATAAGTAATTAGGTATAATAAAAGGGTATTAATTTTTAATGAGATGAGCTCTCACTAGAGACTAAAAGAAATCTAGACTTTTAAAGTTTTACATTTCTTTTATGACAGTATCAGAATTTGGTCTGAACCTGTGACACTTTTACATGACATTCTTTTTGATTTCAAGGAAGTTTGCTGGCTCTGTAAGTATACAAAGCAGTCATAAAAATTAAGAGGCTCCTTATTGTGTTTTGTAAACCACTGATGGATCCACAAATACAATTTTATTTCTTGAAGGTCATGTAGATATTTATTTAAATATCCTTGGACCATAAATCCTTTCTTAGCCATACAGTACTGCTGTTCTATTGGTGACCCAGAGCCATAAAGGAAAGGTAGCATTTTTTACAGAATAGGGTGAGGACAAAAAAGCCCCCAGCTCACTGCTCCATGCCTGAAAGACACCTCTTTCAGGGGTGCATCGGTGTTAAGAACTGCAAATCTACAGGAGGCACCTTCCCATTACTAGAGGCAGTCCTCTGATTTTGTGAGAGGACTGGAAATTAAAGCAGTCTTGATGGCACTGATTCTGTAGGACAGGACAGTATCCTGTCTAGACAATGTTTTGCAAGACATTTAAGAAGTGCTTCATGATCTAACACAGAGCTAGAAGCTGCTATTTCCACTACTAAAACCTACCACCAGTGCTAGTGGTGCCAGCCAGTGGTGCAGCCAGGGCTCGTACCAGTCTGTGAATCGTTTCCGTGAGTCTCACTCTAGAGCAAATGGGAGTACAGACACAAGAAAGTTGCTACAGATAAAGAAATTATTATTGAGCTGGGCTTCAGTACTCAACACAAAGCTCTTCCTGTTGCAAACCTGCATTTTTTTTTATTCCATACTTCAATTCTTAACATACACAGAAACAGAAGTTATCAGACCTGTACTCACAGCAGAGCTGAATGCTTCATGCCTTTGGAATTCATTTGTAGTTCACCTCCTCACTTGAGACAAAGAGCTTGCAAGAGCTTCTTTCTTCCTGTATTGATGTAGCAAAGAATACTGCAGGATGGGGAAAAAACCCAAGAAGAACCCAAAAACATTACACTAACATTTTGAAGAGAGATGAAATGGGATTTACAGTGTAAGCAAATAGAATACATGTTGAATCTGATAGAAAAATAAGATTTACTAATTAACTTGAGCCTACAGTATCCCTACAGTATCTGTACCAGTTATTAATGTGGCTTTCAAGTCATAGTGTACATAGTAAGAATACCAATAGATCTCAGCACATTGCACCGTAATATGAACCCACCTTATTCACTCACAGGAATTAAAGATTTTGTCAAACACCATCAAAATCTAGAAAGACAAAGCCATATTGTGAAAACACTTGATTACTCTTGGCCAGAAACAACCTTCACCATTTAAGCTGGCTTTAAACCTTAGTATTGCTGATTCTCTTTTACTTTATTCTACTCTTATCCCATGATTAGCTATTTTCTCACATGACCATGCCATGTAGTTTCATTACCTGTGACAGTGCAAATATCCGTGTCTCTATTCTGGTGCCAAATCAAGAAGTTTCCTCAAAAAAGGCAATAGCTATAATTATTAACCAGACATTAGCCTAAAACGTTAGCACAATGGTTTTATAGGATTAGTCAGTATTAGCAGCCTTAGAGGGATCTTACAGCAAAGCCTGCTAAAGCTACACATCTGATCAAATTCCATGCAGGCTAAGACAGTGTGAAGATAGTGACACAGACATACCACACATACACACCCCCTGAGTTTTCCTGTAAGCATATGGCCAGCTGGCTACAATGGAAGCACTGGTCAAAAAATACAAATACCTGGATATAAGAAGGTATGTTTAAACTCCTCAGCTTTGCAATATGCCCATTTTACTTAAGCACAACACTAGCCACAGGTCTATCACATTATCTAGTAGCCTCTCCTTTGATGAGGAACTACAAAATCGTAATCTCCCACATACAACACAAGTTGAATAGATTTAGAGTTATATTTTTTTCTATTTTTCAATAAATCATACATCAGTAATGAACACAAAAATTATATGCTAAAAATTATCCAAAGTACAATAAACACAGTTTTGAGATGCAAAAGTCAGGTTAGCAAAGAATGTATGGAATAATTTCATTTTCTAAATATAATTTATGAGGGTAAAACCATGGTTTTAAAACTAAACCACCTGACCATCATTCTGAATGCAGCGTGGATGTGCCCTAGAACTACGAAAAGAACAAACACTGCACAGGAAAGGTGACCTTTATTACAGCCCTTCAAAGTTTCATCGCACAACAGGACTAGATCACAGAGAAAAATCTTAGTAATGCAAAGTATAGCTGTTCTATTTTCCCTTGTTCTTCTACAGTAAATACTATTGGCCTCCATATATTCACTTATTGATTTTTTAATGATATGCACAGAAAAAGTGATTCCCAAACGTTCACTCTGTCACTATGACTAATCATTTTCTCTCTTCTCTAGATTTTACACCTTGAGGAAACAGTTGCATCAATGATACTTTCCATTAAAGTGTCTCGCAGATGTCAAGAGGTACGCATTAATGGCCAGATAAACTTTATAAATAGTAGGATGCTGTTTAAATACTAAATAAAACCAATAATCAATAAAGAAGCCAGAGGCAGAGTATAAATTTGTCTATTTTAAATAATTCCCTACAGCCATATAAAATGCAGTGCTGAATTGCTAGTCTTATTTTCTCTTAAGTTCTTGAGTGAACACTTGTTTATGTCTTCCTTCTTATTGCTTCCTTCTAATGGGTCATTTTAACATTCATACAAATGTAGCTGTAACACTAAATTCACCAAGGAATGTCTCAGACTTCCATAGTAAGAACAACTGGCTTTTTTGAACATTATTTACTTAAAAGTTAATGAATTTTGAAGCATGGCGGAGGAACAAGTCTGAAAAACAGCTTGTTTCCACATCATTGGGGTATTCTCAGTTTTAACTATGATACTTAAAGCAATGGCCAAAGGGATAAGAAAGAGAAAATTGCAGTCAGTATAGATATGTCAGCACCAAGTTTTCATTTTCAACAGGCTATTGGATCTTCCATGTTTAAGAGATGGGAAGTAAACCCTCTTACATCCTGATCTGAGGAAAGTTTTGATAGCATCTCACTTGAGATTCCCATCAGCACTTGACAAGCACACTGGTCAGTTGACAATGAAAAAAACAAGTTCAAAACCTGAGTAACCTAGCACAGACCTAGTTTTTCATAGTTTGTTGCCAAAAGCAAAGGAAGCTTACCTGGCAGAAACCTTCCTGGGTTTGGATTTCTCCAGCATTTTCTTTAAGAATACTAATGACTTAGCTAATAAGTGTGTATTTGCCAGAGCTAAAGATGGCACGAAGTTGTGAAGGACTGCAAGTATACGGTAGAATTTCAAATAATCTTTGCAAACTGAAAGTTTGCATAAATTGGAGGAAAAAATTAGGATGAGTAAAATTTGATATGTGAGTAGGAACATCAGTTATACAAAAATATTATTGCATAGGAGTTCTCAAAGTGTCTATAAGGGAAAATATTGATAGTAATGGTAAGCACTCAATTCCAAAATTCTTCCTACTTTCAAGACATAGTAAATTCTAGTAGATGGGTAAGGAATATTGCATGTAAAGAAAAAATGTTTATGTTTGTGCTCTCAGATCTAATTTGGCTAAATAACATAAATAATAACGATAAATATACAAATTACATTTTATGAATTTAAGGCTGCTAAAACTGTTAATCACTTAATCCAGCTTTGCTGTGCACAGTCTCAAGACCACACTGAGTGCAGGTGTCTAAACTAATGCACCTCTGGTTTCTTTGTAAAGACAGAAGTCTAAGAGCAATTGAAATCCCTGTGAAACTTGTTGTGGTTCAAGGGAAACAATCACAAATGGGGGAAAACCCCCACTATGAGGATGGTAGGAGTGTCGTATAAAGGTTCTGAAACACCATTCTAGTTCCTAAACGTCATGGCTTTTAGATTATTCAGAGTCCACAAATAACTCATGTTTCTTCAAACAATTTTCCTGGGGTTATTACCTTATGAACTACACTACAGTTAGGTTTATAAATGAGAATTTGCCACCAGAAATTGACAAGTTAATGACAAAAAGTATTCTTTTCCTAAGTATATGTGGGACTGAGCAGTACAAATGACCTTTTACCCCCCCCTTAGGAAGCTTAAAAACCCCATTTTTAAGGGTACTATAAGTTTTTTCCTTTAGCTTCACGTAGACACTCCTGTGATTTTAATTGGTTCCTTAACATGTGTTCACTCATTAACTGGTTCACTAAGGTTAACTAAAGACTAATGTCTTCTTTAAAAATGTTCTGTCATTACCCCGCACCCACATCCTGCAGCTCAAGAGTAACAGAAGGTGTTTGGCTTCCTGCAGTATTATTTAAAGACTTATAGAAATAGACACAATTTAAACCTACATCTTTATTCACTATTTTAATATGGGCTCACAGGCTTTTTTTTTTAAGAATATATTGCAATTAAATAACTTATTCACATAAAGACTACTAATAGATTTATTTATATGTAAAAAATCTAAGCTTTTCTTGTATTTAGTTTGAGAACTATAACATGAAAAATAGTCACTCTTAGATTTAAGAAAACACAACCAAACAAAACCACCCCAAATCCACAAATCCATATTTCTAAAAAGCTTTTTCTCACAAGAAAAATGTCACAACTATCTCAGACAAAGAATCACAGAGGAATGGGATTCTCCATTATGCTGATTTGGTAAACTTCACATTTCCAATATTTCTGAATTTTTAGTATTAGTTTTTTCATTAATTTTGTAGTGGTGAATTAGATGACCCAGACTTATATTGCATTTGCAACCATTGAAAAAAATTATAACATTTTCTAATTTTCCCCTTTAATTACTAGAGAGATAATTACAGTTCTAGATTTAGATCTCTGCATGTAACAGTTTTTCATTCCAGTCTCAAGCAATAAGCAATAGAAATTCATAAAGATTGGAATATACACAGTCTTACAAATAATGAATCAATTTCCAGTTTATGGTTTACTTTGACACAGGCAAATCAAAAGGCACTAGACACTTATATGAAAACAATTAAACAACACTGCATCAAAAAAATGTTTTCTTTGTTAGAAACAATTAATACTGAAGAAAAATGATACCACATTTTTTTGGTAAGCATTCTGTCAAAGGAATTAAAAAGATGATGTGGAAGGCAGGACATGAAGTTTCGTATCTGTTTGCTTATTAGGTCCTTAGCTGCTGAGATACTGGTGAGCTGATCAAGGTTTGGGTGCTAACTTTATCTTGCACTTGCATTCTGTTTCCAATCTTACAACAAGAAAGGTACTGAAAACTATTCTGGGGCAATTGGTATCCCATTTCAACTTTTGACAGATCAGAAAGAGCTTGACTTGTCAAAAGGTTGTTTGTGAAAAAGCCTTTCCTCTCAGGAATTGCAAATACTTCTACTTGAATTACAGGAAAAACTCAAGCCATAAACCTGCACAAAATATCCTTGTCAGACACATATGAACAGGCAACTTAACCACCTGAAAGCACAAGAATTGAATGTGCACTGGAAGGTGAGTAGATACATGAAAAAACAGTTCATTCATATTATTTAGGAACTGCACTCTATTGACAGCTTTTTTTTAAAATGCCAACAGCTACGCCTCCCACAACTCATGGATATGATCCTGTAGAAATAGCACCTGATCCTCACGGATTGAAAGGGCACCTGGTCAGGCTGTGGAGTGATGTGCAGGGTGAGCTCAGCACAGTTCATTAACGGCCAGGTACAACTACCTGTCTCAAGCCTATTATAATCCCAACACTGCTGCATAAATCTAAATATCTGCTGTGAATCATCTGGATCTTTAATTTACAGTCACTTCTAATGTGGAATAAAATACAGTAAGGCATTTTTTGTGCCCTGGAACTATGTCATACTGAAATATACTGAACATCTGTGACACACTCTCTCCTGGGGAGGGGAGCACAGGACTTTTTTTCTTAAAAAGATGGATATTTTATTTTAATCCACAATTCACACCTCCTTTGTAAATAGTCTGGAAAACTGACTTGCTGGGCATAAAGGAAAGGGGAATTCATGCATTTCTAAAGCTATAACTTAGATTGAAAAGAGCATTTTTCTAAATAAACAAAGGAAGCCATGTGAAAGTAGGACATGACTGGTTTATGCATCAAAATGAGTGATAGTAATATCACCATGCAACAGTTCTTCACTATTTCAGATGCTGTATTTTTACTTCATTGCTTTGGTATGCTTTTTTACCATGAGAAACAAATGTAAGAATTGTTTCCCTGATGGACAATATTACACATAGACTCCAAATAACTGCCACTGACATGTTATAACCACAGTGTGGAAAGAAGTAAGAAGTGATATTTACTGACTGTATATGGAATGGGACTGGAAAACCCTTTACTAGTGCCCCTGGCTGAAATTCACATCTAAAACACCTTATGACCAATTTTTATTTTTCTAAAATGAATACAAATAGTGCAGGAATTCAGTTACTTCAAATTTATGAAATGATAAGTCTTATAAAATCACACAAGGCTGTAGAAGGGCAGTTTGTCACTGGCCTGGTTAACAGTGAATAATACATTCCCAAAGCAAAGAAAGTTCAGTAGTGTTAGTAATTGGGAGGGTGGGGGGAGTGGTGGTTGTTGGCTGGTTGGGTTTTTTAGGAGGCTTGTTGGGTTTTTCAGAATTTCCAGTATTGTGTTCAATCTTGAGTCTGTTGAATAAAAGATGAACAACTGAAACTATGAAAGCATACTATGTCTTTAACTTCTGCCTGCTGATTCACTGGGTCCAGAAAGCACAGGAAATTGTGTTTATCTCTTACCTATAAACCATTATTCCTGATGTCTAAACTATTTTCTGGGAGTACAAGACTAACACGTGTATCTGTCAACAAAACGGGTCACCTCTATACTCTTCTATATTTTCTTTAGTTGAAATCAATAAAGAAGAAATCAGAAACATCAGACACTGGAGGGCAGGAATGACGGAGTGCTTAACATTGCTCCCTGATGTCTGCATCACAAGACACATGGCTGGCTCCCAACTATTTTATCAGTTGTCACATTTTACCTGTTTGTGCATCCTTTAGCCCTTCCAGTTCTTTTGCATGCTAAGACTTTTTTGTCTTTGTCCCAAGGTTATGAATGATAATTCTGAAACAGATTATCAATTTAATGTTTGGCATAGCATTAATATGCAAACCACATAGTTTCAGATTACATTTCCTTCAGTATATCACACACACACACACACACAAATCATAGTGCAGGAAAAAAACAAAAACCTGTAAGCAAAACAGTGTTAGTACTATTATAACTAATGTGTATCATTTTCATTGACACATAAATGAAGGATGGGTTATAATTACTTCACTGTGAAAATAATGATTGTAAACAATTTATATATTTCTAATAATTTAAAAGAGACTCTTTTATGACCTAGAACAAAAGCAGTGTTTGTTCTTCCAGCATCAGTATCATATAACATACAAGAAAGTGAAATATAAATCAGTAATAATGCAAAGTAGACACAGCAGCACCAAATCACAAAAACAATAAAGGAGACAAAACCTCACCTTTTCAGAATGCATCTCCTGAGTATTCCTTGACTGCAAGGTCATCAGCTCCAGATATATAACCTGAAAGTATTACTCATTGGTAGTGATGTGACTACAGATGATTAACTTGGTAACAGATTATGACACTTAGTAAGACACAGAGGTAAATTTCAAATTTACTAGGTGACTAAAGCAGAATTAAATTTAAAAATGGCAACAATGAAATGTATACAGAGAGCATTTTCTGGCTTAATATCAATTTTCTCCTGGGTTTTTCCCATAGGAGAAAACCCACAAGAAAGTAACAGTCCTAGCAGAGAGGCAAGTTCATAACATATCCAAATTCTATATATTTGGATATGTCAAATATATATAAAATTATATATTTTGGATCAATATACATTCAAGGTCAAAATTTCAGCAATTCCAAAATATGGACCTGGATTTCAAACTAGTGCAAATATCAGAGGGATTGAGATATATGTATTTTGATTTAGAGTCACCTCAGTGCATGCTGAAAACATGGAGAAAGAAAGCAAGATGCTTCCAGTGTTGAGCCTGGCTCACAGAGAGCTGTTGGGCTGTGACTCACAGGCACAGCTCTCAATGTCCATTGTAGTTTGAAATGGCAGTCACTGGGGACAAAGACCACCTACACAGGGTCAGGCAGGTTTGGGCATCAGAATCAAAAACTGCAATCCTGGTAATACAAAAAGCTGCATTTTATTTAAAAAAGCTTGTAAGACATTTCTACATTTCTGACAAAGCTGGAGAACATCAGAATGTATTCTTGCAATTGTAGTGAGGTACATTCAAACCCCCTTCAGGGAATGTGGCAGCAATCGTTGGACACAATTAGCATTACCTAAGTGTGAGCATCCTTCTTTCTCTTCTTCCTGGAAAGGGACATTTTGTAAGGACATGTAGTGACAGGACAAGGAGAAATGGCTTCAAATCAAAAGAGGGCACATATAAATTGGATGCTAGGAAGAAATTGTTTACTCAGAGGGTGAATAATGTTGCTCCTAGATGGCTTAGAGAAGCTGTGGATGTCCCATCCCTGGAAGTGTTCAAGGCCAGGTTAGATGGGGTTCTGATCAACCTGGTCTAGTGGAAGGTGTCCCTGTCACTGGCATGTGGGTTGGAACCAAATCATGTTTATGGTCCACTCCAACCCAAACCATTCTATGATCCATTACATGCATACACCTGATCTTTTTCTCCAACTAATTACCACATGAACAGCATTTACAGCATCCATCATAACCACTCAAAAAACATTACTCTAATGTTTGTTCATTTAAAGCAGGAATAAAGAAGCATCGTGTAAATTTGTTGCTTTAAGAATGTCTACAGAGTGCACTGGAGCACAGAAGAGTGTTGGGCCATGCTGTTCTGACTCACATTTCACATTTCTGTGTGAAGGTACTATCCTAGGCTCTGAAGGACTCCAGGTAGATAGTCAGAGCTTCAAATTACAGCTCTTTTTAACATTCATTACACTTAATTTAAATACATCTTAGTTAAACTTCACATGGATGACTTGGCCATAGTGGACATGTGCTCCAAGATAAAATTACCTGCCAAAAAAATTAACCACAAAGATACAACTAGATTTTGAAAGAAATCTCACAGAAATTCAGAAAACAGCAAAAATATTAAAGTTATAATTAAAGATAAAAAACCCCCTGCAGACTCTGACTGGTGGCGCCCTTTTTCATTCTTGAACTTCTAATAAATATATGTAAACTTTGTCAAAAATTGTATTTTAATTTTTTAATCTTTGCCCCTAAAATGTCAGTATCTGTCTGAATCAGAAATATCCAAGACAAAACGTTTGTGTCTCCAAACCATTTCTCATATTTGGTAGCAATTTTCATATGTAAAGCTAAACACTTCCTTTAACATACCCATATTAGTATCATTGAGAGCTACCAGGGGAACAAAGTAGAAAATACAGAGAGCACCAAGGGGGAGCACTTAACAGTTTAAAAATCTGTTTATTCTAGTGGGATTTTAACACTGAAATACAGAATTCCCAACTGCTCACATATATTGGAAATCCTTACAAAGGTTCAGGACTAAATGCTTACACGACTTTCGCAGCTCAATCTCAACACTAGAAACCTCAGCACACTGGGAAAAAACCCCATCATTAGAAACATATTGCAGCACGCTTTTCATCTGACAAGAAAAGTGGCTAAAATATCTCAAAAAGATGCAGATGTCAAACATTAATCATAACCAATACACACTGTTATGGCCCAGTAACTGTGGGTACTTAATTTCAACAAAATCACAATACTCTCTCAACCTTTTCTATGCGGCTGTGTAAACATGACAGCAACTTTAAATCTTGTTGACAGTGACTTCACTACCTCTCAGTGGGGAGGCAGCTGCAGTTCAAACAGTGCTGCACAGAAAAGCACTTTTGAATTCCCACCCTGCGCTCCAAACTCAACAGTGTGTTCTGGGACACGGTTGAATTCTAAGTCAAAGATGTCCCTCGTTTATGAGCAATTAAACAATTAAAAAGTGTGTCTATGAAACAGGGGACAAAGGTTAATTAGAAAGGAAAAACAACTGCAGTTTGAAGGACGACAGAAAACTTTTTCAGAGATAATTAAATCAAACTTGTAAAAAACACAAATATAAGCAAATTTTATCTTCAGCAGTATACTCAGATAATCATTATAATTAGAAATATGATAGATAAGTGCTTTGATATGTATTACACATACATGCCTACATACATAAAAGGTGTTACCCAAAGCTTCCATTAGTAAGGGAACTAGAATTCAACCATGGTTTCCACTGCTATTACTAGACAGATTCAATTGAGGCATCTGAATAGAATCAAAGAGAAGAAATCAATTCATTGAACGTCCTACAAAATTCTGTTATTTTCTTTTATAATATATCTTACATTGTTTCACTGAGTATATGTATCTTTTTCTTTAGTAACATTCTGTTGATTCATGTAACTCCAAACAACAACAGACACAAAGACGGGTTCAAATAGAATGACTACAAGGACTTCCGGATTCAGAAAATCATGTAGCCTTCTCTGGAGGCAGACCAGGATTATTAACAATAATAAAAGATTTCAGCAGACATTTCAGATGAAGAGGATATGTTTATTAAGCTTGTCTAAACAACATATTTAGTTTTAAAGCCTCAGTTTTCTGTATATTTTTGTGTTTGGGGTTTTAATATATATCCATGTGAACAGCATGGAAGATCAAACTGAAGTTGTAGTAGGCCTGTTTGTCTTTAATATCTCAACTCTGCTGCATTTTAATATTCATCTGTCCCCAGAGCAATTTTAGCCACCAAAAGCACCAGTGCCTGCAGGCTTCTGTTTTAGAGATTTTTTAATTGAAAAAAAGTGGCATATTTCTAATTATTTTCAAATTCCCTGGAGAGAATCCCCGTATTGTAACTGCAGCCTGACATAACAGTGTGCAGTTTCTTGAACTAAATAAAGGAAACATTAGTAATTTGCTTAGTGGAACCTGATTGCTTTCCCCAAACATTACAGTATGTTCAATGAGAAGTACATAAAACAAATAAATGAAGCAGGTGCATGTCAGATTCTGATTTGGAAGTCTGCCAACTGATCAACTCCACCAAGGTTCTATTATCTAACCAGAAACACATTTTGTTGATGCTTGGATTTTCCCGTAAGAATAACTTCTGCCAACGCTGGAAATGGCTGAATGAACAAAATGCCGTAATTATTGAAGATTCAGGTAAATTCTCTGTAGCAAGCATTGTGCTCAACAGGCTCTTATCCCTCTCTATATGCACACAGACACACATGTGGACTAGTCTGAAAACATATTCCAATCTTTATGCCAAGAGAAAAAGCACAAAAATGACAGCAGGCCATCAAAAAGAGAGATCATGTTTTTTCACCAGCTTTGTGATAAACATTAAAACAATGATTGAACAGAAATTCTCATATTTGGTAATTTGGAGGGCATATTTTCCAACTGGAGAGCTTCCTTTGGACCCGAGTAAACAGCTGGAGGGGATGAGTAGAATATTTGGTAATACTGTCGATTTGGCCTTCTGCTTTCATCAAACTTTGAGATGGTTTGCAGTGGAGAAGCAGGACTGCAGCACTTTGTATTTGTGCCCAGTGCATATAATTTGCAAGAATGTCAGACAAAGTAACCTGCCACCCACTCATTCCATGACATGAATGCTAACAGTTTTAATTGATGTTTTAATGCTGCCTATCTAGCTCTTGTAAAGTACGTGTTGCAGTATTGTTGAGCTCTACACTTGCACTGAATATCAGCCTCTGGGCACTGTTTTTTGCCCTGCCCCAAGCACCTGCTTATATAGGGAGATGTAAATCCTGCTGCTAAAACAGATGCTCAAGAATTAGCTGTCTGAATAGGAGCTACAGTTTTATAGAAGCATATATTTTAATTTAAGCATCAAAATTGCTGGTTTCAGGAGTACTTAAATCAGTTCAAATGCTAAGGTATTTCTTCCACTCTGCATTATAACCTGTTTATTGCTCCTCTTCTCAACATAAGGATAGTACTTGTAGCATGGTAGCACTTGAACACTTTCCCTCAGAGAACGGTTCTATGAATGCTGTTTGAACATATTTACTTTGTATACTTTTTAATGTATATATCACTAAGGGGAAAATGTATAAATCATGTTTATGGTAGAAGTCTAAACTGAATTTTTCTTCAGCAAAGTACATGTACTTTTGCAAAGTGTATGTCAAATTTGACAGGAGAACCTGTGGGTTTTTCCTTATTGCAAAAGAGTTGATAAAATAGAAATCTGTAACTTTTCAGAGAGAAAAATTCTTAGTCCTCATTGTTTTTCTTTAATATATGGGTAATACTTGTGGAAAAGAATAGAAAAACTAGTTGGAAGAGACTTCAAGCAGTCTTCTACTCTGAGACTCCTACCACAACAAAGGATTAAAAATACCTAACCCATTTTTGACAGATGATTGTACATCCTGTTCATAAAATCCCTTAGTGATGGAGATTTCATTGTATTCTATGAAACTTATATGAGAGAATATATCGCACTGTCCTTACTTTGACAAGTTTTTATTAGGGCTTTATATAAATCTCACTTTCTGCAGCAGAAGCTCAACTGTCCTTGGAGGTTGGGGGAGTTTCTTGCCTTTATCTTCAGTTTTCTTTAAAGCATTTGAAGACCTATCGTGTCTCATGTTCTGTCTTCTCTATTCTTACCACCCACAATAACCTTCTATTTCTTTTTCATAAGTTACATTTCCTAGACTTTGGATCTTTCCTTTTCTGTGTCACTCAATGTTCCCCAGTTTGTCCTTACATTTCTTGAAGTTTATGTCAAAAAGTGGCAAAAGGGCTTCAACCAAGGGTTTATTAACACTGAGAGGAACAAAAGGATTATTTTTTATTTCTGAATACACTCCCAGCTTCCACATCCCAGAATGAGGCCTCCCTGCCTGATTTCACAATGGCATAACACCACTGAGTCATGTTCAGTTTATGATTTCCAAAGAGGCACTTGTAAATCACTGGTTTATGACCAAAATACTACTATCTAATGGGTCATTCTCTAACTTTTATACATGAATTTCCTAACCTAAGAGTAGTACTTTGAATTCTCCATAATAAGATAGCTTTTCATATCAGACTAATTTTTCAATTTTTGAGATTGTTTTGAATCGCAATTGTGTCCTATAAAGTGTTTGAATGCCCTCCCAGCTTGGTACCATCGAGAAATTTAGTAAAGAATTCTCTCTGCCTTCAAAGCCATACATAAAAATGTTGAGCACTTACAACATCTGTGTAATGACAATTCTTTATATATATTCCTAATATCTATCTATCTATCTATCTATCTATCTTTATAAGAAGAAATCTGAAGATGTGACAAATCTTAGTACTGTGCTTTAAAATGCCATGACAGTGTGCTATGCAAGACATAGTCCAAGCTTAGTAAGTCCATCACAGAATGTCTCTTCTATCTTGCACAATGGTCCCTCAAATTTTTATTATGTAAACTGCATTAAACACAGAATTAATCTCAAATCCCAACTATAACCACAGATTAGTTCATTAACCAGTAGATGAGCTCCTTTATGTGACATGATCTGATTTCTCTTCTATGTAATTAACTAGTACCATTCATTATTAAGATATATTAAAATTATTCAGGAGTTTAGAAAAGTCATCAATATGCTACTCTGATTAAAATTCTTAATATGTTGCTAATGTTATTGAAGGCCTGGAAATGAATAAAGCACTATCTGTATATGATAATAATTCTTAAATAAGAAAATCTTCCTGTGAGGAGCTCTTCAGAGAGAGTTTTTGAAAAAAGTCTACAGTCTTACTGGCAGCATATGGGATGAAATGAAATTAAATTAAATAAGAACATAAGACCAGCTGTGCTGGGAAAGAACAAAGCTCTGTATACCCCATTTTCTTTCACTGACAGTGGCTAGAAGTGGATTATCAGCAAAAGCAACTGTGTTATGGTATTTCATTCAAATTCTCTTACCATTTAGCAATACAGTTTTCAGGAAGTTCTTGAAGCACAGGTTGTAGCTCTGTATTTCTTAGTGGATTTTTTTTCCATGAACTGATCACTTTTTTCTCTATACTCCCACTCCAATGCAATAAAATAAAAAGCTGATACATTTAAGTATTTATTCTGCATTTCATTCCAACTATAACTCCAGTTGTCCCATTTTTCACATCCTTTGGAGTCCAATATACTCCATCACAGGCATGGAAAGACAAAAAAGTAAATGAATTACACTCCCAGAAAAATTTTTCCTTCATTTTAAGTTCACCTATATCTATTAAGAAACATAATTTTTAAAAATTTGACAACCTAAAGTCTCAAAGGGTTTTAAAAGACAACATTCAAGTTCTGAGCAGGGGCCAGCTGCTGTTTGCCTCCACTTGTTCTGACTGTTTACTCTGTAGGACAGAAGTGACTTGCATTGGACTAAAACTGATATTAGGAATGGAAGAATGAGTGATCTTATCCATCATCTTTTTCCACAGGACAGGTCTTTAACATACGGTGCATCTTTCTGTCCTCTGCCCTCTAGTCTCAACCAATTGCAGAACTGAAGTGCCCACAAACAATGACAGTACATTTCCTGCTCTAACAGAACCAAGTTTTTTGTTGTTTTGCAGAATTCCACTTTCATGTTTATGTATTAATGGTCCTTAGTGCCCACTATGCCCCAGCTCTGCCAACAGTCTGCAGAAGGCAAGAGTGACTGTCAGACACTCCAGCAACAGCACTGTACCAAAGGCCCCTCTCAGTTAGGGAGATTTGTTCATGAATCTGTTAATATGACATTTACTGTGGGATGAGGGAAGAAATCCTATAATTTTTGCGCTTTCTAAAGCACTAAATTAGTAAGAAGAGAGGCTGTTACATTGTCCTGGGGTGTCCCACTGAAAACTGTCCTAGAAAATCAGTCCCAGTGGCCTGAACTGCTGAAACAGCGTGACACCTTAAGCAGCTGCCATTTCATTGTCACATTATTTTCTGGCTGGCAGCTTTTCTTAAAAATGCAAGGAATGCAGTCAACACTCACTGCTAAAGTTTCAAAACTACTGCCTGAAATAATGTTTTCACAAGGAGTCAGTGCTGCAACACCTCTACATAAGAGATACCTGCCCTGCATCACCTCACTCCTCTATGAAGCTTGAAAGGAACTTACTCACCTAAAGATTCTGCACTTGAAATCCAACAAGATGCTTTCACTTTACACCAAAATCTGATTTAAAACAGGATGGCACAAACTGTACCTCCAGCTAGAGTCACAATGCATGGATATAGCTTTGTTTGAAAGTCAAATTCCCTTCAAAAAGAAAGGAGAGACTCATGCAACAAGTGCATGACTCAAGGTGAACTTCACCTGGCATCCACTGCTTAGCAGAAGAAAGTGACAGAAGAGCCAGCTCCACAGGGAAGTTGTGAGGCTCAGATTTCCCTGTTACCATCTTTGAAATAATTCAGGGCTGTGACCACATGCCTTATTTATTTGCACAAAGCAGAGGGAAAGAAAATCTCCATCATATCTTCCTTAGATTCATTATAAAATTACTTAAAAGCTTCACTTTCTAGACCACAATAGATAATTTCTAAGAGATTTTCTGAAACTGGACTTTTCAAACAGTTGGAGAGAGAAATCCCGCTGAGAATGAATTTCCTTTGGTTTACTAAGTAGAAGTTCATAGATTTAGGATTTTTCCACAGTTTCTAACCACCATGCCACAGATTTCACTTTTGCTTTTGATGACACTCAGCATTGAAACACAGTTTTTCTAGGTGAATCTTGAACATCACAATAACTCAAAGAGTGAGAGGCACAAATATCAAGGAATGACTCCTTGCCTAATGAAGAGACTTGAAGATTAGCTTGAAGAGAAGTTATGTAGGCTCAGATCAGTTTGTTTAAAATAACTTTTGTGCCAAGACAAAGACTAACAAATTTTCTCATGTTTTAAAATAGTTCAAAGGGAAGCAGACAAAAAAAAATGTGTGGGTGGGAAATACAACGATGTTATATTTAGAAAAAAAATAAATTCTCATACCAGTACAATATGTGGACTTGACTCAATGGAAACAATATAAAGAACATGAACTGCAAGCTCAGCTCCTCATTAACACAGGACGTTGGTGCACTTCCCACTCAGTAGAGATTCATTTGGGCAAAGGCCAGTGGACCTACCAAATATTATGTAGTTGTGATTTTCTAACCTGCCAAATAATGAAACACACAAAACCAAAACACACTTGATATCACAACAGTTGCTCTCATTTGCACAGATGACACTATGTCCTTTACTGACATTGTAAATAAAAGACCTGCTTACCTGAAATAGCAAACCACTATGATACTTAATTAAAAGGATGTCTGTATCACGTTATTGCATACTATATGTTCAAAGACAACACACAAAAAAAGTCCTGAGCATACAAGCAAAACATTGAGTAACATCTGTGCACTGCCAGAGATTTCCCTGATTCCAAATGCCTACAGAAATGGAAGTGAACAGCAAGAGTGACTGCAAACCATATGATGCATTCATAGTAAACTGCCCCATTATAACTCTTATGGTCTAGTGAGCCCCATATCCCCCAGCCATGGTGCAGCTGCCACACCAGAGCCTCAGGGGGAGCTCTTGGATGCTATCAGAGCAGCAGGATCTGTGCACAGCAGTGTGGACTGCAATGGCAAGTCACGTCGTTCTGGTGTGACTCCTGACGCACCAGGCTACACACAAACAATACAGAATTCATGACTTTCCTAAAATCTATGGGATTTGGATTCATTTCCAACAAAACTCATTACAGTTTAGCTTAAGGGCATACAAACATTAGCACACACAAAAATTTAAAGGATCAAATGATTAACATGACTCTAATTCAGAACATGAATATGTTGTTTGCACCTTTGTAATGATCTACTGGCTACTCTCCTTAGTCTGTATTTCAGAGGTACTGCAGGATCATTTCTTACATATCTACAACTTCCTCTGAGATAGAATCTACCTATTGGTAGACAATAAAAAACAATTTACTCCCTTCTTCATCCTCCTCCTCTTCACAGACCATCACCAGAGTTTAGGACATTAAACTGAGAGAAAGTATTTCTGTATGGTCCTGACTAGGAATAAGATCAATCCATTCATGATTCCCACAGTAAGTGATTGAATGCAAACAGGCTTCAGTCTTGAGGAGTTAGTCTGCTTTTGAGACGTCAGATGGAATTTTTCACTGCTTGCTTCCATCCCTACCATTTACTTTCCCTTCCACTCTAAATGAAAAAAACATCATAACCTGTGGTTTCCAGTTGCTCCATGTGTCTATGTCACTTTGACTTTGCCACTTGAAACATGAAATTCTGTTAGGGCATTGTTTTTCTGCTGTGTCTGAAAGGGTACATCTGTCTGCTGAATCAAAACCAGTTTTCTGTACAAAGAATAACAAAAGTCACAGACATCACTGCTTCTCCTTTTTTCCCCTATTTATGGCACTGACCATAAAACATTATCTATTTTGCATAATCAAATCCTTTATGCTTGAGTGGTCCCACTGTAGGGAAAAAAAAGGATCTGGTCTTGTGAAGATAGTAGTTTGTTAAGTAACCTGCTTAGCTATGGTTCATTTTAAGACACGTAAAGGCACCTAGAAAGGGTTGCTTTTCAAAATACAGCTTATTCTCACAGTGCATTCATAATGCATGGTTTCATTGGAGATTTTACGCCCAGAGTGGGTGAAGCCAAGAGACCTAGCAAAGGCAACTTAGAGACGTGCATTTATTAGGTAGCAAAAATAGCAGCAAAGGGGAAAAAAAATGCATCTTTATACAGATTACATGAAAATCTACTGCTCAGGAAACAATTTTCTGAAGATAAGGATGATTATTATGATGATCAAGGGGAAAGAGCGTGACAATAAACCTGACTGGCAAACAGGACAAACACGTTGACCATCTTACACAAATTGAGAAGAAAAGAAGTTTCTAGGCTTTACAGTCCCAATGAAGCATATCACGAAAGAGATAATATTCTATAAAAGGGGCTGCCTACTGATTCTGTTGCAAAGCACATATATTAATCCATGAATCCACAGTCAGCAATATGAGTGTCTTTCTGATGGTTTTGTATTTGCAAAGATACTTTTATGTATGAAACATTTGCATTTGGAAAACAAAAGCATCATAAATGTAAGAGCTTGGCCAACTTGCAGGACTGGTTTAATAATCCATGAGCAAAGAAATGGCTAACCTTGCTACTCCTCCTTTAGTAGGACATAAGCAAGACAAACTGAAAAAAACCAGGTGGTTGACTGAGAAGGAAAGGAAACAATGTACTCCTTGTATTAGATACACACATCCCTATCCTAAAAATGGAAACTTTATATACATTTGAATATCAAACTGAAATTCCTGAGTTGCTCCTGGTCCAGTTCTTGAAGATACTACATCACACAATGAATTTAAGAACCCTCTGTAAACTTTTGCTCAAACTGCATGTTCTGCAACATTTGTTTATCTAGTTGTTATAACTTCTAAGTTACAAAACTCCCGCCTTGCACAATCTTAGAAATGAGAGGTGTTAATTGTAGAGAATGAGACAAGCAATGTAGCTATTTTTAAAATTGCATTTCAGAGGGTTGGCTGTGGCACTGAAAATTGCTTGCTGTTAAAAGAACTGGATAAATATATACAAACACATTATCATGATTCCTGAATGTATTGAAAACCTGCCTTCTTAAGCAACATATTTTAACTACTGAGACAAATTCACCCAAACAAACCAGACGCCTCCTCAAAGCTAATAGAAGTAAATTAGAAGTTCATGATTAGCTACATTTAAGAATTTGCAACCCTTAATCTATTTAAGCAACACCATCTTCTAGCATAGAAATATTATGCAAGAACATCTGTTTTGCAAACATAAGCTGAGTCTTTCTAAACACAAACTTGCTATAAGCAACATAACTCAAAGTACAGTTAGGATATACATAACCCCGTTGTATTATAAGTAATTTCATATAGCTCTTAAAAGGATAAAACACATAATCTACTGTAAAGTGAACAATCACCTTCCATCTATCTATACTGACTCTGCTTTTCTATTATGAAAACTACACTGCATTTTATTAACACTTTCAAGCTTGTTCTGTTTGTACCAGTTTTGTTAACAGGAGGCAGCACAGAAAAGTGGAAAGCAGGGGACAGGGGCTGAACTTGTGTTAGAAGATCTGTTCCTCTCTGAGGACAGAACCTCTTTCCTTCTTCAGCCCTGGTTAGGATAGTTCTGTTAGTTTGCTGCCACACTCCCGCACATATTCTGAGTACTTCTTTCCAGACCCGTGTTACAGCACAGTTCTGCCAATTTGAAGAATGCATAAAAACAAACAAAAAACAGGCTCTCAGAAATTTAAGAATAATATAAACCAGTGACTATACACAAACACCGCAATCCAGGTTTCTTTTTGTTTCTAAGCATAAAGAGAAACTTTTGGTTTCTGACTATATAGAGAATTCTCAGGTATTTTTCTACACGAAGTATTTATATTGAAATTTATTCATATGGCACCAGAAACTTGATGTATTTTTACAATCATGTTCTATCATTCAAAACCACCTAAATTCAGCAACAACAGTGAGAACTGGGAACTTTCAAACACTATCACTACTGAAAGTTTTGACTAAAAACACTGTTCCTCCTGAAGGTGCAGAAGGTTCAGCTGATTCATTTACTGATTCATTCAAGAAAAAAATAAAAAGGAAAAAACACTTTTTTTTTCATTTCTAATAATACAATTAAAAAAAAGAGGTTCAGAGGATGAGATCTACTAGTTCTGCAGTTCTGATCTGAGAAGCTCAGCATTGTAATTGTTCTATAAAACTCCTGTACAACAGATCAGTCTAGGCATAAATTTGTTAAATTTTATTAAACTGTTTGATCTAGACTTTTGTAACTAATAAAAAAAAGCACAAAGTAATTCCACAATTCCATCTTAATTTCCATTCAAAACCCAATAAAACAGTAATTAAAGAAGACTTCCACCAACAGCCAGCAGGAAACTAAAATAAATATATAATAGCAAAATGGCTTTAAAAGATGAAATCCAAAGTAGTGATGTTTCCAGAGAAGCAAAAAATTATTTTCTTTTTTGCAAATACTCAGTGAAAATTTATGTATTGGAAAGTTCTAACCAATGAGAACCTAAAATAACTACAGAGAAGGGAAAAATAAAGCAAGCTACAATCAAAGAACAAGGGTCAAATACATTATTAAAAATCAAATTCCACATCACTGCTGGAAAACGTGACTAGATCTGACGATTTCAATTAATCCACAACTTCCTATATATAGCTATTTTTAGTGAACAATTAGTAGATAACTGAGCACTTAAAGGATAATAAACACTTCTCTAGATGAGGAGAGACAGACATGTGAATGCTATGACATAATTAAACTTTCAGTGCCAAAGCCAAGCCAATGCCGACCTGAAGATGCAATGCATAGTCTTGAAAATACGGATGCATAAGCAGAGATTTATAAGCTGTGGAACTATATAAAGACATTTATTTCTTTAAATAATAGCACTAATCCTACATTTTCCTTCAAGTGAAATCCCACCTCATAAAATCAAAGTATCTTCAACTCCACAGACAGCACATTTCAGCCCACAGATAGACTCATAACACATAGTAGCAGTCTCATTGTAAGCTTACTATAAGGTTAACTTTAAAAAACTCAAAATGAATGGCTTCATTTAGACTAATAAAAGACATCAGGCACAGCAACACCTGGATTTCTAATGGCACTGAGTACTCTAAAGACACACAGATAAAAGCAGCTGGGCTGCTCTGCACAGGTCAGACACGGCTACATGATAGCCCTCTGGTCATGAGAGCCACCCACAAGGACACAGTTGTTTGATATTGACTGAAGAGTTAACAAGCATCTATCACACTGTGACTGTTTTCATTCATCACCCAGGTCTCTGGCAGCTGTAGATGAAGACCAGTTCAACAAGTAAAACACGAGGAAGCTCTACAGCATCAGAGGCTGCTTGTGGGTGCTGGGAGAGGTCCGTGTCCCCCAGGGGCTCTGGAACAGTGTGTGGGCAGGGGAATCCCTGCTGCCTCCCTCAGCAGCCTCCCAGCTGGGAAGGGCTCGGCCCTGACCCTCCCCTGACCTTGCCACTCGCTCTGTGCACACCAATGACAGCAGAATTAGTGACCAAAAGCCTCAGTTGCACTGGCTTTGTCTTCCAAAGGTGTCTGGCCTAAGTAAAAGTTTCTGTGCATTTAAACAGTTTTCTGATATTACAGTAATTAGGTTAGTTATTCACATCAATTTACTCCTTTAGATGATTTCCACTGTGGCAGCAGAAGTGAATTTAATTTTTTTTTAACTTAAATGAAATAAACTACTTGCATTTAAGTGTGCTTTCAGCTATCAGATTTGCTGGTGCATGTTATTAATTTTTTATTCAAAGAGTGAAAAATGTTTTAAAACCATGTGCTTTATACTGTGAGAATAGAACTTTGACTTTAATCAATAAAACACTAATATATTGAAGAATTTTTTTTTAATACTGTGCATATTTTGAGAGTCTAATAGATAACAGTACAATTGGGCAATACTCATTATTTCCTTGAAACTCTGAGAACGAAAAAGCACTGTATTAATTGTTTTTCATTATTTTAGTCTGCCAAAAGTGGTTTAAGGCTTGGCTCTTCTTTTCAAATACGTGGCTGTGTATTGCTGAGCATCTTGTAAAATCAGCTACAAACCATGAAAACAATGTACAAAGTACCCACAAACAGTGTTAAAAGGCATGTAAGAAAGTGCATTTAAATGTCCCCTGGACAAACTACAATGTCTTGTAGTTCTTCGTTATGATGACCTAAGATAACTTCCAAATTTGAGTACAAACCCAGTCTGAAATGTTCATGCCTTTAAATTTTAGTCAAGTCATTGGCCAGGATAGCCATTTAGCTGACATTTAGATGCTGCTCATTTCAGCACCAAGCCATAAGTAAGATAGATTATTAAGTCTCAGAAGGCTGCAAGACTGGATGCAGCTGCTGAATGTTTCCACTGGAACTGCAGCCATTTTTATTAGAATTCTACCAAAAACCCCCACCCCCTCAAAAAAAAAATGCAATCCAACAACTACTACAAACTCTCTGTATTTTCAGACTCAGTACAACTGGGCCTTTGCATCCTTATGCACAGAGATGGCACAAACTACGCTGGTGTTCTCCTCCAAGGTTTCTTAAGCTAAATCACTGTACTTCTAAATGGGCTGGAGATGGTGTAAAACAGGAAATCAAGCTGTTAGTGCTTTTGGTGGCATCTGGGGCTGTGACACAGTAACTGCCTCTGGCCACAGAGCAGAGTATAATACCAACAGGCATTTTAGAGCAAAGCTGTGTGGTCAGGCTGTAAATCCTGCTTTGCAGAAGTATCAATGAAATCAGCTTTCGCTATATTTATTCAGACATTGATCAGCACCAAGTCTTTGCTCTGCCCTTCTCCAATAAAACAAGTAAAGTCTGCTCTTTATCTCCCTTTCTCTTTGCTTCTTGCAGGTAGTCCCTATCTTAATCTAAATCCTAATTCCATGTAGACAGAA
The DNA here is from genome assembly GCA_035041345.1 of Poliocrania exsul. Lineage (NCBI taxonomy): Eukaryota > Metazoa > Chordata > Aves > Passeriformes > Thamnophilidae > Poliocrania > Poliocrania exsul. The sequence continues at coordinate 19,685,514 of JAWWLZ010000004.1, forward strand.
TATGCTTTGAATCACATACTCATTTCAGAGCTAATATCACACACTTTTGGTTTATTTTTCATTCACTTATGACTTGCTCTAGGTTAGGCTGCAGACTTGCTTCTCACTTTACCCAGCTTTCCATTCCTTTTCCTTACAGTAACTCAGAGCTCCTTCTGATCTGTCCCAGGAAAAGCCACAGAAGACGACAAGCGTGCCCTATGATCTCCATGGCAACAACTATGCTTCGCAATAGGTTTATACACCATCAACGTAAGGATGTGCAAATCCTTACTGGAGCTTCTCCTCAGCTATACAGAGTTTGAAGTTTAAAAACATCAATTGAATCAGAAAAATTATATAAGCTTCATATGACCTCTACTGACTTTAACTTTGCCAAGTAATTTATGTCTGCTCCAAATGGGTTCAGAGTACTGCTGTCCTCATGGGGTGATGAATTATGAAGTGTTAGCACACAGGTGAATATGTGTAGTGCAAGAACTTGCAGAGTCAAACCCTTTGTTTCCCTTTGTTGCTACTTAATTATGAGTGAAGTGGAAGCCAAGAGTTTAAATAAACCTAGAATACACTGCCAAAGAAACACCAGGGGATTCAAGAACTTACTATAACTTTCCATGTATTTGGGCTTGTTGCTTTTTAAAGTCCTAATCATGTAACTTCGCACACTCATTTCACTCTATTATTTTCTCTATCAGATTATTCCCTATTTATTGCAACTCCACTTCCCCCACACCCAGGAATGAATTGATCACTGACACATTTTTGAAGACAGGCTCAGAATCAAGGGTGTTAGTCTCCCTTTTAACCAATGTTGCCTTTCTTCAGTTTTCAACCTTCAATGGAAACCACATCTTAGAAGAGCATTCAGTAGGGAATCAAGAAGCTGAAGAGTCTGAAGACAACTTTTGTATTTTCTAGATACTCCAAATTGGTCTCCAAATTAATGAAACTGCTGCCTTATCCTGTTGAAATAATAGGACATGCACCACTGCTGTGCTAAGCTAACAGGCAAATTCTACAGTCGTTTGTCTTATAACTAACGAGTAATCAATATCTCAAACTTTCAATAAGGTTTTCATATATGTCAAAGTAATCCATTGTGAAAGCCTTAAAATGAGAACAGTTTTTAATAAAAAAAAATTAAAATTGAACATGACAAACCACGCGGGCAGTGTCATTACATGCTTTGTTCCTGCAAGATAAAAGGTTTGAAATTTAGATGGTCTGTCTTTAAAATGCTAGGGTGAAAAATAAACCTAAATTTTATTTTCTTTAGAAAGAATAAATTAATTGTTACCATCAGTATACAAAATCATATCAATCAGTCAACCCAAACTCTATTCCATTGCATTATCTAGGATATAAAGCTGTTTTCATGTTAGCCTGATTTTATATTCCAACAAATGTTATTTGGGAAATAAGATTGAAAGATGAAGCAGGGAAGAAAATGACATTTTGTGTACCATCTAATTACCAATTATCTGCCAGTGGAACTAATCAAATTGTATAAATTTAGACTGCAGATTCATCAACCAATTACCATGGAGAACATGTTATGCCTCTTATCAGTGATTCAACCAACAGTCCAAGTATTAAACAACTTACTATGGATATTACAGGGATCTATTTTATTCAGAGAAACACATCCTAAAGTACAATAATTAAAAGCCACTGCAAGTTAGTATATTGGTAAAATACTATCATCGAGGTAAATGTATTTGAAAAGTGTCTAATATTAATTTAAGGTTGTTACTTAAGTTACAAAAAAAAGGAAGTGATTTACTGTAGTGAATAAAAGCAAATTGAAATTGATGTACTATATTCTACAAAATCACACTTTTTGTAGCCTCTGCTTATTGCACAGTTCAATAAAGTGATGAAATATAGCTAGCAACTGGCTTCTAAAAAACCATTCATGCATTAATTTAGGTGCTTCATTTAGATTTAGAAGAAATTATTTAGAAATACAGTATGACAGCTCTTATCTGTGAATTATTTTTCTTTACATATAAAAAAATCTTAATTAAACAACTTTATTTTCATAGACCCAAAAATTTACTTGAACTAACTGCAGAAAACAATCTGAAAACACATCAGCTACTAGTAAATGTCTTTCAGGATATAGCTCAAAAAAAGAAAGAGAGGAGTAGTATGTTTTCCTTCTATTTATCAAAACACTCAGTTACATAAATATATGCTGATTAAAAGCAATAGGACAGCTACTCATGATAACACAGTCTGAGATTTCTATTATTTTGCCTGAGCATTCTTCTGGAATTAATTTCTAATTATGTTTACAGCACTATAACAAATTTTGCTAGGAATTACTATTTCCACATTAATGAAAATATTAATACTCTCTTGAGACCTGAAGAAACAGCTGGAAATTTTGCTCAAAAAATAAGCTTTTAAATCATACAGTACTTCTTTCTCTGCATAAGCCATGTGGATAGTTAAAAAAATTCTTATTTGATAGGATATAAAGGATTATATTAAAAAAAATATTGGCTCACATTCAATCTTTATTTATGTTTAAAAGCCGTGCTCTCTTTCGCAGCTGATGTCACACAGCTCTGCAGAGACCTCTGTGCAGCAGGGCAGGAATGGAAGTCCCATTGCTCAGGCTGCAGCTCACAGCTTTTCCAAGGTAGGACCATCATTCCTTGCTCTTTAATCCCATCTATGGGCCCAGGACTATGCAAAGTGATGAATGAAATTTACTCAAACCAGTTTTACGGGTAAGAGAAAGGACACAGAACAATTACTGAGCATACACAAAACGTATCATACAGGCAGCAAAACAGGAAGAATGTGGAGCCCCAACCCAATGAAAAGCCAAGTATAGAGCCCTTCAAAAACACAGAAACAGTCAAACCTTTGGAGAGGAGCATAAATATCAGCATGATTCTCCCAGCAAAGAGGAGCAAGAAACCTCCTGTAACATGTAATTCCTTGCAGGACCCCCACAGGCTGCTGACAACGCTCTGTGATCCTGATCTGAGATGACCTCTGCAAATGGAAGTGCAGCAGCAGGTTAAATGTAACATCAAAAAGAAGAAAAGTTCGATATTCAAGGGCTTTTGTCTTCTAATTTTTTAAATGCAGCTAAACTATGTAACTAATGTAATGCTGTGAATAGTAGTACCATTGTAACCGAACTAGTCACCACTGTTTATTTTGATCCTATTCCTAATTAAATTAACAATAAATTCTCGGCTTCGCATACCTGATGCACTGCCCTTTTTTGCACAAAACAAGATTTGAGTTTAGCAATATAGAGATATGGAGAGGATATTTGTCCTGTCCCGTTTTCATGCACTAAATTTAAACATGCTGCATACAAATAAGTCCATATGTTCCCAGAATCCACTTGGAAATCAATGCTTCCTCAGAGTGCTCTTTATACCCAAACTGTTTCCTACAAGCATCCTAATCAGGCAGTGGTTATTCAGCTCTCTGCTGCCTCTCAAAATACTACTCCTATCTTCAGTAGAAAAGGAAAACTATAGCAAAGCTAGGTCTATTTTTCCTAAGTCTAGGGATACAACAAAGGAATTGGATTTCTAAATATTGGTTTTGCTTTTGATGAAAAAGTTCACTTCTTTAAATACAAATTTTCTTTCTTCCCTTATGAAAATGTACATTGTTTCTGGTAACAAGGAGTTACCAGAAGCAGTGGTAGATGTACTGCTCAGCATACCATATTGGCCCCCATGGCATCAGACTGAAGGTGGCATCTGTGTTTTCCACAGAACTAACTGAGAGAAGGTTTAGTGACACTAAGGAATCCAAGGAAATTAACTCGTACTGTCATTCTCTCTACCCAAAAGAAGAATTGACCTATGGGTCCTGCTTTCTGAATGGGAATGGCATACACATTAAAAGTCAGCTTTGGGAATTCCTTCTCCATTATTACCATGAACAAAATATCTCCACATCTCTCTTCTGACAATATTGTCAGTAATAGTTTGTCTAGCTGTAATTCCCCCTTTGGGAGTCAAGTACACAAAGATGACAGCTTTGCAATTTAATTAAAGGCAACAATGGGGAAAATATAATAATAAAGTGAGTATACCATTCATAAGAGTCAGATGCAAAGACAGAGATTGTTGAATGTCTCACTGATAAAGCATTGAAACTATTTTACATTTTACAAATCAGAGCAGCAGTCCCAGGAGCTCACAGTGAAATGTTGAAGGGTACAGCTTGTAGGGTGTCTATACAGTTTCATACTGTATAGAGAAGAAAAGGAAACAAATATAATGCTTTTAGAGTTAAAAAGAGCATGAGATGCCTCCTAGTTGTAGATAACCCCTAAGATATAGCAGAATCTATCTATCTGAGAAATCTCTTGCTAACACCTATCACCTGAGAGTTTCTGACTTCTGACTGCAATGTCAAACAGAAAACAGGATTTTTGGCAATGAGAAAGGGTGCTTGGTCTTTAATGTATATATTTTTTTCTTTACCTACAGCTTTGTTGTACCTAAAGAAAGTCTATTACATACACTGATATACATATATATTATTTGTTTATCTACTGAGGGGGAAGAAAGGCGAGAGACATGCTATGTATACCATTACTTTAAAAATTATTCAGGAAACCATTTCTCTGAGACAGGTCCAGTTGCTGGTGGGAAGGTTTGGCAAAGTGGAAGGCTAGGAAAAGTAGAAGGCACAAAAAAGAGTAAGACAGGCTCAAAGGACAACATAAAATTTAGCCTAGGACATTCTAGAGAGAAAGGCACCTTAGTTCTGAGATGCAGTTGTCAATAGTAAAGTGATTTTCAAATAAAACAAATGTGGACAGGTTAGAGAAGGAGATTGTACCATGGGCTTTCTCAGAGGTAAGCAGGCAGTGCATTAATTGCCATGCAGTTATTTTTCCTACCTCCTTCTCCATGCAGGCACTCCATGCAGAGCCTCCAGACAGCTTGTTTCGATGTCTTGAGAACTCTATCACAATTTACTTATTTATCTTTAGCGGATTAGTTATTCCTCTTCTGTCTCCTGATCACTTCTTACTACTTTTGTCCAAGTTTTCCTGTCAGTCTGTTGGTTTTAGAGGCAGGAAAAAAAAACAAACACAAAAAGCTCACCACTTTTCCCATTCAGCGGGAAGAGGTAACTTAGTGTTTCCTTCCAAGATGGAAGAGCTCATTAAATAGAGCTTTTTCTACCTCTTCCTTGTCAGGTGAGCAAGGACTTGGAGTGGCTATCCAGCATCTTCTGTGACTTTTCTGTCAACAGGACACAGGATTTCACACTGTTCCTCAGGTGAGCCACACAAAGATTTGCAGATGTAGGTGCATCCCAAATCCTTACAGCCTAATTGTGTGGACTTGAAAGACACAGGATTTGCTGAGCCAAGATGTAAGCAGAGGAAATTGGTTTCAAGAACCAGCATTTCTACAAGAGTAATGTTTTACACTGTAAACAGTAAGAAGACAAGCAGAGTGTCCGTAATTTCTTGCCTTTTACCTCTCATTACAGGCAGTTATACCTTCTGTGCATGGCCACATCAAAAAGTTCATCAGACATTACCTCTGTCGCTACCACTGTGTCCCTGATCATGGCAACAGCAGCACCAGAGGAAAGTGGGTGCAGGATATAAATTGTGTCTTAACTCCTGTTTGTTTAGTCCTTTAAAATCTGTGGATAATGTCTGCCAGAGATCCCAGAATATATGGTAATTAATTAAAAATTATACAAATATGTGTGATTGAAATGAATATTTGCCAAATCCAGTATTTTTCACACACCTGTTCTTCCTAGATACAAGATGCAGCAGTTGGCAGCAAAAGCAAGTAGAGAGAGGAAAAAAGTCCTCTTGTGTAATAGAAAGAATGTCCATTAGCTAAATGGAAAAAAACCAAGATGACAAAGGGGAAATAACAGACTAGGAAGTTCAAGAATCCAAATTAGTGTTAACAGTTCAATTTATCTTGCATAATATTACAGTAATTGGATTGTGTCTATCATACTGCTGTTGTGACACACTTGGTTTGCTCTCTTTGTTCCTGACAGTTTCCCATGGAGACCACTGTTAGATGGTGATCAGTTTTGCAAACTCCAGCATCTCTCTTCTCCCTGCTACCACAGCTGAAATGCATGTGGTGGGCTGCACTTGCAGCCCTCAGAAGTCACACGACCTGGATGGCTGCTCTTCACTACAGCAACAATATGTATACAAAAGAGTTCTCATATATTAATACTTTAAGACTAACTTAATGCAGCTATTAAGAATGTCAATGCATATTTCTTTTCTTGGTAGTTTAGTCATCAGCAGTGAAAGGTAAAGGCGTAATTTTCATCAGCCACAGAAGACTGAATATAGGTCATGGTGAGTTCAAAGACAAATAATTTAAGAATCAAAGCCTCAGTGGAATGCATCAGAGGTAATGCCAAGTAAATCACTGTGTCAGTATGACTGATTAAATATTAGCAAAAATGTGAATTGATCTTAAAAAAAGAAAAAAAAAAGCTTTGTATTTATTATGTTATAAATATTTTTTCTGCCCTGGTACCATTACATTTTCCATTTTATTGTATTGACCTGTGATAGAACGATAATGCTTGCCTCAATAAGGTTAAGTATTTTAATTTAAAATCCATAAAGGTGATCTCAACTAGAAACAATGCACAGCTACTCAATCTTGTATAATACTAATTCAAAACACTGTAGTCTTTTCACATAACTCTAACAGAATAAATACTGAAATTCATCTTAAATTTCAAAATAAGCTCTGAATTTCATGTACTAGTGTTCAAGCAGAATTGTCATATTTCATGTGTAACAAGGAAATATTCAATCTCCATGTCTCGATATTACAGATCAGTAAAGAGTAAATAAGTAAAATCAAAGATATGTCCTTAAAAAAGCAAATAGAAAGTGCTGATATGGAATAAAACAAACAAACATGTCTCTGTGATATTTCTCTGTGTTTTTTTATATTTTTTACTTTGTTTCTTGTATTTTTCAAAATTCTAAGATGTTCCTTCCAAGCATTAAAGCTCAGTAAGGCATATCTTGAAAGTTACCAATTTAAGTTTTATTAGAAACATCATCTTGTGACAGCAGGGATAAGAAAAAACAGTCCAAAATTGTAACTAAGATAACAGAACTAGTTACCACAGAAACTGGTTAAAGGTGAAAATGGATGGCAAATATTAAAAAATTCTTTCAGGATTTACTTTATTTGTAAAGTAAGATTTTTCTAAGCACTTCACTCACATATAAGTGAATATAGAGAACTTCAACATTTCAGAGTTTAAAAGTATATTTACTGTAGAGGGTTAAGGTTGAAAAGCCACACTGGCAGTTAGTTTGGAGCCCCCATGGGGCCAAAGATGTTCCCCTCTGTCTTGGGAAGAGCAGGGGCATCTTGTCTAAAACTCAGTCTGGGATCTGACCTAGAACAGTAAGCAAAGTCAGGGCCAGTGCTATGGATGTACTCCAGGAGCAGTGGTCCAACACCTGAGGAGTGTCACAGCTCTCATGTGGCACAAGGCAAAGCTGAATCATATGGGGGCAAGGGAGGCCCCATGATAGATCAGAGTCTGGGAAGACCATGATGGGAGATGAGACAGATGAGAAATAAAGTGCCCGTGTACCTCTTCACTCCTTCCTTCTAATGAAAGTAGATGCAGAGAAGGAAAAAGAGAATTAAGTAAGACAGCAGTGGACAGGATTTGTTACTTTGTTAACTTCACGTTTCAGACTCTCAAGGATGAAGATGGCTTCTCACCATGTACGCACAGCAACTATCTACTATTAACTTGCTCAGACCAGTGACTGTAGCAGGAGTAAAAATTCCTGTTTTTTTTCTTGAAAGGTGAGAGGGGTTGGCCATTTATTAGTGATGACCTGTCCACTGCAAGCAAATTGCTTTTTCTTTAACTGCATCTTCATTACTTACCTAAACAAATAAACCAAAGGGAATATATTACCAGAAAACATGCTTCTGTGAATTTCTGCAGCTTATGAAATCAGATATTTATAAAGACTCATTCTAAAAAAAAAAGTATTTAGATATCTAGAAATAGTAAGCTCATCAGCTACAGAAAAAAGATATTTTACTGTCCAAGCAAATATGGACTCTTTGTTCAGCAACACTTGAACTGCTAAAGGCATCAAAATTCCTCTCACTCTTTGGACATGCCATGAGATTTCTGCAGCCTCAGGGCTGCAAAAACTAACTCTGTGCTTGAAGATGGAGATGCACATTAAAAACATGAGCTGAACAATAAGAGAACTGGAAAGCTTAGCTAAGCTTCTCTTGAAATTCTTCTGTAAATCCCGCATCGCTACTCATGGTTTATTTATATGGGCTGACCTGACTGGTTACAGCAAGTGAAATGCCCTCTGGACATTCATTAATATACCCAAGCTGAACTATTAACCTCAGCTATTTGAGAAAAATCTTGACAAACCAAACTTCTAAAGTCTAATTCAATATGCAACATCATAGTAATAGTAGATTCATAGATTTCACCAAAACTTCACTCAGTATCAACCTATGTCCACAATCTGAATGTTCATGCAAAGGCAAGGTGACTGCAGTACTAGTTTTTGTGTGTTCCCATGATCTTGAACATCTGCGAGATAGATTTTTGTCATATTTAAAATCAAATATGAAATAAAATTTGATTTTCAAGTAAATTATGTTTATCTCAGTATGTGATACTCAGGTACTTCTAAGAAGCATTTTTCATATCTGCTGACTTAGGTCACATATGAAGATGACATAGTCCTTGAAATGTTTATATTATATATAAACCATACAACTATACCTTGCAATGATTTAATATTCTAGTGTAATATTTTTTGACATTAAAAGAAAAATATATTTTGTTATATTTGCATTGTAAGTATTTTACCTTAAATAACTACAAATTCTTAACTCTTAATTTAATTGCATGGTAGTCCTCTAGAACTCATAAATGGTATGCAGATGTCCTTATTAGATTATAAAATCTGATATTTATTTTTCCCTGTGCTATGTTTAAAGTTTATTTCATGTTTTTTTTCAAATTTTCCTTTAAAACATAGCACCATTTGATAGCTTTGTATCCTGGAAAAAAAACCAACAAAACAACAAAGGAATATTTTTATCTAACCATAAAATGATGCCAGAAACCCAACAGGGACCAAACACCATGTTGGAACAAAAATAGTCCAGAGATACACTTTCAAAGTTGAGCACCTGCCGTAAAATAACCATCTGTGTTTAACTGTAATTTAATTATAGGTTCATTCCTTTTGTGTACTCTGGAAGGATCTCATAGGTCTTCCCCAGTTGGTCTGCAATCAACTTTTGGCATTTTGCAAAGGCAACAGACATGTTCTCTTAATAACACCTGCTAACTTTTTTCATTCCTGTTTCAGCGAAGGTCTTCTGGGATTTTTCAATGGTGTTGAGAAACAAAATAAAAAATCTTATTAAATCTCAAATAAAAACCTGCATTAATTAATCCCCTGCCCTAAAAAGCCAATATTCTTGACTATCAGATGTATCATTTCCCTTTCCACAAAAGTTACACAAGAACCACAAAGGTAAAAGATTTTTTTGGGTTTTTTGGTTTGTGGGGTTTTTGGTTTTTTGTTTGTTTGTTTGTTTAAGAGGGCAAAAAATTAGTATTCTCCAAAGACCTTCAAGCTACTATGGCAATCTATATTAATTGAAAACTTCTGCACAATACCTCAAAGCAAAAAAAAAACCCTCATAGGCATTAATACTTGCTGAATCTAAGCCTATCTACTAGAGCTTTATTAGCATTAAAACAAAACAATATAAAATAAAATAAAAAAAAACAAAAACAAACAAACAAACAAAAAAAAAACACACAAAAAAAAAACGAAAACCACATACAGTTCTCCTTGGTAGAAGATTCCCAAATTGCATCTTAATGTGGACACTGCTTAATTGTGACCAACTCACTAGGCCAAACGATTCAAACATTAATGCCCAAAATTAGCTACATAATAGTAGTGAGCTAAAATAGTACTTTTACAATACAGTGCCATTATTTTCCTCAATTGTTCTGAATTTTTGGCATATATAAGTTGTACTCACTTTCTCAGTGTCACATTCATGCAAATCAAGCAGAAAACACCTTTGATCTCTCTCAGATTTCTCAGTTTCTGCTTGTACCCTGCACAGAACCACAGTAATCTCTCAAATATTCATTAAGAAATGCCATTCCAGTGGCACAAGTGCAATCCCACCTCCAGGCAGGGCGTTTCCTCCTTGAACTGTTCCCTGCAACATAAGCACAGACAGGATGCACATAAATGAAACACCTTGACTGACTTTTGCATGTCATAAACATAAGAGCAGATGGATGCATTCTTGCAGATGGACAACTTTCCTTTCTTTTTTTTTTTCCTTTCAACAGCTGTGAACAAACTGCTCTAGACTTGCTTAATAGTAATTCTCTACTTGGAAACAGCTGTATGTATGATAGATTTAGTCCAGCTGCTAAACTAAGTATAAAACAGGTGTTTTATGGTAAATTTGGTGGAATGATCCCGTAAAGAACTTCTTAAGCATAATTCAAGATTTAACATGTTTTCACCTTAGCATTCATCTCTAAATAATCACCATTTCTTAAAAAAAAAAAGAAAAAGAAAAAAAAAATCACCCTGCACCAAACCACCTCACAAAAATTTAAGAAAGGTGGAACTAATGCAAACCAGAAAAAACCAGGAGCAATTCTGATAGTTTCACTGTATTCTTAGTACCAATCTTTTTTGCCAGCTGAACAAGGTGCCTCTGAGCTATGGATTCCCAGGTCTGAAATCTGCACCCGCTCCAAGGTGGCATTGGCTGATGGAGCCCAAAGCTTACAAAACTGAGCACGTGCTCTTTAGGAAATGCCCCAGCTCTGGCTGCCCCTGCCTCTGACTGCACACACTGTCCAAGGCAGGCTGTGAGTCAGGCAATTCCACACCTTACGTTGCACAGACATGGCGAGTCTTTCACAGTGACTCAGGTCATATCTCGCAGGAGGCTGATTGTGTACAGGCCTCTCTCTCTTACAAAACATCGTGGCAGATCAGTGAAAGGTCTACTACAGGTTTAAAAAAAGAAGCATATAATCAGAGCCCAGATGACTGCATAGAGATAATAACCCATATACAAGCTTGGGAGCAATGCCACAGGAGTAAAAAATCCAAAAGACAGTAAAGGAGGACACAGGAGAACATCCACAGCCCTGCAGAGGTGTCTAAAAATCTGTTTTCAACTCTAATCAGGAGGTTTCTCCCCAAAGAGAATTTTTTTCTCTGTTAAGGCTAAAATTCTGCATAGGGTAAAGATAGGGCGCAAGGGAAAACGCATTCACAAGAAAGCAAAATTACAGTTTTAGGCCTACAGCACATCAATAGTACCAAAACACCATAACTCCAGAATTTTACAAAATAGAGATGATATTTAAACAATTTTTGTTCTACCAGTTACTAATTACAGACTCCTGATAATCTGAATACCCAGCAAGCACCACCTGAGCTACATGGACAATCATTCTAGATGAAGTGTTTAGCTTCATAATGTAATTTTTAATTTTTCTATTCAGTTAAAGGGCTGGAAGTCCTTTTGGCTGTAATAAAATGTTGCTCATAGATAATCAATTCCCCCTCCTTCTGTTTAAACTCCAGCAAGAGAACTTTCCTGTAAAACTCCTAAACCTGAGTTGTTTGTAATTTGTTCTTTTTGCCTTTAAGAACTGTTTTCCTCTGTTTACACTATTTCCTTAATTTCCTTACAGCTAGGATTGATTAAACACGTAATAACTAAACCCACTTTTGAACAGCAGATTCCAATGGTCTTGCTGCCATGCATTTCAGATTACATTTTTAAAATAACTGTTTCCTCAAGGGTATTACCTATTCTCTCATACCACTAACCATTTAAATGTTTGCATTTAAGAATCCAATTTCATATAGAAAAATAACTCTGTTACAAATCCAACCTTCACATTCCAGTAAAAATATTCAAACTCTCCCTCTAACATATATTCCTCACTGTGTGATCCTGAAGTTATTTTTTAACATCAGTGGCTTTGATGAAATATCAGATTGAATAAGACCTCTCAAAGTCTTTTATGACCATTCCCAAACTATTTCATCAGTACCTTTTAATGCCATTCATTGACCACAGATGGATTTGTCAGTACTGATAAATAATCCCATCACTTCCACAGATATAATCTGTCATTCATTGCACTTTACTCTTGCTTCCAATGACAGCCTCAGTTAAATTAGTTTTACCTGAATGTTCAAACATATAATTTCTTAATTGAAAAACAAATATAAAAGCTGAAAAAGTAAAATGAAAATAAATAAATCCCTGTAACCACATATATGACCAAGTAGCTTCATTTAAAATTTATAAATATGCAATTTTATTACATGTAATATTGCAATACATGTATTAGGAATATATTATTTGTTTGGCATTTTCACAGTTTTTGGTGGATTTTAATTACTAGAGCAATTAAGAACAACCTAGAAAATACTTATAATGAGCTGAAGTCATATGCTTTACTGTCACCCTGGAGTTTTAAAGCACCTGCCATATGTTCTCTTTAATAATTGCTACTTTTGCTTTCTGAATACAGTAAGAGAATCTATTAACTTGTAGAAGCTTCTGAGATATATGCACTTGTGACTGGAAATGGGGAAAAAATGTCAAAATGTTATTGCAGTCCTATGTAGTCTTAGTTAATATAAGGTTACATCTAAGGACAAGGGCTAAGTCGACACATTTCCATGGAAAAACAGACATCTAATGAAAAATTATCCTTTAAAAATGTATATGAAAAATTAGGGCAACCTTTTCTGAGTTTAGCAGTCAAAGGGATTACCAGATCAAGGCTGTTTGATAGGGTTGAATTCCACGTGTAACACATTTCTGAGCTGTGTTTCGTTTATCACTTTTATTTATATCCATTTCCACTATTAACATGCCGTGCATCAAGTCCCACAGTATTCCCTCATTAGACAATAAAGTGTTTGCTATGCTCGACATTTGCTTGTTGCAACAAGCTATACACAAATACATGGAATTTGATGCTATTTGTGAACAGAATTCCTATCAATTTTATACCTCATGTTTAAAACCTCTCAAACTCTAACCAGCAAACACACAAATTAATATAGTTTACAGAATAGACCTTTAAATGAAAGTCCCCACATTTTATATGTACTAAAATTTTCACTTAAAAAAAAAAAAGGAGTCGTATTGCAAATAAATGGAACTTTATCAGCTTTGTGAGGGAAGAAGCTGATAACTTAAAACCATCCTATAAAACTCTCATTCACCACACGAAAGAAATTTATTGTTTTATATAATTAAATGTGTAATTTACTGCATGTCTTGTCATCCAAAACTAAAGCCTTGGAGAGATTGGTTCTAAATTAATTGCTAATATAGCAATTTCCTTTTACTTCATTGCCCAATAAATGCAGCAAACAAAGTTTTTAATTCATCACATCTTGATATTTTGGAGTTGAAAATAGCATCAGCTATTCATTTTAAAGCCACAATAAAATACTTCAGCAAAACTATATGCATTTTCTTGTGCTGAAATTTGGGTTGTTTAAAGTAAATGAAGGCTTTACTGATTACCTCAGTGAAGCTGAAATCTCATGCTAACATTTAAAGAAGCCATCAGTCATAACATATAAAAGAGAAGTCCAATTTATTATTATTTCTCTCATCAGAGGTTTAATCCCAGAGCTGGTTAAGGAAATTGGCTTTGAATGGTTTTAAATCCTGCTCCTCTTCAGGAGCTTCACCGATTAAAACTATTCAGCATATCTCAGTATTATTGGAAAAACAGCAGGCTCAGTTGCCCTGTTAAGTATAAAACAGAGGTTAACAACAGATCAACCATGGATCTATACATCTCATCTGCATTTTTATGTACACCTATTTATCTTTGTGTCTCTCTATGCATAAATATAGAAGAAAGAGTTAGTATTTCTTTGTAGAAAATCTAAAGCTTTCTTAAGTGAAAATTGCTATAGCCTATTCCTCCTGAAAATACATGAATATTAAATAGGCTATTTCCTTCAGCAAATCACAGGTGTCTTTATGCTACCCATGCCAAAACTTCACAGAAGCAGCATTTCTGGCATCTTCATATTGCTATGTGTTTAAAATATTCTTTTAGCTTGATGTTATAATAGACAGTCAAATTCCTAAGGCTTTGATACCTACACTCTTAGCAAACCTTTGCTCGATGTTTTTATTAACTCAATTTAATGGAACCTTTTTTATAGTGACCTTAAGAATTTAATAACTCCTCAATGCAAGGACAATACCACCTGCAGGCTCTTCTGGGATTAAACTGTAGTAGTTCAATATGTCTGCAGGAACACATAAAAGAAAAGCAGAAAAAAAAATGTCAGGAACCACACAAATCAGTCACTCATTGCTGAGCTTGGGAATTATGCCTGGTTATGATGTCCTGCTCCAAGACTGGTGACAAAACTCTGCATCTGATACATGCTGCAGCCTACTTATTGCTCCTTAATGGTATTAATCTAGCTTTGATCACGTCAGATATGCCAGCAATTTTCAATTCCAGAGTGTCTTCCTCTCTGACAGACACTCTGCATATCTTACAGGTACGATCGATATGTTATTAGTCAACAACCTGAGAAGAGGCACATAAATTAATCCTTTTCTGTCAACCCAGCAGTTTGTACTTAAGTGAAGCCTCACCCTTGCTGTATGCATGAGACTGATCTTAATCCAATTAGGGTAAAATGAACGTTTTTTTCTATGGCACTCTCCATCTATGTTAATTCAAACCTCTGAAGACACCTGCTCTGAGGAAATAATTTTATGCTTGACCTTTTATGGGTAAGGTTAAAATCAGTATGGAGATATCTATCTATCTATCTATCTATCTATCTATCTATCTATCTATCTATCTATCTATCTATCTATAAATATATGCAAGCAAAGTCAATAAGCTTGCTCTCTCTCATTTCCTCCTTTAACCTCCACTAACACCTGGAAAATAATGCCAGAGAACACCTCTGATTTCAAAGTGACAGGGATATATTTATTTTAGTTGCGTAAAGGACTCTGTCATTTTAGCTTTACACCAAGTACAACACGTACCTTTGTTTTGCTGTGGGGCAAAGTAATACAGAGTGACAGCCCTGTCTGTAGTATTCTACAATTTGACAAGTAGAGGATGTTAACAGCCTACAATATGCAAAACAAATCATTTCTTCTCTTTGTGATAGTTATCAGATATAATGACAAGAACAATTAAGGAAATGAGACTTGCTTGGTACTATTATTTCTCCAGCAGAAAATATAGGAAAGAGAAAAGAGCTAGAATGCATTTGAACCCATTTAGGTGGTAAGAGAAAAGGGTGCAGTTGTGTATTAATGATGCAGTGCATTCCGGGAGGGGTGTTAGTATGGTAACACTTTCTGATTTCTTTCTCTTACGCAGTTTTTCCTCACAATAACATGGAATATCATGGCTACAGGCCATGATTACTCTTCTTTCACCTAAATTTCCTCTAAATCTCCCCTGCCCATACCCAACTGCCGCATGTTAAAAGTAAATAACTAAACCCTGCTCTATCCTACTGATGAGGCAGAGGAAGGAGAGTGCTTAGAAGCAGGTTGCAATTACACTGCTGCACCTACACTGCTGCACCCCTGTTAGAGGGGGTCATTGCTAGGCCCTCAGCCTGAGCTCGTGATTGCAGCCAGGAACTGAAAGAGATACAGAAAAAAGGCTGCTGCAAACTGCAGTGGCAGCCTTTTCCTGGGAGCACCTGGGGAGAGCCTACTCGTGCCCCTCCTCCTCACTGCTCCATCCCGCAGTTGTGGTGAGGGGCAGGTGTGTAACCACACTGCCCTCTAGTACTTGGTCCTGCCTAGATTAGGTGGGGTATTCACATAAAACATTAGCAAATGGTAAAATTACCAAAAAACTAAAGAAGAACCAAAACCTTTATTTAGTGAAGTGCAATGGGCACCAGTCTTTTTTCCAGTCTGGACTGATTACACATATATTCCACCAACAGACAAAAAATGCCTCAAAAAACCTGGTCTCTGAAAACTTCCCAAATGAAAGAAGATGAAGAAAAGAGTGCTATTTATCTAGCTAGAAAAAGAATGACTTTTAATATCATTTATGGGGCACTGCAGTAGAGACAGTAATCATCTTAAAATTAGGCCAGCCTGTTTGTGAACTGCAGCTTTTAGCCTGTGCTTAGTCATATGTAATTTTAAGAACCATGCCTTACTTAAATTTTCACCAATTTTATTCTAATACTTTAATCCTAAGGTGGTTTATTCTTTTTTTTTTTTTTCCATCTAAAACAAACAGCTTCATTAAATTAGGAACTCCTTATTTTCCAGCATAATTAAAAAAGATAAAAGAACTTTCTCAAATTCTCAAAAGTAAAAATAGCTCTGGAAAATGCTAAGCAGAGAAATCTTTAGGCTAAAACTCTTGAGGAGTTACAGATGAATACCATGTATACTTACATGCCATCACAAAATCTCATTACCCAATTCCAAACCTTTAAAACAGGGTCACAGCATGCCTGCGCTATGAAAGGATAAGAACAGGCATTCCATGGTTGATTATACTACTTCTGCTAATAAGTATTTTCCTTTCTTCATTAAAAGTATACCAACATGCTTAACTATGTCAATGCTATCTGCACAGCCCCTTCTCTAGAAAAAACTACACTGTCAAATTCAGTTCTCAAAAAAACCTGCCTGAAAAAGACTCACATCCCCCTGGCATTAAGTGTCACAATATGAAGGACAGGAAAAACACAGAGATGAGATGAAAGAAAGTGTCTTCGAAGAAATACTTCCTAAAGCTAAAATTCATTACTCTCTTTTTCCCATATTCCTAATCCCAACAAACTTCTTGACAAGTTGCTCAAAAAAAAAAAAAAAAAAAAAAAAAAAAAAAAAAAGGCAAGTTCACCATCGAGGCAAAATTCTAGTTATCTTCAATGTCAAAAGGTTTGTCATACCCAAAAAGTATAACATCAAGGAAAGAATTTTTATGGTTTGGCAATGTTCTACACAGCTTAAAAGAAGACAGGAGCTGCATAATTAAAAGCTATGTGTATAACAAACTGTCAGAAGTACTGCTGAATGTTTAGTCTAACCAGTGGTGGCAGATCCGTCTGACTTGGCTCAGTGTAGTTTTCAGTTCCCAGCATATTTGATCATATTCACAAATATGTCCTCTTGCAACCACAGAACTAAACTGGAGTTTCCGAGAGTCTGCCATGGGAAAAAATACTATCTGCATACAGATTTTCACATCCAGATTGATACTGATGGGACTAACATTGGAATTTACACATAAACACATCTATGTAGATAATTTATCAGGCCAACTTTTCAGCTGCCAAATAGCAGCAGTCAACAGAAGACTGTACATCCAGTTAGGAGTACTTACACATCAGGAAGAGGTTTCTTCATAATACCTTTTCTGGCTAGTAGGATTCCAGTGAAATGTATTATCAAAACAGTTTTGATATTTTAAGATAGCAATCAAACAAAAGCACATTAAGAAATCAAAACAAACCTAATTGCAATAAGGCCAAAACAAACTATTATTTCTCTAATCCGAATCAAATCCCAAAAGACCCTGTGTTTCAATTTGGGTCATGCTGCTTCTTCCATGAAAGGGAGAGAGCAGATCAGGGGTAGATCCTTGGTACCTCACACTGGCATGATCAATGCTGCCAGGAAAAGCTGCCTCTCCCCACAGAATGCACTACTCTGCACACTCCCTTTACAGATTTCTGCCAAGTGGGGCTGTGGCCATTTTGCCAAGCCCAGGCAATAGCCAAGCCTACTGGAGTCTGCAGCCAGTGCTGCCTTAGTGTCCTCTGATTCCTTCATCTTATTTATAGTACATACAAATATGACACGTACACAAAACACTGAAGTAAAACAAGTTCATTCTCCTCAAGCTGCAGTTTGTGAAGAAGTTCTGTAATTGGAATAGAATATTTGAGAAATACTATCATGCACCAAACAAAACTGAGAATCTGAAGGGCTTGAATGTCAAAAGCAAGTTTCAATAACATATAAATTATAATACCCTACACAGAATTGTAGCAATCAAAAGGAATTAACTAGATTGGTGGCAAATAGTAGTCATGAAATGAATTTCAGGTACTGGTTATTTCTGAATTAATAAATGGATTGACAAGTAATACAGCGTGAAATGTTTTGTAACAAACAGTTCCATAGTTGCATTTTTAAAAAGTACTATTCACAATGACAGAATTGCTGCATTTCTTAAAAGATTTCAGAAATCCCGGAGTCTCACTAGATACTGTGTCTGTCTAACATCAGAAAAACTTAAGTATTCTAAGTCTTAGAAAAGCACAGTTCATTTTTATCCGTTTACACTTGAGAGCTCTTAAGTACAGCACTTTACAGAGAAAAAAGAAGAAACACAGACCATGTCTACATCTCCTTGGAGATGGCCAAGGCACAATAGAGCAGGTCTCAGAAAGGGCAACTATCACATTATTACATGCTTCAAAAATCAACAATGAGGGTTTTTTATGACAATTTCAAACCTTGTCTTCGTTTTCTCATGAAGAATGAAAACCAATTAAACTCTTATCGTATTTTCCCTAATGGCATTTGAACTTTTACTGAAAATTTCTGATTTTGCTGTGTGCCCAGTAAAAAAAAAAACCAAAACAAAAACAACCAAAAAATAAACAAACAAACAAGAAACCCCAAACCAACAAACAAAACAACACACACACACCCACCCTCAAAACAAAGAAGCATGTTTAACCTTTTCTTTCATTTTTTTCAATTCACAGCTTCTATAATAGAGTTACTGGAAGAAGCATTGTAATATCTAAGCCTATGCCTCTGACATACAATAATGAAGTATTTTGTTTGTTTGCTACTTGAACCCAAGTAGCTGCACAGAAGAAATCATCGTTCAGCCAGCTTATCTTTCTTTTCTTATTTTTAGCTTAGTTTGATTAAATGTGCATGAAACTTATGATTCCTCCAATGAAGCAACTTTAGGTAGATGCCAAGAATGGATAAGAGTTTCCAGAGACTACCCTGTTGATTTTTAGAGGAATTGATAAACACAGTTCAGAGAGATTACTTGGTCTTAATTCTTAGTTTTCTTTTGCTCCACTGCAAAAAAGTACTGTTTGAGCTGTGC
Source organism: Poliocrania exsul (assembly GCA_035041345.1). Lineage (NCBI taxonomy): Eukaryota > Metazoa > Chordata > Aves > Passeriformes > Thamnophilidae > Poliocrania > Poliocrania exsul. The sequence goes on from JAWWLZ010000004.1 coordinate 19,704,732, forward strand.
TTCTCTTTTGCCTTTCTTCTCTTCTCCCTTTCATTCAAAATAGATTAATAGGAAATAAAATATTGAAAAAGAAAGTAAAACAAAAAGGTGGAAAGGGGGAGGGAAAGAAAAACAAACTGGGCTCAAGTAAAGCAAATTATTTAACATGGGAAAGCTTATTTATATTTGCTTTGCCTATATGTGCAACTGTTGCTTTCCCCATTAAACCACCTTCATCTCAAGCCCTGAGTTTTCTCACTTTTACCCCTGTGATTCTCTTCCCCATCCCACTGATGAGGCAGTGAGCAGCTTCAGGGGGTTCAGTTGGGCTTAAACCATGAGACCTCCTCGGGATCTAAACCAAATCCTGCTTGCTGCAATGCCAACCAGAGCCCACGGGTCACACTGAACAAAGCCCAGCTGCCATTAGATAAAATGTGCTCCCTCACAGTGTACCAAGAAAGAAAAGCCCCAAATCTGCACACTGTGTGTCTCACTGCCAGACAGTCCGAAAGAAACATGATCTTAATGAAGACAATTATTTTTAATCACAGAACACGGCATTTAAAAAAAAAAGTATTTTTTTTGACTTAAAATGCAGTGACACAGGCTCATGCAAAAGTAAAATCTACAACCAACTACCAGTATAAAGAAAACTACATCATTTTATGTCAGCAATACTCAACTATTTGTTAAAGAATAAAAAACTGGTACATGGTATCTACCCTTCCTTATTAGTTTTGCTAACTACATTAAAAAAGAATAAACAAATCCTGGAAATCTCAAAGAATGAAACAAACCCATGACAAGTAATTTAGTGACCAGTAATTAAACCATTTTCAATCTTGTTAAAAACCTTACTGCTTTTCCATAGTGTGTTCTGAAATAGTATTACTTTATCATTGGCAATGAAAAATCCTTTTAAAAAACCCAAACAAACAAACAAGAAACTATTTTTCTCACATAGGACTTGCAAGTTAGAGCACATTCTGTACGTTTTACAACTCATCTGTCAGGTGTCAGAGCCCTGGAAAGGTACTGAGGTCTTGCCTCTCTCAACATTCAAGTGTTTCTCTAGTAAGTCTTCTCAAAGGCTCTGGATGCAGCCAAGTCACTGAAAGAGAGCTCTTCAGCTTTCATTCTGCTTTCAGAAGTAATTTACCATTTATAAAGACAAGCTGAAACACTATCAGTACTTCAGAAATTGCTGAGCTTAATGCTACAACATTCTGTAATGAAAAACTAGTTTGCTATCTGGACAGAGTGCGTACCACAGCACCGTTCAAATAAGAAAGCCAGAAACGGAGCCTACAAGGCCTCAGGGCTCTCATAACTGATGCTGAACACATGAACCAATTTATTCTGTCTTGGGATCTAATTTTGACCTCAGGTCAATGTTTAAAAAATATTTTAGCTTCATTTAGGGTCAGGTTTTTCTTATCCAGATGAGTCCTTTGTATGAGCAACACCTTAGGTCCCTATTTGTAAAGGGCAGCACAGGGATCTATATCACTGGACTTCTGACAGCTCCCACCTGTGCTGACCATTCCCTAATAATTCATGAAGAGAAACTATGCAGCTCACCTATGTTACACTTCTAACTTGGAATAAAATGAATAATCTGTATTGGAGACTGAACCTCAAACTTGATGTAGACATGTCTTTTTTTCCACTGATGGGGTCCACCTTGCTCACCTAAATACACTTGAGATATTGGGAATACAGCACTAAGGTACAGAAGGTCACCTCAGGTACAGCTGGAATAAAGGCTTATTTTAGGAACTTTGTAACTCTCATTAAAATTATTGGGATGATTAAAATTGAAAATGAAATGACAGAGTAATGACAAAACCCCTAAGTTAAACCATAATAAAACAATTGCTGGAAATGGAAGTGAAAGAAGATTCAGATTTATCCAAAATGGGTGACAGAAGTAAAGAAAGCAAGCTAATTGGTCTTTTCTATCTGTACTGACAACATAAGTTCAGGAATGTCAGAAAACAGGCAAGAACAAACCACTTTTTCCTTTCCCTTCCACCAATCTCTTTCCTCTCTAGTACAGAGGTTCATACTTCACCCTCTTCTGAGGCTAACAAAATTTCAATTTCTGTGTACTTCTAATGAATTTAACATGACATCATTACACCACAACTCCAACATTTTCTGCTGTAGTGTGCACTTTTCCCAGGAGTGATTCTCAAGGATAGGTCAAAACCACAAGATTTCATCAAGTTCTCTCAGCAGAAATGTCAGCATATTATTACTGAACAAGAAAATTTATAGCAAAATAAATATCTCAAGGGTAATGTCTTGTTCTATTAAGCAAGAGAATATTATTTCCAAAAAGAAGGCTGATGTGACAAAATACAGTTACAGAATTACAAAATTAATGATATGAAGTCTCCAGAAAGATGTTTAAAAAAGTGACCCAACTATCAGCTAACACACCAGAGAAAATTCCATAGCAAATATGTGATATGCCAACATGTTTAAAAATAATTTTTTGCATGGTGTACATTATTATTGACAACTGGAAGCCAATTAGTATTGAATAAAATGAAGAAAAAATTACATCTTCCTAGTTAAAAAATTTTACTACTTTTGTATATTCCTTTCTAGGAAGCACACTGTTTTTTGAATTAAAAAGTTCAGACCATTCTGCAACAAACTGTGGACAGCAAGATGTCTTTAAAAAAAAGAAATATTTTATCATAGGAATAAAATAATAAGTTTATATTCCCTCCTTATAAATGTATATCATGCTAATATATGCCTTGCAGGGGAAAAAAAAAAGGAAGAGTATTATTTTACATGTAATACAGCCTTATCATAAAGCTTTTCCATGTTGTTTTATAGACCCCTATCAATACACACAAAAATAAGCATTCCTTTGATCATGTTAATTGTCATCCATCTGTTTAACTGAGACCAGTGCAACAACAGCTTAAACATGACAACCCTACTTCTCAGATGCTTCTGCAAAGACTTCAGCAAATGAGAAACACAGCCAGGAAGCACTGCACAAAATGTTTAAGCCAGATTTTATGATTTAAAGGAATGGAAATGTTTAAATTGGAAGGCACATCTGAAGGTCTGCACAGAGCAGCTTCCAAGTGTGATGAGGTTGCTCGAGGCCTTGCTCAGGCAAGATTTTTAAATCTACAGGGTTGGAGTTTCCACATTGTTTTTGGACAACCTGTTCCAGTGCACAGCTAATTAGCATCTTACCTCATAGTATAAAGAATTCTAATTTCAAATTATTTTCCTTTATTTCTAGCTATGCATTTTACAATCTTCTACCACTTCTGAAAAAAAACCATGAATAAGGTGCTGATGAAAGCTATCATGACATCACAGATAAGTGTGAAATACTTAGGGACAAAATACACATCACAAGATCTGTGTTTATTAACTTAATTTCAACATGCGGTGGCCCGTGTTGATCTTTACTACACCATTTACTTGTTTCAAATGTCAGATGTTATGCTGCATAGAATTCATTTAATTTAGTGGTTTGACAGACACAGGAAAAAAACTCAGCAAATGGGCAGCTGACTATTTGCAAAGATTAAAAAGCCTCTTCTCTTTATCTGATTTCAAGCTTCTCTGTTAACCAAAGTTTAGCAGGATAATACAAACAATTTCTCTGATGGTGAGCTTGTAACACATAAAAGTCTGCTATGACATATTGCCCACATTAATGTGGTCAGCACACAATTTGAAGTGTTCCTTCAATGACCACATGGTCAGCATGCTAAAACAATCTTTATATTCTGAGGTTTTTTAGAACTTACTTCCCCCCAGTGCATTATCCTGCTCAATTCAAAAAACTGAAGAAGTGGGACTGTGTTATAAGTCCCCAAAAAGGGGTGGTGCAGAAAGCTGGCAACGACACATACTAAGTGGGGCAGCACAGCAAGTGTCTCAGCTCTGACAGAGTAAAGCATCTTGAAGAGGAAGCAGATGTACATATTTCCTGACTGCTGCAGAGAAGGGTAAGAAAGTGGCCTCATCTCCTGCCCTTAGGAGACTTTGGCATAAAGAGATTAGTAGCCCTGAAAATTAAAGGAAGGCATTTGATGTATGGTCATCCATTTCCTGAAACTGGAGAAAATATCTAAAATTCTTATTTCTTTTGAGTTGTCAAAAACTAACCACTGCTTTCCAAATTTTCTTTAGGAGTTGCTTCATTTACTTTTCGTTTCATTTTATTTTTGAAGTAGTAGGTTCTTCAAGTGAACTACAATGTGTACAACAATGTAAAGAGCTGCCAATCTTGATCAGAATAGCAGTGCATCTAACCTACTAGCTAGTCACAACTAAGTCATAACAAATGCTGAAATGTCTTAGAAAGAGCATATGCTCCTGTATCCTGCTTAATTATATTCTTAATACCATCAAATGTTGATCTACATGATCTTTAAAATCCCTTCCAACCCTAAACCATTCTGTGATTCTCTGAAATACTGCAAGCACCAGCATCCCCAAACAAGAAATATCCTCTGCACTGGAGATGTCTGTACTGGAGTTTTTTGATTTTTAAAGTTTTCCAGCACTAGTGATGCCTTGTTTAGCAATGCCAGCCATGGCAGCCCTGTACACACAGCATTGTTTTGCTGTGGTGTCAGAATAAGACATGACAATTAAAACCTGAAGGGATGTTCAGGTCATGAGTCTTCAAATAGGACATCATGACCAATGACACATGGTAATGTGCCTGATTTAAACCAACCTGAAACCCACAATAAATCCACAAACCTGATGCTCCATTTTTTTATGGCTCCTATGGCTCTTTTTAATCTAAATTAACTTAGTAATGAATTTGAGATTCACAAAATCACCTGATTTTAAAAGTCTGCTCTTGTCACAGCCATCTCTCACCTTCATGTCATACCATATCTTTTTACAAGCTCACCTTCCTTTACTTGTCTTCTAACTGCTTCTGTGCTGATTGATAATGCAAATTGACTGCCAAACCCTGAATGAACATTCCCCCTCTCTCTTCTTTAACAGTTTATTATTCTTTTTACTTTATTTTCACTGATTTGCAAGAACCTTTAGCTCAATCTCTTGACAATAGCTCTCACATTTGGTCATCAGTCAACAAACATTGATACAGAACCACTTTCAAACCAGAAAGGGCTTACTAGGATAAAGGAATGGATATGTGCTTGGATTTCCTGCTTTACCAGCAATTTCCATCATCAGAATATTGCAGACTGGTTACTGTTCCTTCTGCTTACCCTCCTCCATATCTAAGATGAAATAAGAGCACACATCATTGTCTACTGATTATAGCAGGATTGTTGTTTCCCTGGGGTTAAATACTTAGGAGCTTTGGATTTCTTTAGTCAGAAAATGAAAATTTCATTCCTTTAAAGCTCATAGATATCTAAGATATATCTTGATTTTTTTCTGTCTATAAACCTGTCAGGTGCAGACTTATGTAGACAAGAGTGACTAAGTTGTTTTTTCTTCTCTTCTACCCACTGTATTACTTAGCACAAATAAAAAGACAAGTGACCACACTGTAGGTCTGGAAGCTGAACTAATGTGCTTCACTGCCTCTAACCTCCTCAATTACTGCTGAATTTTCAGTCAAGAACCATGACTGATCTTATAACTCAAATACCATTTTATTTTCTTTAGTCCTTATTTAACTGTGGTTATTTATTCTTTGGTACTTGAGAGTCATTTTTCAGTAAAATCAAAAGAGCAAATGGAACATATTGCCAGTAATCCAGTGCAAAAATTCACAGCATTCATTTAATGAGAACTCTGTTATTCATTTAGCAAATAAGACAGTGGAGTGGCACTGACGTATGTAGAGCAGGCACCAGTCTGAGATGAAAATACATTGATTCATGAGTGGCAAAGAGCAGCTTAATGTAACTCACTGATAAAACTGTCACTGATCTTGCTCCCTATCTGGGATTCCAAGAGAAAATGATGGGAAAAATCATTCTGTGCCATTAATGACAACTGAGTAAAATGTGCCAATGAGAGATAATAATACACCTACATGACACAGACCATTAAGCAGCCAGTTACAACAGTCTCAAATAACACAAAAAAATCAAAGTAACATTTATGGTCAAACCTTGTCTTATTAAGCTGTTGAATGCTTTTCAGAATAATTAATATGACCTGGAACTGATAATTCAAAAATTTAAACTACTGCCTTGTCTGCTTTCTCCTAGTTAATAATTATTTAAGCCAGCACTGTCATGATGTGAAACAGTAATAAGCAGGACTACGCAGAAGGAAATGGTTTGGGCTGCAATTCCAAAAAACTAACCATCTACAGAAATTAAAAGGAAGCACTGTGAAAAGCCACTGCCAGGATACTCTCCCAGGTAGGTCAATAAAATATGCTTTGATGTTAAAAGGAAAGATGAATAGCAAAGATGAATATCTGCAGCATCCTATTTATTGTTCCTTTTTGGACTGCACTAGAAAGGAGAATTAATATTTTCTAATCTATTAACAGAGATTTTTGATTTCTTTTTTAAATAACAAGTACATCACAGTTGTCCTCTCTGCACACATGGAGCTGATGCAAAACCCAGATGAAAGGATTCAGAGATAGCTCTCCCATGGTACCAATCACCTTTCTTATGTCTTTATGAGGACTACATTCAGGTTCTATCATAGCAAGGAACAAGACAAAGGGTTCTTGAAAATCTCTTCAAAGGCATGTGATGCCCACTTACATATCCAAAACAAAATGAGAGCTCTGAATGTGCACATTGTCACATATTATGTCTTTTTAAACCTTTAAGATGGAGAGTGTTGACAGGACCACAGATGGACAGCAACCTTCAGTGAGGATACAGTCCTTCTCTATCTCTGCGGCCTTAAGCCCATGCAAAGGAGGACACTGTGCTGCTTCCTCTGTGGAGTGAAAGATTTTCAGCTCCTCCTGGTCTCATTCCAGGGCCAGGAAAATCAGGTCAGCTACCCTAGATAAATTTCAGAATCAAGATGTCTGGAAATGGGCGTACAGAGAAATGCAGGCAACACACAGGTGGCACCACCAAGATTATATGGATTTAAAATATTGCGTGCATGGGAGAGCTGGGTCACAAAGGTTTCTTAACAAGCAAGACCAAAGCAAATACTGTAAAAAACCAAGGGCAAATCCCTAATTAAAATAAATTATATTATTTCAAGTATTTTAAACATAATTTCAATTATGTTTAATCTTGCCCCATACTTTTTGCATAACTCTGTTCATACTGATTAATACCCAAAATCTTGCAGCAGACATGAATTATAAAATAAATGTATGGACAACTAAGTGCCCAACTTAAATATTTCCTACACTGCAGTTTAGTGCCATAGTTTTCAAACACTGCTTTAAATCCAACATTTCTTAGTAATTTTTGTTTTGACAATAATGATAAAATGTTTATATTAGGAAAGCTTAGATTTTATTTCATGCCAAATCATGATAATGCTTTGCTGCTCCTTTAAGTAAAGTGAAAAACTTTTAAACTTTTGAAAATGTACTTTACTGGATACCTTTTAATTAGGTTAAAAAATGTGTTTAAATGAAAGCTATTCAAATTTCTGCAATAATTTCCAGTTCACAAAAGTACTTTTACCTCTCATGGAAGCCCTCTAGGTTGGTGAGTGTCTAAATTCTATTTTTTGTTACAGTGGTGTAGATCTAGTGTAACTTTATTCACTTGAAAGAAGTTGTACTGCAATAAAACAACCAGCAGCCAAATATCCAAAGATTCTGCATGGTTGCATGGTCCTTAAAACAGGGAGATAAAATTCACATATATTTTGCTGTGTAGATTTCTACACATAAACTACTAACTTCCACTTTTTCCATTTCCAAGCCCATTAAAGTAATCAGTTAAGAGAAAGGCACTTTAAACAACTCTCTTCTTCTATTGCAATGTCATCCGCTTAACTTGGTTTTGTTAAAGTGCATCTTTATCATTCTACTCAAACACAGCTGCTTTTTTCCCTTGACTTGCTTCTTTTTTTGCCTTTGTCAGTCTGGTTGTAGATTCTCTTGGGCAAAGACCAGCTGTTAATATGCACAGCAGCTCCCTCTGTAATCAGTAGTTTTAAAAGGTTGTTACTAATGTTCTTGGAGGACTACCACAAATGATGAATAAGCAGAAGCTTACACCTTTGAGATTAGATTGCACCCTCTCATTTTCCAATCTTTGTGCATGAAATAAAACCTTGGTCATATATAAACACAATTTACCCAAAATTACACTCAACCATCTTCTCATTTGTTTCAAATGGGTACTTTTTCCTAATGTTGTGTTCAAGTCACTGCATTCTGTGACAAAAAGTGAGCTTGTCTTGCTTGTCTAGTTCTTCCCTTCAGGGGCCCATCTCATTAAAAGCCTTTTTGGTGCAGTATACTCTTTCACAATCCCTCCAAGAAAATGTAGAAAGGATCTGATACTGCAGCTTTTCAATGTCTTAAAAATCAGTACGAGGGTTCACAATATTATTTAAAACAACCTGACATGGAAGTAAATTCCTTTATTATGCCAAGTATTTTATGAATTATTAATTATCCATTACACTATTGCCTGTAATGGGAACATTAAAAAAACAGACAGAAGTACTTTGAAAGGTGAAACTTCAAGTGGTCCTGCCCTGAAAGCCAAAAGTTTAGAGCTGCATTAGTATTTATAATAAAACCTCTCTACTAGTTGTGGGTTTGAAAGTTTATGGTAGCACCACAATGAATAGATCAGTGAGGGGATTCATATAGGAAGAGGAAGGAGGCAATAGACACATTTGGATGAAGCATAGCTGCAGTGGCTAAAAATATCTCTGCACAATGTTGTTAATGGCTTACTGCATTGATCTATTCAATTTGTGTTATTTAATCAAGTACACCATTTGACACTTTATCATAAGCTTGTATTGGTTAGAAGTGTTCAGCTAAATGTTTAATATTGCTAATGGTATTTCCATGTCATATTTCACTTTACAGATTGCAAATATAATAGTGTGGATAAATTCTAGGTATTTCAGACTTTGGAGAGCGCACTTTGAGACTAGTAATAGGAAAGGCCAAAAGGGTAACTGAGTTTATAATGGAAAGAGTGTGAGTAGCAAATAATTGTGCCATAATTAAAGAAAATACAACATGTCATCATACTTCTAGGTGGAAAAAGCAGGAAACCAATCACATCTGGCACTAATAGTTCCAGTGCAGTGTAAATCTAACAAAATAGTAATAAAGGCTATACTTTCCGAATGAAAATATTTAGGTGTTCACACTCGGACTTTGCAAGCCTTTGTCTTGCTTCAATTTACTCATCAGTTTTTTAAATATAGATATAGTTTTAACAGTCTTGTAAAAATGCATTTATAAGTTCAGTGCTCACTAGATTGCACATTTTTTATAATAAGGTAAGGCCCATACGTTATATTTGCAATACGGACAAAAACCACTATCTGTGTTCTTGGCAGCAGTGAATAAAAAGTACTGTAAGAACTGAACATAATCTGTACAATTAATAACGTGCTGTTGTCATTGGACTGCTGACATAATTAGAAAGATCTTTTAAAATCTGTCAGCAACAACGAACTGTTGTTTGTCCAGCTGTATTCTGGTTTCTGTGGTGTTCAAAACAGGATTTAGTTTGCAAATGAATCAAGAAGGCCAAGGCCAAAATCACATTTCACTAAACCTAAACACACTGTGAAACATTAATCACGTGGCCTGGTTCTTGGTTTATCTCTTCTGTATAAAATACACCCTCAGATTTTTACTCTGGTTTAATTTGAACAAAACCTCACTTAGTATTAGCAAAATATGCATGATCAAGAAGTTCAAGATTAGCCTAGTATATGATCCACCTCAGATTGCAAACAAGTAATTCAGACAAACCATTGGGTAAAACATATTTATCAATGAGACATTAAGCTTCATAAATGGTAGCAATGACTAAATGCTACAGAAATGCATGGTTTAAATGAATTTTCTCACTCATGTGTACCATACTGCCTTTTAATGAATTTTTTCACTCATGTGTACTGTACCTTTTAAATATTTCTAAGTCTGGGAGTAGATAAGTGCTTGACTGCAATATGATCACAGTAAACTGTTTATTGGTATTAATACTTCTGAAACTAGTTTACTGGTTACATTGGAACTGACTCAATTTGCTTTGAGGGCCATTTGTAGCTCAACAGCCTTATGTCTTTAGCCTTCCATCAGCTTTTCCATGAAAAAGCATCTAATACATATAAATAATCCACTCCCTGCATCACACAGCTCAGCCTGTGTTATGGGGGGAACCATTATTGCATAATAAGGAGTTAAGTTACATATTTATGTCTACCAGTAGTATTTACCCAGTGAAACTTTTTATTTCAGCTTTTCCAGTTACTCTCAGAAATGACTGAAGAAAATACTAATTGAAGAAGGAACCGCACTCATTCATTAAACCTCTGTGGTCTCCCACCTTTAGACCTGTAGAACCACAAGTACCTTGAGAGAAACATCCCAAGACCCGTAGGTGCAGAGCTACTCCAACAGAGTAAGCTGGCACTTTATTGCCTTCAAGAACAATGCAACACCACAGATTCAAGTGCAAAGGAAAAATGACCTTGGAATTCAAATTTCTAGCTAAAAATGGAGTCAGTCAGGATTCAGTGCTGAGCTTGTCCACAAACCTTCACTGCAATCCTAAACCAATTGATCAAAGTCCAAATTTTGTCACTGTCCCATGAAAACGTTTCCTTGCCCCTTGAACAACAATAGTTGAGCCTTAAGTAAAAGACATCTACAGATAAAAATGTACAAAATTGCAACTCCATTCCTAACTCAAGTGAACATTAAAACCAGTACCTGAATACCAGACTTGTCTCTCTTATCCATTCAAATGGGAGTAGGATAATGTATTAGTCTATGGATGGGCAGTACTCAATACAACAAAAGTTCTAATCCTTGTTGAGAGACCACATGTAATCTTACCATAGATTTAAAATTAAAGGGTCCAGGGAAAAAAAATGCTGAAGTACATAAAATAGAAGACAAAAACCTACACCAGCAATTTCTAACCACTCTGCATAAACAAAATACTACCATTTCCAATCAACTCTCCTGCCCAGCCTGAATAGAGAATATTTAGAATTTGGAACTAGCATATGTTGAAGATCATATTATGTAGTTTGCACAAGAAATTGTATTCACTAACAAAGACAGTAATAAAACTTGTTAAATGTTAGGTCCAAACTAATTTTACCAAAGCCTTTATGATTATCATTTCCTGGAAACATTTAGACTTCTTTTTTTCTGCAGTAAGAAAAGAGAACTGAAAATCTTGAACATTTTACTTCAATTTTTAAATTAAACAAAATAAAAAAGCCTTCTTACTAGAAAGGAGACACATTCACTGGTATTTTCAAATAAGTTTGCATTTCTAAATAATCCCCAAACACTAAGCATTGCTCTTCATTTGCAAAATTAAGAGTCAGGTACAGGGCAGTTTTTCCCAAACAGATGGAACAGCACCTGGAGATTCTATTCCCACTACACAGTAACACACCCAGGCAAGTCACAAGAGTCAGTAAGTCTCAAAAAGTAAGGCAACAGGCTCCATTTTGTTCAAAAGCAAGTCACCATTACCTGAAAATGCCCAACTGTCTATAATTGAAGAAATCCTAAGAAATATTTAGTTAAAAATCTCAACTTATAATTCTCATTGTTGCGGAAGAAAAAGCAGATACAAGCCCACAGCATGTGCTCTCAGCCCAAAGGGCCCACTGCATCCTGGACTGCCTCAAACAAGGGGTGGGGCAGAGGCTGAGGGAGGTGATTCTGCCTCTCTAACTCTGCCCTTGTGAGACCCCACCTGGAGCACTGCATCCAGCTATGGAGTCCTCAGCACAAAAAAGGCACTGACCTGTTAGAGCGGATCCAGAGGAGGCCACAAAAATGATCACAGGGCTGAAGCACCTCTCATACAAAGACAGGCTGAGAGAGCTGGGGTTGTTCAACCTGCAAAAGAGGAGCTCCAGGGAGACCTCATTGTGGCCTTTCTGTGCTTAAAGGGGGTTAGAATAGGTTACCCAGAGAAGCGATGGATGCCCCATCCCTGGAAGTGTTGAAGGCCAGGCTGGATGGGACCCTGAGCAACCTCATCTAATGGGTGGTATCTCAGGCCATGACATGAGGGTTGGCACTAGGTGATCTTTTAGGTCCCTTCCAATTCCCACCATTCCACAATTCTATGACTCTTAAGAAGTTCTGAAGAACCTTATCACCTGCTACCTCCATGTCTTTCAGCACAACCCACTTTCTCATCTTTCCTAACTTTCCTAAATTGGCCTGAAGTTGTCCAACAGAGTGCTAAGCTATGTGATCTGTTTTGGATTTGTAATTCCAGTGATGTCATAGCGCTGACCATGCCTTGTGCTTGTTTCCCTTTTAAACACCATTTCATCTGTGGGCTTGGTCCTAAGCCCTCTAATTTAAAGCTCTCATGACTCAATTTCTCTCTTACTGTTGCTAATAATTTACAGTAGATTTTTATTCTCTGAGCATATGAAAGTGAAGTGTTCCTAATGTAATAATCATGTGTATGTGTTTCTTCAAGTTGGTGATACAGTGCTTATTGTTGTCCAAAGGACAGGAACAAAAGCAGGCAGCCCTGGCTCAGCATATTGGAATGTGCACACAATTACTCTGATTTTCTCAGCTCTGTGTCAACAGCTTTCCTTGCAGAGCAAAGTTGACAATTCATTGTGTTTAAGGAATTTTACTTCAAGAAGTCTGCTATGTTTCGTGTCTGCATAATTCACTTGCAGATAACATTCAATATTATTATCTTCATGTTAATATTTGCTTTAGAAATTGCAATCAAGCAATTAACACAAAATTGCCTTTTATATGGTCAACTAGGCTGGAAAGATATTCAGTAGGAGCCCTCCCTCATTCCCCACATTGTTTTTCTGTTGAGAGATTTTAAAACCTGCAGTTAGAAGTAAGAAAAGGACAAGAAAGAATTATCTCCCTCGGCTAAAAAGGGCATCATGCTTAAAACACTCATTTCTGACATGCTCAGTTCCCAAGAAGCCCATATTCAAGAAGTGAAGCACTTGCACAGAATGATACACTGTAAGAGTGGCATTACTTAGTCCAAGTCAAACACAAAAGTAACCTATTTCTTCCCTTAAGCACCAAACAAGGGAAAACCATCACTTAATCTTTGGCATTTGCTATTTAACTTGTAAACCATGGCTCAGTAGGGAGACTTGCAACTTCTAACCTGTAAATGAGACTTTTTTGGAATAGAATGGACCAAACTCTCCCCTCTACGCTGCATGAAACCAGAATAAAATAACTAAAAAAGAATTTATTTTTTTTATAAATTTACAAAAATCCTGAAGGAAGTTAACCAGACCAAATGCAATTAAAAAACCACATTTTTTTCATGGAGTACTTTTCAGAACTGAAACAAACTTTTGCAAACTAATTCAATTGCTCTCTCTCTTGTATGACAGAAAATTTCTGTATACTCCCATCCCTAGCAAAGCACTATGTAGATATTACTTACCCATTTTGTATGCACCTGTACTCACCAGACCAACACGTATCTTACACCTGGCAGTTACTGCCATTCCAAATCCATAGTCCTGTGCTGCTCCTAAGGGCAGCCTATGGTCTGTCTTCTCACTGAGAAGCTTTTGTACATATTTAAATGTTCCAATATCCTTTTTTCCTAGTAGGAATAAAAAAGGCATGCAACAAGTGTGGGAACAGAACTATGCAGGCAACAGCAGGTGCAGTTACATTCATGTATATTTTCAAATAGCTCAGTTAAAATTAATTAAATGGAGTTTAAAGTATTCCCAGCTGCTTCTGTGAAGGTGTGACAACATTGTTTTTTTCAAAACCTGGGTTCAATCTTCTTTGCTGTTATTTGTTTTAATCAAGCACTAGATTTTCAACAGAAGCATGTATGCCAAAATATCACAGCCAAAAACCCTAAAGACTTCAAGTTAGAAATGCTACCACAACACATCAACATCATTGCACTGATTTCTCATATTCTCCTAGTGGAAGAGGATGCAGCTGAGGAGGCAACCTAACTCAGTGATGAAGCTACTGAGTGACTGTGATAGTGCAATGATTATGAAACAGGGAAAACAGAGAGATGTACTCCTTTTCAGAAATATCTTTGAGCAGTTAATTGGTCTTAAACCCTCTAATTTTATGGTAATATCTTAAAAATTAATCAGGCAGAGCTGCTTCTAGCCCTATATTAAGACAAACATTTTAAGCTGTGTTCAGATCACATCTGCTATTCTTCTTTAAAAAATTTAATTAGTGATTCAGATAAATTATATCTAAAAATTACTAATATGTTGAATGAAAACCTGTCTGGGAGCCATAAATTAACTAGTACTAAGTACTAAGATGCAACGTCATCAAAATCTACCTTGCATTTCATGTACCAGTAATACCATCAACTTTAATTTGCCAGTTCTGTGGATTTTTCCTATGGAATTCACTAAGAACTGCTTTAGTATGATCTATTATGGCTAGAACCTTCTTTGCAATAATGCAAACAATTGCTCATAAGCATTAGAAAAATCTGTCTTTATCTACCATAGTGCTCCAAGTAATAAAAAGTCATTTTACAGCAAATAATCAAAAGCTGAGAGTGGGATAAGATAACTAGATCTTGGGAAGCAAGTAAGATTTGAGATTTTCTAACTATTCTATAAAGTATTTTTAAGCTTTCTTCTTCCCCTTTTAAATATCCAATTTTTCCCCTTTTTACATCCCATTTCCATTTAAATTCCAAATAGAAGAGCGATATAAAAATATGAAAAAATTCATTAAAATTAATTTATCTCTGCAATTGCTTGAGAACCCTCAAATCAGCAAGTTACATTAAATATTGTAATGTAATTAATTTCCATGTAATTTAATGTAACTTAAAAGTTAGCACTTAAGTAAAGAGTGACAAATCACAAGATTACTTGTACGTACAGCAATTACTCTCACTTACAAAACAAGAAACAGTTCATTTGAGGATGGCTGTAAGTGTAAAACCAAGACACAGAAAGCAGAAATTCAGCTTTGGATTCTTGCTTCTAACACATAAATATAACACTTGAGGACTCACTTTCCCTCAGCTCTCTTCTGTTTTCAAGTAGATTATCATTCAGCAAAAATGCTGAACTACTTTATGGTCTCACCTTTTACTGAGAGAAATCTCAGTATAAGAACCATATATTTTATTTGGAAAGGGTAAGAACCCAGGTCATCTTGCTCACAGATGGCAGCAGCAAAGAACTGAAAGTACTTGACTAGCACATTGACTACCAATGTGCATCTTTTCAAAGTACAAGCAAATCATGATGAGCAGATATAAACTTTAAATCTGAAGAACCTTCATAACTTAGATTAAAACCTCACTTTGAAATAATGGGAAAACAATCTCTTCTCGTTTATCCATCTGCTGTTACTGCAAAAGTACATTCATGTAGTTAAGCAAGCAACTGATTTTGCACCCGGGCGTGGTTTTGAACTGTGATAAATTAGAACAATTTTACCACTGGGCAAGAGCTATGGAATTTATATGTCCTTTTATTATAGTTGTTTAACTGGGTGGCTGAGCAATTCCCTAGATGATCCAGAAACTCCCCAGCTAGTCATCTACACTGGTGAGAATAGATCTGCTGGAGACACGTCTGAACTCCTAGTTGCCCTAAAGACAAAACCAAAAATATTTACCTTTTTTCCTCTTCAGTTTATAGACAGATGTAAATATTGTTAACCTTCATTGAACTGCATCTAAAAGAGTTTGAGTGTAAAGGTCACCTTAAAAAATGAACAAACGGGCACACAAGCATTAGCACACTAGAAGTAATAAGAGAAATAGGGACTGAATAAACTGAAAAATTAGTATCTCATTAGTGTCTTTTTTATTTCTACTCAATTTTAAAATAATACCAAAGAATTCTAATATAAAACTTGTAAAGCAAAATTATATAACTTATGTTTCACAGATATGACTAGATTCAGATTTTTAAAAATCAATCATTCCAATAAAAGCAAAAAATACGCTTAATTAGTACTTTAAAAACTTCTGTTTGTACAGATCTTTAATAATCCTTCATGAAACACAAATGTCACTTTTATGTAATGGTAAAAGAGCCCATGTTTAAACATTAATTTCCAGAGTTATAATATGGTACTAATATATAAGTAAATTTACTGTGCTGAAGACTTGGAGAGAAAAAAAATGCTTTAGTTTCAGATTGTAAGCAAGTCTCTTGCTCCTGCAGTTCTTATTTGTAATCCTCACATGAATCAAAACACTTACATTTCCAAAAGTCTAATTTGAACATCTTTCCTGAAACTTGACTTATTGTCCTGTGCATCTTCCACTCCTTTGATAAAACTCTGGAAAATACTTTTACAAATTGCTAATTTCTATTTAATGCCACCTTAAGAACTGTCACATTGAATTTACAATAAATTTTCTGGGCATACAACTTCAGCTGTAGCATACCAAATGCCAGTGCTACCAGCACTGCAAGATTCAGCTCCTTCAGGATTATTTCAGCCAGAAAACACCATGCCCCTGTCTCCATCACATTTGCCAGCAAAATTCTCTTCTTTCTTAGTCCAAACTGGACTTCACACTGAACATTAACATGCCTTTTCAAAACACATATTGTAAGTTCTAAGTGTGCCATAAGATCAGTCTTCCATAAGTGTTTTTTTTTTTCAAACTGTCTGAATGCTTTGCATCTGATGCCTCTATCCTCTATGGTACAAACACATTCTTTTTTGTCCCCCGATTTCAAGAAGGGACGGAGAGATCAAGCACCAGATCTAACAAAAAAGATTATAAAACAGGGGTTGAAATACAAATATGTAAAAAAAAAAAAATCTAACACCCTGAACATGATGCTGAGGCTCTCAGCAGAGATCAATGTAAGAATGTGGCTGAAATCACTTTTAATTAAACTGCAGATGCTGACCAGCCTAAACACTGCATTTTCTTCAATAACCAGCAAATACGGACAGAGGGATGTCAAGTGTCATACTCTTTGGTAGCATTTCTTTCAGATCTGCATGTCCACATTTCCTCTAAAACAAGGTGTCTACTCCCTTCCCTTCTTTTAAAAGACCGAAGGAAGTTCAGTCTGCCTTTTTTTGCCTTTATCCAGGTTCTAATAGTTAGAACATCCATATAGGAAAAAGGAGGACCAGGAATCATTTCCTGTTTTTTTCTAAGAAAATATTATAGAAAATATCTTTCTGTCATGTAGCATAGCTTGGGTGTGGGAGATTCAGTTTTTTCTGCTGAACCTATAAACCAGATGACACGTCAACGTGAAATTGTTTTCATATACTAAAATGCATTCATTTTGGCACACAGGGTTGGTTTATTCTTGTAGTTTTGCCTGGGTGATTATAGAAAGGTAGAAGGACAAAATACATTATTGCCTTTTACCACAGAGTCTCTGCCACAGCAAGCATGACAGAATACCTACTGACTGTCTCCTGCTTTAGCCACAAAACATAGTGAATCTTCTCTGCAGCTGGGTGGTCCCAAAGGAATACATCCAAATAGAGTATGTTATACTTAGTCCCTTAATACTGTATCCGAGGTAAGACTGCTTGTAAGGGAGCACCCAGGTTCTCACACAGGCTGCTCAACAGGGCAATTTCTTTCTAATTTTCAATGTGCCCTTGATAATGCCAATGCCAACAGTTCTCTGCGAGTGCCAGAGCTGGAAGAGGGCTGGGGGTGACTGGGTGACAACCCACAACTTGGTGTCAGCTGAGACTGGGCAGCTGCCAGGCCATGGCTGGGATCCACTGGGAAGGCTGATAGTGATAGGAATATGGATAAACACACATAGTCAAGACTGAAGGAGATCATTCTCCTCAAGGTATGTTACACATTTTTAACACAATAATCACTTTGGAGATGTGGATTCTTGTGTTGGGAAATGAGTGAAAAAGAGTCAAGACATTTTCATTTAGATTTTCCTATGTCTCCTGGGAAAAGAAAGGAGGAAAAGAGGTGATCACTTTAAATTCCAGGTCTGTGTTCAGATTCTACTTTCTATTCAAAGCACATGAAATACAAGAAGGAGTGAGGGGAAGATCTACATTATGTCTTTGTGCCAACTTGGTTTCCATTGAAAAGTTACTGGAGAGGAAAACTTAAAAATCTCTAGGTTACCCATAGATATTATTGTTGAAATGTGCCATTCCTCTTCTTAACACTTAATGCAAATTCAAATTTCCAAGAAGGTTTTCATAAAGTTTTTGTAAAAAGACACTATATGGCTTGAAAGAGATGCTGTTCAAAATCACAAGAGGACTGGTCAGAACTGTTGTCCAGACTTTGCAACAGGAGTTTACCCTTTGCCTGCAAAGAAGGCCATGCAGACCTACTGTCTTCTTGTCACTGAATCAGATGCCAAGACACATGAGACACAGCAATTTCTGTGTCTCTAGATAGCTGTTAGATTACCATAATAAAAGGAAGAATTATAGTATGTCTTGTCTCCTAATGATAGGTTAAAATGATACAAAAGTCTTCTTTTTCATAAGATGTGACAATCATATTTATCACGTACTCTGAACACAATAGCATTTGTGTCATTGTGATAATGAGGTGCCTTATTAGCACTAAGTGTTGAAAAACTCTGGCAACACTGTACAAAAGCTTTAAACAAGGAATTTTCATCCAAAATAATATTGCCTTACTAAGCTTTTGACAGCTGTACTGTTATGACTCTGCAAAGACAGTTAATTGTGAGTTGCTCTTATCCATAAAATACAGCAATTGAATTTTACAAATGTGACATAATTATTCTAAATTTATGCTGCTTGTTTCGACAATCAAATGATTTGTCAAATTTTAATCTGGGAGCACAAGTTACCTTTGGGGAGGTGGGACAGAGGAGCTTAGTTTCTGTATTTGAATGCAAAGTGGCTCAGCTGGCGATGGCCCAGGCACCCTGCAGGCACCTCCTGAAGGAGCTGCCCCTGCCGCTGGGGGCGGGAAGGGCTGGAGGTCTCTCTTCATGCGTGAGAGCTGTTTATGGAGCTGGCAGTGATGAACTGTGCTGCTAAATGAAGTATTTAGGAATATGGAATTAAGTTGTCACTGTAATGAATTATGTGTGATTTTACCTTTAATTTAATACATCCTAAATTCCTTGTGAACTAAAAATACACTGTACTTCCAAATTACTTAAAAGCCTGTTCTGTTAATTAAGAGCTGCAGACCAATATAATGTGCTAAACTTAGTGTTGGACAATTAGCTTTACATTTCTATACAAATGGAACTGTGTTAAATGAGCAAGAAGAGCACAGTATTTTGTGGTACATTGACACCCCAATCTATTTTCAGGGATCTTGGTGTAATATTATGTTCAGTGAATTTACTGTAGATTTATGCTGGTATTAATTAAGATTAGAATTCGGACTTTGAGTTTTAATCCACCTTGGTTTTTGTGTGCATGTTTCATTATAACTTAGTATAAACTGTTATTAAAATATTTCTATTATACAGAACGGGTTAAAATGTTTGGAGTTTAGTTACAGATTTTTACTGTGTTGCATTCCTCTGAAAGTATTAAATTTTTATCTAATATTTTATTCATGCTCACACTTGAGAAAAACTATCCAAAAAAAAGAGAAGGAACATTTAAAGCGGAGTAATTTCTCACTGCAATTTAAATACAGGGCTTGGTTTCAGTTCCTTGAGCCTGATTCTATGCCTACTAACACAAACTGATCATCCTTGAAAGTAGAACTAATGAAATTTTTT
>JAWWLZ010000004.1:19724622-19774178 GCA_035041345.1 Poliocrania exsul
TTCAGTTCCTTGAGCCTGATTCTATGCCTACTAACACAAACTGATCATCCTTGAAAGTAGAACTAATGAAATTTTTTCAAAGTTTAAAAAGTTACACAAATATTTCACTTCTGTCTTTTTTCCCATTGAAACTAAAAATCAAAATGTGTCATGACTGTTAAGTGAACTGAAGCTTAGAAAACAAATAAGATCCACTATTACAGAACTAATTTTGACAGGTTAGTTTGAATTCATGAAATACAATATAGAGCTTTTAAAGTCTCATTAGTGCAACTTTATAAGCTTTCTCCTATCACTACAAAAAAGATTTTTCTGCTATAGGATAAGTTTAAATACAGTTTCTAGCCATAGCCTGGGATTTTTATGGAAGTTGCTCATCTTCTGAGGAGTGAGAGGCAAGCCTATTTCCTTTCACAATGTTGCAAGTCTCTGGTAAGTACTCCTCATCTAAAATATGGTGGCTTAGATAAAAATAAAGACAATATAAGCAACACTTGTATCCATTTGCAACCTTTAGGAAAGTAGTCTTCATGACTTCCCAGGCAGATCTCAAGAGTCCAGGATCCTGGTCCTGCCTGAGCCTGGAAAGTGATGGTCTGGGAGTCTGCTCACAGGCACACAGTGGCAGCTTTGCAATTTGGTTTCTATAGCAAGATACCAGGTCCCACATTCTCATTTGGCCTCAAACTGTCTACAGCATAGATAAAATTATCTTATAAAAGAGCAAAAAGGAAGGAAGAACTAATACTTAAGGTTTAACTTCTCTGTCAGTATTGCCCACATGCTAACTAGCAGATGTCGAAAAATTGTGAGATCCAGCATCTTCAGGGTCTGCCTTTCTTAAAGATGTATTGGTACTTTCAATGGCCACATACTACTGTCTCTCTCCACAACACTGTCTCAGCACCTTGATCTGGGCCCATCACTGTTAAAGAGAGGGAGCTTCTTTTCACCTGGGGAGCTAGTAAGGGAATTGTTAGTGATGTGGAAAGGCTAAATCTGCAATTCCTGGTATATTTTTGGTCCCTGTTCTTGATTCTCTTTAACACTTTATCAAACTAGTCTGTATCAGGAAACACTGAGCTTCTTAAAAAGCATCCCAAAGAGTACATGATCATTTCTTGCAGTGCTGTATTGCTGAAGTGAGCAGAGTCCAATCTATACATGTCACATTATTCGAGCAATATTGCTGAAACTGGAAAAAAAAGGATTTGTTTCTCTTAGATAAATATTTTTGGACAACTCGGAATGTTAACACACAGTATAGGCAGTTCAAAACACCAACAAGAATATGGACTCACATTTCCCTTTATATTCAAGCTTAGTATAAAAAAAAGGCTGAGGCAAAACTCCCTCGATTAAGAACCTGGAAATTATCTTTACTGTCATGATATCAACAGAACTAAGTATATATTCTATGTAAAAGCTTGAAGCACACAGAAGTGCCTGGACTTACAATGATCACTTTTCCAGTGATGTGCAGACAAAGGTCACACAAGTCACCCCTGTGCAGGTGCCTCAGTGACCAGTCATCAGCCACACATCACCTGGGGCACTATGAAGAACACAGGGTCTGAGGCTTACTCACAAATAGCAATTTCTAGCACTGCCTGTACTTTCCACACAATGCAATACAGAATTCAGTCTTGGGTCAGAAGCTCTACCAAAAGTTTGGATCACTGTCAGCTGCCACATGACCTTTAACAATTCTTACCATCCAGGAACTTAAGCATCAAGAAACACCCTCGAAACAAACAGACAAAAAAAAAAAACACTCTCCACAAATCTACAGGAAAAATATGACTTCCAGAAATGAGGGCTCAGTTGCCACAAGTAATCATACTTATCCTAAGTGATCAATATAAACCTCTGAATCAGGTTTAATCTGAAAAGCTAAACGTATGAACTACTGTCTCTAAAAAGAAGTAACATCCAACTTTCAAAAACAGATGAAAAAAGAAAATCTAAACCCTAACAATTTTTTTTTCACTTGACCAATCAGAAAAACTAGTCTCACATAAATTTGGTGCAGTTTTGTTAAATAATTAAGAAAATATCAGGTAATTTTCCTTAAACAAAGAAAAACTCAAACCAGCAAGATTTTTCATAATACTGTGCCTCTAGTAGTCAACAATGAGCCCCAAAATAGCCCCCTTCTCCTCTGTCTTGTTTTGAAACATGGCACTGATACTGTTTATTCCCCATTACTCTATCTGCCTTTCAGAATTTCCTGCTGTTTTCCCTCATAAACACATGCATCTTTAATCAGCACCTAAATCACATGTTTATTTTATCAGTCTCCAAACCATGCAGTTCAGTTTCAGTTCAACCCTAACACTTTCTGTTGTGGACAAAATTCATGAGAGTTTTCAGCTATCTTTTAGAGAATTGAATGGATATCCTTGTATAGATATAAAAAATTACTACAGCCAACATGTCTCTCTCCTCTCCTGATGATTCACTGGTCATTATATTTCCATGCCTTCCAATCAGTGGTGCTGAGGTTTCAGACACATGCAGCGATCCAGGCAGCTGAAGGAGTCATGTTTCCTGTTTGCCAGCCCTGTCACGGCAGGCTGTTTCTTCCTTCATGCCCTGCTCTCAGTATGACTCTGCAACTGATGGGATATCACAAAGACACGAACAAGCAGTCAGGGATCAGTGAAGGGACAGAAAGAAGGCTCAGCAGTGGGAGATCCTCAGTTTGACATCACTGCCAAAGGTTTGCAGATACAGCCTGGAGCATGGGCAGCAAGCAGCATAAGCATACCTTGACTAAAGAAACAAGACATTGGATTTCCCATCACAAAGATACAAAAAGCCAACTTGATATTGGTTCATACAATTCAGGGTAATTTTGATGTTTTAAGCTACACCAGGTAGTGAAAGGCATGCAAAGGTCAAGTCCTGAGAACAGCAGTTTTCTGCCCCACACCACTGACACTCCATTTTACCCCCTCCTCACCAGCTGAGGACCCCTCAAACTAAAAAACTTAGAGCAATGAACCAGTTTCTTGCTGATCATCATGAATTAATAGACATGGGTATGTAGCAGAATATGAACCTGTCGGTTCACACACACATCTAGATGAAAGCCCAGATAACATTTATGTCACAAGTAATTATTTAAATGTGTTAACCCTTGGAGGTGAAGCACTATCAAGATGATTTCAGCTAGACTACACAGCACCTCTTCCCTTAAATCAAGGTTGTTATCCATAGTAACTATACTGCTAAAAACCATACAGAAAACCAAACTCTATAACAAATTAGCAATGGACTCTAAGCTTACAAGGACTTTAAAACTAGAGGTTGTTCCTCTCCCTTCTCACCCAATTGATTTCACCAGCAAGTGAAAAGAAAAATTAAACCTATGCAAATGTGTCCAGCTTTCAAAAACAACAGCAAAAATATATTGTTCCCTCTTCTGTTTGTGTGTATGAAGGATATGTACTGACTTCATGGAATTACTCCAGCAAGCTGTGAATGATGATGCATGAAATGAAAAAATCTCAGTCCAGTGCACAGGAAGAATACAGAGAACAGCAGGCTGTCAACAATACACTTTTTAGAGGAAAATGGATATACACCACATCTTCTTTGGATGCGACTGTGCTGAATTCAGTCAACAAGATCCAATGGTATCATATGTGTAAGCAGGGGGCACTTCCAGGTACCTGTTGGACAGATTCCAATTCTGCAAGACAGCACTGAATAATTAATAATTAGTTCAAAATTCATTTTTTATCAAAAATAATATTTTCAGTCTCAGCTGAAGGCAGTTGTAAAAAGAGTCAGCTGGAGACTTGCCAAAGTGATGCATGACAGTGTCCCATTAGATTAATAGTCAGAACAAAATATCTATTCATCGTCTATATTCTCCACATCTCTACTTTACTCATCTGTTTGATTGCAAGAACAGGCAAATTCCAGATAACGGAGACAAATGAATAAACCCTTTTTGCAAATGTCCAGCCACTGACTACAGCCTCAGTCAGGCCACAAAGCCCACCTCCCTAAAAACCTGTTTATCAAGATTAAACTTTTCAGATGCAGGACGATGAGGAACATGTTACAAAGCTTCAAAACCTGAGAATATACAGCATATTCACTCCTGCAAGTCGGAGATTACACAGTACTAAATTCTTCCAAAACTAAGATTAAGCCTCTTTTGGAGTGCAACATGTTCTAGAGATATGACTGACTCTCTGATACCATGGGCATTCAGCACAGCTGATCCTTATTCAGGCTGCCTAAAGGGAAAACACAGAGGCTCCCCATATGGCCATGTTACAGGTACACTGGGAGTGCTGCATCTTGAAGCCCTGTGTGAGCAGACACAGGTTTAGAGCAGCTGACAGCAGAGGTATGTTTCCCCTTTGGGAAGGCAGTACACATGGATGCTCATGGACTAAACACAAACACTTATTTTAGGAGGAAAATTATCATTCTTATCTTACTACTTGAGCATTGCAAAATTACACAGTCTTCCAGAAAAGATTCAACAATATATGCCAAGTACAATCACAGACACCATGAGGGTACAGTGCACACACACGTAACTACAGATCCAAGTACCTTGCACAGGGGAGCGCAAAGCTAATCAGCATCTCATTCAGCTCTGCTAGGGATGTGCAATAAGACAAAGATAAATAGCACTGCTTGAAAAGCCAGGCAGATGATTCCCACTACAACAAATGTTTCCTATTATTTCCACACAGTACATAAAGAACCAGTTGAAGTAATTTAAAAAGAAAAAGTAAGTTGTTATTATAAGTCTAAACAGGAACAACACAGACAACAGTGATGAAAAAGGGCTCTAACTTCTAAAATTGTTTGTTTCTTTATTCTGTATAATAAACATTTTCTGAAATTGTCACACCATTTTTTGCCATGCTCGCAAATCAGATAAGGTATCACCTCTCAGAAAATTTGCCAACAAATTTCAAAGACGTAAGATTGTTTCTATAGAATTAGTCCAGTCTGAACTTTGTGTGAGAGAAAAACTATCCATCAATTATGGGTCCCATTTAAAACAAAACCTGGAGGATGAAAAAGCTCAAAGGAATTGAAAAGATGCACACCTAAATAAGCAAGCTCTAGACTGGAGTCTTTAAGAAAATTATTAAGGGAAATTGTTTTCCTTATATGAGTCAATATATTACTGGTAAATAAAATTTCCATGTATAGAACCCCATCTCATTAAAAATGTTTCTACAGCATTAAAATAACAATCCTTTCTCTCCTGATGATCACAGTCATTACTGCACAACTTCTTCTGGGCACTCATGACGTTATCCATCAGTTTGTTTTTACAGACCTGTCAAAGATGCTAGAGCAGGACCTGAAGTTATAATTTATCTGCTGCATTTTTCCCCCTCAAAACACTTCCACAGAGTATCTGCCAGAAGGCAGAGTTTTCTAAAAATATTATCAAATGAGATAAACAAATAGTACCTATGAGTTTCACATTTCAACTAAGTATCATACTACTAGGCATGTACAAGACAAGCATTGGAGAGATAACACCCCCATTAGTGAGATTTAAGAAACATATTTAGGGCTTACATTTTTTTTACACTTGATAGAATATCTTTTATGAAAATGTAGACACATGAGCACCAGATGGAGAGGTGTCATTCTATTGCCAACTTTTTCACCATGTCTTGAGAGAGGAATACAGTTGATTTCTACTTAGCACTGAGAAAGTGAGAGGACAAATCCTACATTGCCGTCTAGTACATAATCAACATTAGAAAAGACAAAGTAATTGAAACAGGTTAACTGAGCCATTAAAAATGGCTACCAAAACCTCATTATAACTTCACCAGGAGAAACTAATACTCAGTTTAGGCCTTAGCTGTTATGTATTTCTGCATAAAGATCCAGATATGTTCTCTGAAAGCACACTCCCTCTGGAGAAATTATCCTTGCTTGCTTATCAAGAGACTGTAGTACCTTCTAAGTTCAGTAACACCTTAGTAATGGCACTGAGACACTCTCCAGTCACATCTCAATGCAGATACATTTATTTAATGTTACAAAAGCATTAGAAATAGCAGATAATATTTAATCTTAAGTTACTAGAACAAAATTAAATATTCTACTGTGCCTCTGTGCCTTCCTGTTTGCAGCTGGTTTGTGTTTGTCTTTTTTTTTTTTTTTAATTGGCACTAGTTAAGGCACAAGTCTGTGAAGTCCTGGGAACCTGCCACTGATTTCCAGTAGGGACACGATCTCCAAACATCTTCTGAAGCCAAAGCAGATGCACTGATCTAATGACGTGGCTGTAGGGCCCTGCTCTCTCCCTCTTGGCCAAAGACTGGCCCAATACTCCACTCAGAGCAGAGTCTCTGACAAGAGGCAGACAGCTTCCCTTGATATGTCACCAGAGACCATCTCGGGGGAAGCCTCCTCATCACTATCAGTGAATCTGGACAGAGTCCCAGTGCACTTCAGAAGCTTGACTGCTCAGCCTGTCAAGGAGGATTAGGGTCATGGCCAAAGGCAAAAATGTAGGTTTCCAGAACTTTTCTGGCACAAATTTGGGAAACTTGAAAGTCTGGCAAAGACTTTTTTTTCCCCTTTTTTTTTCCAGGCAGAAATCTGAACTACATAAATGTTGTACTTCTCTTCTTGCACTGCTTTTGCCCAAGTTGTTTTAGAGCAATGTTTTCTGCAGGAATTAACAAAAAGGGATTTTCTTTTTGCCATAAAGTCAGAACAACATGTTTAGTTAAAAAGAAAGTGTATAAGTAAAAGGTAATAGAGATTGGGAGGGCGAACAGAAAGATAGTTTTGCATCACTTTGTTTTTTTAAAAAAAACTAACATTTTCTCTACTACAAAGCATGACAATTTTCAAATAAACTCCAGACAGCTGCATCTGTCATTTCGACTGTTTCATCTCCACTGTATAACCCACAACATCTCTGACATGAGTGTTACTGCTGGAGGCAGGGAGAAGCATGGTAGCGATAGCCCGGACAGCAGAAAGTGGTCCAGCAGCAGTGCCTTCCCAAAACAGCATTACCTGTCGCTGCAGGCACATGCTGGGTTAGGCTGATCATTTATCTGACCCACGTAGCAGAGAAAGAAAAGAAAACAAAACCAAACAAGCTCAATGGCCAGTCCGACCTAAAAATGTTATTAAAACTTGATGAAGACAGTTGCAGGAGTTCCCTTCTTTCCATGGTAACTGAGAATTTTAAGTTCGACAAATCCATGCAATTCTACTGAGCAAAGATGAGAGGGGAAAAAGCAAATTTGGTAAGTGGAAAGTAGGATTCTCCTCAAGCATGCTGTAGCCCAGAAAAAATAAATTCAAAAACTTCCACCACTGTGATCTGTTTCAGTTGAATCTTGTGACCTAAATGCAGCAAAACAAATACTGCTTTTAGGATTGTTTGGGTTTGTTTTAATTTTTTTTCAGCAGTGAGTATTTAGGGAGTTTCAGAGCTTTAATAGCTTTCATTACAATTTGTGAGCTGCCATTATAAGTTACTGACAGAAAGATAATTTTCCTCTAACTACATTCTCAGAATTTTTGTTAATCTCTTACTGATTCATTTAGGTTTCTAGTAAGTCTTATTCAACATCTGATATAAATGAAAAACATACTCTTTCAACTATCTTGCGTGTGCAAGCAATGCCAGGACACCTAACCATTAAAGAGAAAATTGCAAAACTTTACTGCCTCAGATAATTTTCCTATTTATTTCTGCAGAAAGAAATATAATTACTTTAAAGTTTAGAAATAGCAGGTATGTTACATTCTGAATCAATGCTTTAACTTGCAATACATTCGTGCCAAAATTACTTTAGCAAGAAATTTTATATATGCAAAACATATGCATTACTCTGGTAATGAGAATTCAAGGCTACTCACACTTAAATTCAAAAAAGTCTTCCAGATCAAGATGTTAGCCAAATATCAAACTTAACAGCGTGATACCTTTCATAACATTTTCATAACATGTCAGAGCCTGGCATGTACAACAATCAGTCCTAAAAAGTTTTTTACTTTGTTAAAAGATGCACTGATAGGCGCCAATCTCAGACATTATGAGATTAGATTCATTAGAAACATAGAATAGTATGGGTTGGAAGGGGCTTTACAGACCATCTATTTCACACACCTCAAACTGCAGTGAGCTGGGACATCCTGAGCTAAATCAGGTTGCTCAGAGCCCCATCCAATCTGACCTTGAATGTTTCCAGGGATGAGGCATCCCTGGACAAGCTGTACCAGTGTTTCATCACCCTCATCACAAAAAAATTCTCTCTTATACCTAGCCTAAATCTACCCTCTTTTAGTTTAAAACTAGTACCCTTTGTCTTATTGCAACAGGTCCTGCTAAAATGTCTGTCACCATCACTCTTATAATAAGGCCCCCTTAAGTATTGAAAGGCTACAATAAGGCTCCCCAGAGCCTTTGCTTCTAATTAATTGCTATTACATAGGGAATCACTCTGATAAAATTCTAATGACAACAATGAATTTAGAGCAGAATAACCTGAAGAGCTAACAGAATTACATTTTCAAAGAGCAACCCTAGTCCTGGTAATGTCACCACTAAAACTACTGTCATCCATATAATCTGAATTTCATTCTTACTGTTTGACAGCTTTGCAATACAGACTAAGAGCACCCAAAAGCATAATATTTTTTGTAATGTCAAAATTTAAATCTGTCACTAATATGAATTTGAGTAAAAGGCACATTTTTCTTGTTATTGTTTGAGGGTTTATTCCAAAACGTTTGACCCTGGCACTTTTTAACAGATTTCTACAGAACCAACAGTCTTTCCCTGACTTCTCTCAGTTGTGGATCAAGTATTTAATGACCTACATCTCATTCTAATGCAACTGAAACACACAACTTATGACTACTATTACATGATCAAAATATGCAAGGACTGCTTAGAATAACCTCCTCACACTGAAGCTTCTGGAACAGCAACAATGATACAAAACCTTAGATATAAATAAAATTTTAACATAAAAGAGAGTTCAAAATACAGCCGCAGCCATCAGATGTAAAAGACATAGCAAATGTAAAACAAGAGTGGAGTGGTGTGTTGAAAATACCCAGCAAATACTTCTCAGTATCTGCAAGGTAAAGCGTACAGTGAAATTAAGTGACAGACACAGGTCACAAAGCAGACGGAGAGAAGAATTCTACAAGAGAGGGTCAAACGGAAAGATCAAGCTGTTGTTCAGTAAACACAGAAGCAAAATCAAACTATACCAAATGTGACACTTCACCAGTTTCAGTTTTCGAATTTCATCACTGCCCTGAAATACCACCTCTTAAAAAATCTAATTAAATCAGAAATCTGAACTAATTAAATCTTCTATTGTATACTGATATATTCATTTCTTTTAATGTAATTGAGAATTGTGAACCACATCCTGTAGATAAACTGAAGAGTTTGTTATACTAGAATAGTCAGAGATGGTTATTCATGCTCCTATTTTAGCTTTTATAGAAGATTCTGTTAAGATTTCTTACATTGTAGACAGACTGAAAAAGGTCCCAATTGACCATCTTTCCAAGTCACTAAAGTTTCCCATGAAAGCTTGCTTGTCTGTTTGGACTTTATGTAACTAGCCTTGATATAAAGGCTTATTTTTTATTATTGTCATCTAGAGTGCAAAAGAAATGAGAAAATACAGAGTTTAAAATCATTTCCTTTTCAGATATTAATTCTTTCAGGTTTCAGTATTCCATATATCCACTATTAAGTCTTTTATGGCAGTAGCTGGATTATGCACTGCATAATTCCTATCTGTCCTCACAGGAAACAAAACACTATATTGTTCCAATGAAAGAAAGATTCACACACCTCTGTGTCAGTTTACAACTCCTGTTTGACACTAACAAGTAAACTATACTTAGCATGTGTACAACTGTAAATAAAGATATTAAAGATATCTACAAAAACAGTTTCTAACTGTCTTTGGGAGTCTTCTTGGCATCAAAGAAGATAAATTATTGGAAAGGGAACCATAGTCTGCCATAGTCACATTCTAAATCAACATGTAAGAACTACTGAGTTGTAATTATAGCTGCATACAGATGGTAACTAGTGCAAAATTTCAGTACAAATTCCCTTTTACCCAATTTAATCTCTGATGTGTTAAACATAACTCTCTAAAAAGACTGAGCAAAACATGGATATGAGTTGCTTATTTTGGAAAGTTTGAAAGACAAGAAAATCGTGCACCAAATCTCAGTAGATGGTGAGGGGACCGTAATTTATTTCTAGTTAATCCAATCCAATAGTAAATGCTCATTGCATGCCATAACAATACGGTGGACACACAAAGAGAATGATTAACTCCCACGCACATCCCTGTACTTTTCAACTTTAGACCAACGTTTCAGTAAGAATAGAAGACAGTGAGTATGATCTTCCTGAAGCCTGAAAGAAACAAAGGCAGAAGGCTGCCCTGCTGCAAACATTATCACCAAATTGTGGGTCCCAGGGAGGGATAAATTCACAGACCTCCCTGAGGAGCTGCTCAGCCACACGCTGTGCTGTGGTGCGGAGGTGAGCACAAAACAGCACAGTCTTCACCTTGTACCAGTAAATGGTTATAGCCAAGAAATTCTTCACAGTTATGATTAATTCATTCCCTTGGGTACTTGAAATTCACATCTGAAGTATGCATGCATACATGTGCACTCTTACCACCAGTGTGCACATGTGAGAAAGCCAAAGGTCAGAGCATCTGACATAGCCAACATTTATAGGAACTCTGGCAATGCACAGGAAAATATAATTTTGGTTTTTTCTTATGATAATGTCACACACCAAATTTTGAGTTCCTAACATCA
The DNA here is from genome assembly GCA_035041345.1 of Poliocrania exsul. Taxonomy (NCBI): domain Eukaryota; kingdom Metazoa; phylum Chordata; class Aves; order Passeriformes; family Thamnophilidae; genus Poliocrania; species Poliocrania exsul. The sequence goes on from JAWWLZ010000004.1 coordinate 19,735,465, forward strand.
GTCTTCTCAGAATTACTGCTACAAATACTTGCATACAAGAATTAAGAAAACTAGTACCCTCTCAATCATGCGCCTGACAACCATCAACAGTTGAGCTTGATTTTTATAGTAGTTTCAGACAGTATTGTCATGATGCAATTCTCACACTGCTTTAGCATCTGTCAGTGACACAAGTCATCAATGCAACAAGACTGTCAATTCAACAAAATCAACTGTGATTGAGTTGTACCTACCTCAGAAAATTTCCCAACCCACTACTCACAGGCTAACTTGTCAATGTCCTTGCAATAGGTGGCACCACTCACTCTCCTGATAGCCTGATATGTTAATCCTGATTTCAGACAGGTCTGGAGACAAAAATCAATAAATACCATAGATGCTCAAAGTATTGTTTCCAGCAATAAGTTCACATAACTTTATCTGCAATGAAAACATACTGGTATGTATAACATTGAAAACAGAAGGGAGACAAGAAAACAGTTTTTTCATGCTGGTTTTCCTTACTGTGTTTCAATGGTACTAGTAACTCTGGTGTGTCTGATCCTTGAATCTTCCCTTTTCTAAAATTAAACAACAAAAAAATACATCCTCAGAAAAAGTGTTCTTTTAGAGGAGCAAGATTGTATGCTGGTCACTCTTGGCCCTCACCCAGGGCACTAAAGTTAGTGAACTGACTTACACTATCTTAATACTGCCGCTCCACACTAAATAAATTACCTGTTAAAAAAACACTGAAAATTAATGCAACAGGCAACCAAGAAACTTGGTAAATGCTGCCACTGGAGGTTTAAAGTGCCAGCTGCAACTCCCTGGAAACCACTGGCACGATGTTTGAGCCCTGCAGACTTCTAAAGTCAGCGGGAAACAGGAACTTATCTAGCACAAAGCAAAGTATTACTCAGACTATTAGCACAACAGCAGGGATAAAGATTAGACCAACAAGCCACTCAAAATGTACCTCTGAGTCACTCTACCAAGTTGGTTTCTCTGTAAGATCACCGTGCTTTGAGTAGCACTTCCCCCGTGCAGACTTGCTCTATAGTTGACTGGGCTCCAGAAATTAAAGGGGCCATTTCATAAACTGGCTGAAAACCTTGAAATTCTTAGACTATTATCACCCTAATTCCATTGCTTGGGTTTTTCCCAGGTCCTTTTAGATGTGTTCCTGCAAAACTTTTGTACTTCAAAAACCATCAGACTGTGCTCAACCTACATATTTGTAGTTATAAAACAGTAGTCATGCTGAGTATAGTCACATACAGAACTCAAGAAACTAATACTGCTTCAGTCATTCAGATAGGAGCTAAAACTGGAATGTCAAATCACCTAACTTTGGGGAAGCACAGCTAAGAGAAGTGTAGGGGGAAAACAGGGAGAGCTTTTGTCCAAGCTGCTTCCTTGCAGTCAGAGACTGGCCCTTAACTTCTCTGTCTACATACCATTGAGTCTTACAGATACAGAAATACAAGCCTACATCAGAAAATAAGACATTTTGCATATAAGAGGCATATCAAGAAGCAGTGGCATTTCTCTGTAGAAGAGAGTGACTGTTGGCAATTTCATTTAGAATAGTTCCTTTGAAGTCAAGTCCACAGTGTGATTGCAGCATAGGATTAATTCTTCTGCAGGCATAACACCCACTGACCTTTAGCTAGAACCTGAATTCCCCAAGGGAGAGAGTTTTCTAACTTTCTGACTTTTCATTTCTGACACATTTTTAACATTTCTGTAAGACTATATATCTGCAAACCGTATCCTCTCTACCACATAATGAACTACTAAAAATTGTGAAAAAGAAAGATAACTTCACACATATCCAGGTTTAAAATAGTAGTTTCAGTGAAATTGGGGTTTTTCTTGTTGTTTTGTTTTTTGGGTTTTTTTAAGAATACTTTGCAGTTCTTCTTTGGGAAGACAAAGCAAAAGGACATCCTGGCAGACATTTCAAAGTATCATTGCTTAAAAAATAATATCCTAAATACCTCTAAGCACAGAGGCACCAACCAATTGTAGTAACAACTACTCTTATAACCACAGTGTTTATATCACTGAGGACCATCAACAACTTTTCAAAGCATTCTTGGGAATATCAACTGTTAGGACCAAACTGAGACACATTAATGAAGAGAGCAACAGTAGTAAGACTGTAAATTATGCCAACTTTCCATTTATTGTAAAACTTAGCATATATATCTAGGAATAGTGAAAGAAAGAAATATAGAAAGCAAGAGCGAGAGTAAGGTAATTAAACACAAAAGCAAACACCATCACCATGCTTTTTTTAAAAAAGTCACAATTTTTTATTATACCTTACAAAACTACTCTAAAGTGCCTGAATTAAGTTTTTAGGTTTAATTAAAAAAAAAAATCCCAAACCTTCCATTTCAAGTAATTTGAGAACTGAGGATTTAAAATTCTTTTATAAAAACAATGAATTGCAAACTTAACTATTTTTTAACATTAACGTATACATGTTGCTCCTATTGTTCATGTGACAAACATTCACTCATCATGCCAGAGATGCATGCCCTCAAATGAGAGCCAGCCTTTATTTATAACATCACATTGTGCTGTCAGTTTATATCTTTTGTTTTGCTTTTGTCTGACCACTGTGTCTGTTTCTGTTCCAGAAAGTCCATTAAACTTTTATTTGGTTCAAGATAACAAGAAAAACCAGCAGAGGCCATCATTTTAATTACATTCGAACATGTTGATTTAGGTCAGGAAATAAGTGCTTCAGTTAACAGAATCTTAGAGTGATACCAATTAATTTTGCAGGTATCCCACCTTTTCAATGGGATCAATTCACAGTATATCTGGTGGCAGAACAAGTCACAATAAAAACAATGACAGTATAACAAGTTCAAATTGAAATACTATTTGCTAATCTACCTCTTAGAATACCAAACCAAAAGCAAGTCAGCTATATGAAAGTTGTAAAAAATGCTTATACCACAGGCACTACAACTACAGTTTTAAACATGTCACTTTTACTTCTAATTCTGGAAAAAAGGGCAAATTAATTGGTTTAAGTTCTGGCCTCTCTAAATGAATTAAAAATCTCATAGCATTCAAAAGTCTGTAAAATTATTCAAAAGTCCATGAAAGGGATGCTAAATACAACACTAAGGACAGTGGGCCATAGTGAAGCAGGTTGATTTGACCTAGAGCAGATTGCATTGTTCTTTCATTGTATGTGCACATTCCCTATGGAAGTGTCTGGTCAGTGACAGTTATTTGACCAAATACTGTAGGAGACTCAAATGATATACTCACAGTTACTTGCCTTCCAATTGACATCAGTTTATTGCATAGGCAGCAGCATTCTCCCAGAAAGTTAAAGAATATGATCAAAATCCACTGTCCATCAATTATTCCTATTCAACAAATTACTTAATATCTACACAGCTGCCTTGCATTACTAAATTAATGTTTAAATAGAATCAAAATCTCCTGCAAACAAAGAGCCTTGGCTTTGTGTGCTCCAACTTAAGCTAGAAATATTTACATTGGGCAACAAATGCAATGGCAAAATGTATAAAGAAAACTGAAGGAGGGGAGTGGTGGGAAGAAAACTACCAACAGTAATTTCAACACTATCTTTCAGCTACAAGGATTTTAAAACAAGTGTGACTTCTATATTTTCTTGACATTACTATGACAACTTTCACTACATCAAGTGGAAGTGTTCTATGGATGCAAAAAAGCTCTTTGACCTTTGGCAAAACTTTGAATTCTCCAGAAGTGCTCTCCCTTCGGTATCCTACGGCTCAGATGAAACTTTAACAGATGAAATTCTGCCTTTACAGTTACATCTATTGAATTTCATTTGGGTCACTAGTACTACACACATTAAAAAAAAAAAATCTAGTCTAGTATTATTTAAGTAAATTTCAGGTTTATTTAGATATACTTAAGCGGCTTAGCATTGTTATTAGTAGTCTAAAATCTAATTTCCTGTACAAATTAATTTTGACACTCAGGAGCCTTGCAGTCTGCAATGCTTTTATTCCTGGAGTTAATTTTCATTACTGCTACTGCCCCTTTGAAAGTGCACACTCAGACATAAGCACAACCATCCTCCTCCAAAAAACACCTCCCAAAACAACCAAAACATCGACTGTGCAACAGATTGTTCTAAAGACCATGCAACAGCTCTAATTAAAAATTTAGTTCAACATGGAAAACATGATGGAGCTCAATGCAATTTTACCAGGTATGGATCACACTGGGCTAACCTGACAGCTTTTCTTCAATAGATTTTCAATACAACATAAGTGAGGTACAAAGAGAATCTTATCTAACAGGATTTCAGGAACACATTACAGATGGTGTCACATTAGAGCTTGTATTAAAGTCAGAAAGAAAGGATTAGCAGCCAAATCTAAAGCATGCAAAGGAATTAAGGAGTTGAAGGGAGAAGCAAAATGACAGCAGTGAAAGGGAACACATCTGGTAAGAAACGGGTTATTTCCAATTCCTCAAGGATTACTCTCATGAAGTATTTCATTTAGTACTCTTATCAATGGCATGGACACAAACACAATTGAGAGAGTGACACTATTTTTAATAAAGAGGAAGATGAAGTTATCAGAGAAATGAAAATCTTGAGGAATGTAGTAGGAGAAGCACAAAAATACAATAGTATAAAAAGAAAGTAATTTTCTTGGCTAACTTGGAATTGATGCACAGAAAGCATCTCAAGAAAGGATATGGAGGAATGAAAAGTTGAAGATAACACTGTGATACAGACACAAGAAATCTAATATGACCTTAGGACACACCAAACAAGAAAAATAATATAATTGTATGAGACATTCTCTGGATCAATGCATAACACACTCATAAAATTCCTTCAAGAAGGAGTTACCTAAATTAGAATTGGCACAGAACAAGACCCAGAGACTAAACAGGAACATAAGGAGTGGAATATAAAGAGGGTTTTGAGTTGATTGGTTGGTTTTGGGGAGGGGGTGTTAAATATAAACATCTAAACAAAAGAATTTGTACATGTAGAGCAAAGGCATACACAACTCTAAAGAACTACTTTCATGCTAAAGGATAATGCTAACAAAACTAAAACCAAAACCAAACCAAACATGTATTGGCTTATTGTGTAGGCTAGAAATTAGAAAAATCCTAATTGTTAGATCAATGATGTCTTCACAATTTTCCTGATAATGCCTAAAAAAGCTGGAAAGAACCCTCTGACACTCCTTTCTGAGTAAAAGAAAAATGAGTAACCTCTCTTTACATCTAGAATCCAGAAAGCAGCATATGTAACTGATTTACATTTAAAAACTATCTTCTGCAGGAGAGGTCAATCATTCTGTTCAAAACAGTGACCTCAGGGAAAAAGCTTGCCATGACACATGGAAAACACACTGTTCAGGCACAAACCTTTTGAACTGGCTGCATATTTTCAGCATTATCAGTTCCTCATTATTTTGAGACTATTTGTAGGCATATTTTAGCATCTATCTATGGCAAGAAATAGTTGCAGCAAACACAAAATAAAACTTTTCCTGATGAGTGGCTGACCTAAAACTTCATGGTCTTTAACATACTGAGCACTCTATTTCCACAATGCATTATCTATAATATATTCCAAAGTGTCAAGTAAGTACAGCAAAACAATGCATTACAGTTCTTGCTCCACAAAAAGGAAGATGTTGAAGATACATTAGCAACATCATGCATAGATATTAACACTTAGAAGTAATCCCTGGAGTATAAATTAATTTGGTTTTAATGGATACATCACCTGTTTATTTTAGGGAAGAACAGATAACAAAAAGAATTTTCTCTACTCCCATCTCCTGTCACATATATCCATATATATATGTGTGTCACAGACACACACACATATAGATATGTATATGTGTACATGTATATATGTATATGTGTGTGTGTCTCACACATATATGCATATCACTTAAGTAATTAATAAGTTGACCTCCCTTGAGTCTCTGATGAATGCACACCTTGCAGACCTCTCTACAATAAAACAGTTTTTACCAGAATTGGTAAAAACATTACAAGCAGGCCCATCGTCCCTCACTATCATGGAACTCCAAGTCACAGTGAAATAAAGTAACCATGAAAATTTCCAAGATTTCCAGCAGGAGGGCTCTGCTCAAGAAAATGTGCCATATGCTACACCAGATCCCAAGCTTAAGAATCAGCTTGGCTCTGTGTACTTGCATTTCCCTTGCTAAGGCCCAGCCTTTCACTGCAAACACCTTTGGGCATGCTGTCCATAGCACAGAAAGATGAGGCAACTCATTATCTTCTGAAATGGTTTCTCTTTCAGCCTATGCAAGCAAACCTTTAGAACAGCAATGTTCTCCATCTGAAAAAAAATACTGCCTCATTTGGACTTTAGTTTTCATCTGGAAAAAAATCCCAACACTATAGATACAATCTATAAATTTATTAAGTGTACATATTGCTCTGATTTATGGAAATCTTTTTAAGCGTGTTAGGTCTATCTGAAAAAGTACATGTTTTATTCCTGTCTAACTAGCAGAGAGAAAAGGAAAGTCTCTCATGTTTATAGACCAACAGTAATTCGTCCCTCTGTCTTTCTTGAGCTTATCTCACTACTGATAGCAAGGTTGTTTCTGAGAGGACATTTGGCCTTTGCGCTGACCAAAGGACATTGGGAGCACATGGACACTGCAATGCTTATGTTTATGAAAATTTTATATACAAACACAGAGATGGAGACAGTCATCAGCCCCTTAATGATGAGCAAAGGCTCATCATGAGCACTGAATGAAATGGGATGGGAAGCAGGACAGAATACGAGACTGAAAAAAGGCAGGGGATTCACCTCTCCTACTCTGTTCTGGATCAAATCATAAATCTCCTTCATTTCCACAAATCGCATATTCTAAAGTGTTACAACAGATCTTTGCCTTTCAAGTCTTCTAAAATACTCTGAAGAATATCTCTACAATGAATAATTCTAAAGTATGTGTGGCTTGTAAGGAATTAAGGCTGGAATTAAATTTGTGAGGGCTGCTGGTCCACTTGTGTTTGTTTCAGTCTGTGCTCACGCTGTGCTCCAAAGAAACTGATAAAAGCAAAACAGCAGGTACATTCTTTACTATTTATTCTGTCAAAACCACATTAGAGAGGACAAATAAATCTCAGGGTACATTACTTTGTTAAGCATGGTGAGAAAACCATCTCCTACTAAAGTCCAGTTACTCTCTCATTTCTAAAGCAGCTTCACATTGTAGAATTGTCCTTGGTTTGAGTCAGTAGTGCAAGAAATTTCACTTATTCTACCTATTATGTATTCAGTTTTAAGTAACCCTAACTCTAATGATTTTTATACTCAAAGTCTGGTTATGGGCAAACCCAAAAAATAGTAAAGAAATAATTTATTTTTTTTTACTCTCAAGTTAAAATTGCTATGCACAAAGTAGCTATCACCTACCTCTTTCCCCACTGTCTTGCTCACCTTTGCTCTTTTCTTCTGGGTCCTAATGTCAACAACTTCAGCATGGCCATGGGACATGCACAGTAAGGAATATGATGTTCGTTTCTTCTTCGTCACTCAAGGATATGATTGAGTAATTTCTATACGCTTCCTAACGCACTTTTAGATGTTGCATTTTGATCATTAGTCTGTAAGTTCATGGTTTACATAGATTCACTATATATGGTGGGCTTTACATATGTTAGATACTATTTCTAAAGCTGATTTTGTCCAATTCTCGTACCTGCATTTGTTTTACTGAACACCAGAGTTTTTACACTTTTAAGACCTCTGATGTAATACCAGCCCTGCATTTCTGCATTACTCTAGAGTTATAAATATCACATTCTACACAGAATCACTGTTTGTTACTCTTACTTATATGAAAAATAAGTTTTGTGCCATGCAGAGACATGCATAGGTAAAACAAATTAACAACCACCTGGTCAGAAAAAAAAATGTTGTCATAGCAAGTATAAGAACAAACAAAGCTCCAAGAAAGTCAAGATGAGTTCAGACAGACAAAATCTGAGAAGCCTCAGCCCAAGGACCTTGGGATTTTAGTAGAGTGCTTTGGGCCTGTAGGTAGCAAGGACAATAGACTGTTACTCTGCTAAAGGATTACCCATTTCAATCCCAGCCAACTACACCAGCACAACAGCACTTTCATGTTAAGACTGGGCTTCCTTACACTTTAACAGTCCCTGGCCCCAGCCTCTTCTAGTGCACAAGCACAGAGATGCCTTGTTTCAAAACCAGCACTGGACAGAAATACCAGAGACTCTGTAGAGCAAGGCAAAGGAAAGCAGAAAAACCAGCTGGGCAGCTTTGCACAGCATCTTCTCTCATTCATACTCCTGTTCCAGATACACATTAAAATACTAACTGATTTTAAGCAGCATTTTACTACTAAGCCTGAATTAATAAAAAGAATAACTTAAAATCATTTACCAAGACGTAAATTGCTGAAATAACTTCTGTTGGCTTTCTGAGAGCACTCGATATAAACACTGCCTGAGAAACGAAAAGTGCTGGGTGTCTAATTTGGAAATTTTGTTTCTTGTGGGCTGAGGCACTACCCTTAATTTCAACTGCTGGCAATAAATAACTGCAATGTGAGGGCTATTAAGAAACAATCACTGAGAGTAAGCCTCATGGGTGACAGAGAACATGCTGCCAGGATTCAGTGTAAAACTGAACTGACACAAATATGGAGAAAATACAATTCAGTGGCGTGGATTAATGAGACAGAAATAAAATCTGGATAATAAAGTTTAACATTGTGATTTAAGTGTGTGTGACTTTATCATGTATGTGTCATTAAATTTGTGAGTAACCTATTGAAGATTTTTTATTACAACAAGAGGACATATTCCTGAAACTAAAAATCATTCCTGAACTGTTTTAAGTCCTACTCTTAGAATGGTCTAATATGAAAATAGAAGGGTTCTTTCCACCCACCATCCCAGTCTCAATCTTTTCATCCCCATTTCTTTTATAAAAATCCAAAGAGATTCTGTAACACAAAAATGAAACCAGTTTAGATATGGTAATGATCTAATGCCTTTTATCCTGTATGTATGCAGAAATACCAGAAGTCAAACACTTCTAAGCCTTCCCCCCACTCCTCTGAATACTCCCATAACAATTCTTTAAAACTCTGCTGTGGATTTTGAGGCAGACTAATGCAGTGGCTGTTCCATGGCATAGCCTGAGGCTACAAATGCTCTTAGCCCTTAAATGTTATCCTTCAAAGTTTTTAGAAGTTTCTCAGTTCTTTGTTTAGCCATCACATGGAGTCTCATAGACAAGTTTCACACAACCCAGTACTGAAAATAATTAAAAATCCATCTGCCCTTATAAATAATTCATTACAGAAAATACAACATGTATCATATGCTGACTGCATTTCATTGTTACATCGAGGCTGCATTTTGCTAGTGGGATTTGAAGGCCAGTTTTTCAATGAATCCATAAACATCACTTGACTTAAAAAAAAAAAAAAGACATACAACACTGATTTATCCCATGTCAGTTTATAATTGTGGACAAAGCAATTAAAATCCATTTAGTAGGGTTCCACTTTCCCCTTAAACGACCAGAAACAAATAAGAAAAATAACACAAGTTTCATGTAAGTCAGGAAACAGATACTTTTGAACAAAGAAACTATTAGACATTAAGGACAAATGAGATTCCAACTGTATTCTGGTAAGTTACCTGTCTATACAGATAGTTTTATATGGATAGAGCTGTTCTTATTTCTCTACATTCACAGCAAAATATAATGGGAGAGTTGAAGAAGCAATTAATTTTAAGACAAATCAACTGCTGATGAGAACACTTACCAAAATAAATATATGGTTTTCAAAGCTTTCATGCTCTGAAAGCATAATTAGCTAACAGGCACTAAATACTTAGGTTTTGAAACATGCTTTGAAAGCAAATTTTATTTGTAGTGGGACAATAAATCTCTCCCCACCCCTCCCTGAAAAAAAAATCCACCAAAAAAACAAAGAACAAAAAAATCCTAACTAACCATAAACCTTACATACAAAATAAAGCACACAAAGAAAAAAGCTGCACTTTTTCTTTCTACTGCTCATTCTGCTTCTGAGTAATGGGTTGTTGTGGCACAGGGCGGGACTCACTCTGCTGACCTGCACCAGTAGAAGATTCCCCAGCTTCAAAGATTTTAAACCAGGATGCTCTTTGTGACACAGGTTTGGAGAAGGAACTATAATACTGCAGATTAATAACAAGTACTTCTGATATTGCTTCTGCATTTCAATATAAGGGCAGAATGAAACTAGCAAGATGGATCTGTTTTACTATTGCCATTCAGAACTCTGGCAGCAGTAAAACCCCTAAGAATTATATCAGTTTCAGGCTGCTGCCTTGAAAAGCTACCAAGAATAAAGGACAAGGGAGAGATAAAGATATGTTTTTCCCATCTTCAAGGCAATGAGGATAAAGTGTTTTAAGTAGGGTGCATCCCCTTCTCACAATAGCGAGAAGAAACACACAAAAGAAGGAAGAAAGTATCTCAGCCAAATGCCTCCCTTTCAGTTTGAATGCAGCCACACTTGAGTGGGCAGAGACAGCAGGGAGAGGCCGGGCTCGACCAGGCTGCCTGGCACCGCCCAGTCTGCCCCACACATCCAGGGGTGGCCTTTGGCAGAGCCACAGGACGTGCACAGCACTCTCCTGACAGGATGCTCTGCATCACACAATAAACAGCAACCAGCTACCTTTAGTCCTATATATTCAGGCTGTGACCTTGCCCATGGAACGAGTATTTGCAATTACTTCTTGACTGAAAAATCACCATTTTGTGTAAATTAACTTTCCACTAATAAAGTTCTACCGGCAAATTCAAGGCAAGAGAAATGTGGGTCATTAGAGACATATTGTACCAAGTGAAACAATATAACTAGGACAGATTTTTATCTCAGTTATTATGGAATGATTCCACTCTAATTTCTCTATCTTCCATAGTCTTAGAATCATTCATTAGTTTGCTGTGGACATACTCCAGCATAAACAAGGTTAGAATCAGGGTCATTCATCCAAACAGATTCTACCAGGTCTTGCACAAGGCTATAGCCATGCTGATTCACTTTTCAGCTACTTGAAACTCTAAATTTTGACTTGGATATATATATACATCCAGTACAGCATTGCTTGCATTTGTAGGATTGAGAAATTAAATTCTTTTTCAAAGATGTTCCTTTTGAGTAGAAGTAATGTTTAAGCTTTCACTAATCTTGAGCTTTCAGTTGTGATTAAGGAGATCAGCACCAAAACCAAATGAAAAATTGAGCAATTTTGCTTACTTGAGTTTAATAACTTCTTAATTTAAGATAGGATATTTATTTTCACATAAAGTATTGGCAATTTTTTGGCTTTGAATACCTTCTCTTTTAAAATGAAGGAAAAAGCACTCCATTTGTGATTGCTTTGACATTTTATTACCCCATCACATAGAGTAACTCAAATTCTCCAGACCAAAGCTGACATTCAAAAAGCAAAATGATCAAGCCATGTCAGTAATTTAGCTCAATTTCTAAGTATCTGGGCACGTTGCTTTTTTCTGTGTTTTTTTTTAATTGGACACTTAGACCATTAAAGGTGTCTTCTTTTTATGCTTTACTATTTCAAAGAGAACTTTTCTATATTTCTAATTCATTATGATTGTCCAAAATATTAGATTACAGAGTCCAGGAATTATACAATAAGCATAACATTAATTAAAAAAAAAACTAGCAATGAAAATAAACCATTCTAGTGCTATAGGGTGAAAGAAAAAATTGAAAATATGATCCTAAAGGATCATATGTTTTTAGCCAGTCTCCATGGCTCATCAAGTTCCTCATACTCAACCCTGGTGAAACTGCAGCAAGTCCTGCATTCCATTTTAGGCCTCTCACTACAAGAAAGCCACTGAGGTGCTGGCCAATGTCCAGAGCATGGCAATGAAGCTGAGGAAGTGTCTGGAGCACGAGTCTTAGGAGGAGAGGCTGAGGGAGCTGGGGCTGTTTAGCTTGGAGAAGAGGAGGGTCACGGGGGACCTTATCACTCTCTACAACTACCTGAATGGAGGCTGCAGTGAGGTGTGGGTTGGTCTCTTCTCCCAGGTAACAGGTATCTTTTTAACTGACCAATATCACAGCTGTGCCTTGACTTGTTGCTGCAGATGCTTTATTTAAAGAATTTTCCCATATTCTTATTATTGAAGCTCAGAAAATGGGAAACAGACCTTCTGAGAGCCTTTGTCAGGTTTCATGCTCATCACAAGCCAGCTGGTGCTTAAAATTAATTACAATTGGTTACCTTAGTAACGCTAAATCATGCTTGAAACTTTCAATATTGTTTATTCTTTTGGGTTTCCACAGCAATTTCAGTTGCAAGGCTGAAAGACTGAGGAACAAAGTTCATCAGAAAAAGCAACCTAAACTGACCCCACAGCTGAACAAGACCTTTCTCTCTCCACCATTTCATAAGAGCATTTATAGCTTGTTACATTCTGTTTTAAAAACATTTGGTCTTTGAGCATCTATCCTTAAAAGGCTGTTCTTCAAATGCCTACTGTTCACATCAGATACCTACTGTTCAAGTCATAGATTCTTAGAACTCTGCTAAATTGATATTGATTTCATATGTTCAATTAAAAGCATAAGGTAACTGGGCTGAAAGCAGGGCCTGAGGAGATAATTTCGTTGTTTTTAAATAGAGAAGAATAAAAGCTACTTTTGTATAAATCAGGCCATTCCCAGCAGTCCAAATTCATCCTATAACTTAAGATCAAGAAGTGCCAGAAAAACATTAAGTATTACTCTGTTACTTAGATTTGAAAAAGAAATTATATTTTAATAGTAAGATGGGCTTTTTGGTGTACAGATTTTGCTTCAGGGTGAGGGGTGGAGGATTTTAAACTCCATAAATAACTGCTTGGGTATATTTTGATAACCCATTCTTTTCTACCTTAGGTTTAAAAGGTTTTAAAGGTAAAGATCTTGCTTACTCTGGAACTGCCAAATTTGTAGCTTAATTTTGTACTTGTTACAGAACTGGTTTGAGAGTTTCATCTGAAACTCTGTTAGTGTAAAACACCTAGTAGCTAACAGTTCTGAACAAAGCTCCATTATAGTACTGTAATCTGGTGACAATCAGCGACATACATCCCTGGAAAACATGACTCGATACAGTCATACCACTTACCTGAATGATATAGTCTCTCTACCATGAAATTTGCCTGAAATACAAGGCAAAACTAGCCTTTTTTGGATAAAGAACTACTTTTTTCCCCTCTACAGCCAAGGCACTCCTAACGCCCTTACCCCTGCAAGTAGTTTTACATAGTTGCTTTTTGCTCTCCAGCTTTTGTCACAAGAGCTCAAGGATGAGAAATTCCACAATGGGACCCAATAAAGGCAGCTAAATGCATTGCCCCTCCAGAAAGCTGAGAATTTCTAAGTTCCCTAGCTCTTGTAGAGGCTGCAGAGAGGATATAAAAAGTAAATGGACAACTGCTGACCTGAAGAATACCATTACCTCCCTTGGTAAAAATACCAATATAAATTGATGTAAAAATAATGTCTATTCAGAAGGTGAAGGATGAGGTGCAATTAACCTTACTTTGCAATCGAGGCATGCGCACAGGCAAAGCTCTGGCACCCGTGATCAAAGTAAGAAAAAAGCATTTCTTGAAAAGTGCTATTTAAAACATCTCCTCTTTTACAGGAACAAGTAAAAATGTGCTCTTTGCACTTTTCCAGTTGCACAGAGAATTAGCACCACAGAGACAAGGGGGTCTGTACTGGTGTAGGACAGCACATGAAGCACATTAAAATTCCTCTTTTCACATATCATAGAGAAGTTTTCAGGCATTTCTTTTGAAACCAAAATGCTTGACTATAACAAACTATGCATTGAAGTGAAAGTGCTGAGTACTGACCTCTCCCTGCTCTCAGTGCTGCTCTCACTGGCACAAACCATATAGAAAGTCAGCTAATCAGTACAGAGTTGTAAGAACAAACCTGGGATGTACAGGGATAGAAAGTCCTCTATTGTCCACCAGGAGCAGAAAGAGGAGAAGAAAAGCATGCAATTAAAAAGCTACATTCCTCCTGAACAGAGACAAATCCACAGGAGTACCCACCAGATGAAATAGGTGTACCTTTTCTTGAAGTGATCCATTCATACACCAGCCTGTTACTGCTTCATTAACTCCACAGATCTGATGTTGAGATGTACAGCACTGCTTTGCCCTTTGGATGCTACTCCATTCCAATGAGTTTTTCATCACAATTAATACTTCATTAAGGGCTAATCATCAAGAATAAAGATTGAAGAACTGAGTTATTGGAATTCATGTATTATGATACTGCAGGTTTCAAAGATTGACACAGTCTGTCAGAGCCTGTGGAGTATTAGTTAAGTTCAAATTCAGATCTTTATCTAAAACTTCTCTAAGTTTACCTTTCCTCATCTCACATTGTTCCCACACATCTTTTCTTGGCTAAACACAACTACCAAGAGGAAAACATAATTTTACCTCTATGATATCTGTGCTACCACAGTGTTTACAAATACAAGTAAATACACAGTATTTAAAATCTGATCAATTTTTCATACAGTTTTTATGCAATCATAGAATCCATCAGCTACACTGCTATTTCAGCCAGAGATGACTTTATAAGAGAAACCACCAATCAAGCTGAAATTTCTGCTAAGGGGGATAATATCTGAAACATTTTGTCCCTGCTAATGAACTTCAAAACTGCAGTTTGGACTCAGATCTTCTGTGTGACAGGCTAATATAGTACCTCACTAGTCCACCTGGCTCTTTTTTTTTTTTATCTTAATCTTATGCTGCATCTATGGGTATCTGCCCTCTGTGTGCACTGCTCATCAGATAACACTGGGTTGCTATAGTGATTGCTTAAGAAAGAGAAAAAAGTGAAAGCAGAATTGTGGAGAACCCTGAGGCTACAAGATGGTTAGATTACCAATCCTTAAAATGAAACCTAAGTACCATTTTTTCTGAATTCAAGTGGACCTATAAGGGAGTATATTCTACTTTATGAAATAAAGGGAATTTGTTTCTTCTATTAAATCTGTCTGGTTGGTACCTGTATTGAAGTGATATCATAAAAATATGTAAAGTGAAAGAGTTAAAAAAAAATTCTGTGTATTAATTTTGTATATACCTCAGATTTTTGTTCCAGGATCAAATGGAGATAAAATTAACTTTATTTAACACAAAATTACATAAATCACAAGGAAGTTAAATAAGATGCCTGAGGCTAAAAGGGGTCATTACTTCCCAAAGCCTGAGCTCCATCATTCTACATTATTGTTTCGGGTAAAGATTTATACTTTAAAGCCCTTTACTTAACAAAAACAAGGATGTTCACAGATACACGCACCTCATCAGGTAATGAATGTTTATATGTTCATCCAGTTCACAGAGGAAATGCCAAATTAGAACAAAACATCTAATCAAAGTAAGCATTTAAGGCATTTGAGTCCTTTTGTTTAAAGCTTAAATTTCACACTTTCCCTCAGTGAACCTAAAAAGCCCAGCCTGCACTGGACTCTAAATCTATACATCATCTACAAAGCCCTTCATCAGCTCCCATGCACCTTTGCCCTCCTGTGGCCCACTAGGAAGGCGACTGCCATCCTCTGACAGACTCTTAGGAAGAACTGCAAGTCCCACAGTGTACAAAATAAATCAGCAAAACCTCAGAACAGCAAGTCTCTGCTCAACAAAAGCAGGGAAAGAAACAGAAGTTGGGACCCAAAGTCACTGACATAAAAGGCACATCAGCATCCCCTCAGGGATCCCTGTGGCTTTAAAGAGTTTCCAACAGTTAAAACAATCACTTCAAAGCTGTGACTCAAGCTAGTTGACTTGCTGCAAGTGGAGTAATTAACATTCTATTAAAATTAACCATAGAGGTAGAAATCAGGAGTAGAACCTACTTATAATATTCTATTATTGTTTTAGCCAAACATTCACTACTGTTCCATGCTTTCATAGGCACAGATATCTCTAGATTTGTATGACATCAGGTTGGTAAATTATTTCAGGAACACAGACATATTTGAAGACAGTTCTATGGACAAATATGAGAAACTAATGCCTCACTAAAGCTTCATTACCAACTTCATTTCTTTCTAGTTCCATACAGCACAGCATTTAGCTCCACATCACCAGCATCTTCTTCAGTGATCCTCATAGTTCTAATTTTAGTGGATTTCATGATCGCACCAAGGTTCTTTTTGCTTTAGAGTTTCATTCACTGGGATATGTCAGTGCTGGAAGCAGGTGATAAACACTCTAGCCTCTGAAATTTGTACCAAAAGATCAAAAGATCTGAATCGTGTGCTTGGAAACTGTTGGATATTACTGGTCCTATTTTAGTCTGTATTGACAAAAACTTTAGAGAAGAATACCTGCTTTTTGCAGATGGGAAATTTGCAATAGCTTTCACTTCACCCTTCTGTTTTCTTAATTAGTGGTGGGAACTTGATCTCTCAAGATACATAGCCTTTTTTCTGATTGCTGATTGAAAGAAAAGGCTGTAAGCTTTATAATGCATAAATTACCTGATAAATAACCATTATTTTCCTGTTTCTGTAAGGACAACACAGCACTGATTTAACCAGAGCATTCATACAAAAATGTGTTTTTCAGAACATTCAAACACAAGCATTTTCTCCACAGATACTGAGAAAAGCCATTGAAATACCTCCTTTAGATCATACAGGAGCTAACCACAGGGGAATCTAAAGATTTAATGAAATGAAGAAACCTAATCTGGAAAATATTTAGGTAAAATTTCCAGTAAATGGCACAATTTATTGTCATTCTACCATTATCTAATTTCAAAGCTTAAGAAAAAGTGATGGTTCATGTTTACTACTTTATCTGAATGGAAAAAAATCAGGCCCTTAATTCTCTGTTTTTAAAAGTCAGAAACAGAGCAGGTGGGCAGGAAGGAGGAAGAAAAGAAATTATTTGACAACAAACGGGAGACTGTAAAGTCTGTTACAATTCCCAGACAAAAACTGCTACATTTTAAATAGATGCCTTCAGGTACCCTGTGTAATTTATGGACAGATTCAAGTCTGGAAACACATATGAGAGCCACAGAATTCCCCTCCTATAATGAAATTAACTAAGGGTATTTAAAATGCCATTTCTTAAACTAAAACTGAATAAAAGCCATAATTTCTCTTATGGGTATTTACACATTTGAGATAAAGTGACTACACAGTGGGAATTCTAAAATAATTACTTCCCATGCATTTGTATTCCAGCCCAGAGTGCTGGTACCTGTTGGTTTCCTTTCCTCTAGAGAATTACTTGAAAGTTTTTGCATTCTCTCCTAGGGCTGCAATACAACAGGAATGTACAGAGAACATCATTTTTCTTTGCTTTTCTAAAGTTTACAACTTCCATGTAGTATTTATTAAGAAATATACAGCTCCCCATAGTTAGAGCTGTGCAAGCTAACAGTAGGAATTCTTGGTGTTGATGGAGCTATTGATCATAGAAACATTAAAATTATGCCTCCTGTAGTAAACGCCAATAAACCAGAGGTACATTAATCAGGAAATCAATATGCCTGTCAATAGAAAGGCTAACTTTGACAATGTAATGCAGCAGGCAGACTGACTGGATGGTGCACTAAAACACAAGGAACCCAGGGGGTGACCTTTTTGTTTGACTTCTGGCTGTGCTGAAGTACTGTATGAATAACTGGAATGTACAGGATGAAAAGAGGAAGGCAAGGAGTTAGCCGTTTAAATTGTTTTGTGGGAACAAACTAATTTATTGCTACAGTGACCTTTAGTTGTTCACTTAAAAAAAAGAAAAAAGAAAAAACCTCAACACCACAAACTGAAGAAAAACACCAACCCCACCAGCCAAGAAATAAAAGCTAAAAAACTAAAATATGAATGCGACACCCAAACTCTAAACTTCTAGGTCATGCTTTTTCATATCTCTGTGTTAAAGAACAGCATTAGTAGCAGACATAATTATTAAATATATTAAATATAATTTGAATACTATTTGATGCTTGGGGCAGAGGGGGCAGAAGGCTAAACTGACATTTTTATCATTTTCTATTTAATACCGTAATACTATTCTTTTATATAATAGCTTCATTATTCATTTTTTTCAAGGAAAGAACGAGCTTTCATTTTTTGAATAACTGCTTTAAGTAGAAACTCCACTTCTGGAATAGTTCTCTCCATTCGATTGGAAACAAAGCAGCACACCTTCTCCTGGACAAAACCAGCATGTATTTTAACACCTTCTTTGTAAGGGATAACTGAAATTACAGATTTTAATTCCTGAAGACAAATCCTAGACCCCAGGAAACAGTACAGCTTAACCGCACTCTGAACAAATACTTCTAATGTTCTCAGACTGAGAACTGTACTGTGAGATTCTATGGGAAAACTTAGCTTGTTTTTTTTCCATTTGTTGAAGGACACAAACTTACTAAATAATTATTTGATATTATATATGAGTTGATGGGGAAAGTTATTCTTTTGAGTTGTATTTAAATATTTCACCAAGTATTTGATGGAAAAAAACCATGCATTAAAGAATAGAAAAGCAGGCAGTAAACAGCAGTTTATCATAGAAAATTTTATAATTAAAAAAATTATTTCAAAACATTTTGTTATTTGGGCAATCTACATGCAAATGTGACTTTGTAAAAAAACTCAAAAAGTATAAAAATTAGATTTTCACAAAGGGAGTGGTCAGAAGACTCCTGACATTCTGTTACTCTCTTCACACTTGCATGTCTGGATTAATACATTATAAAGCAATACATTTTTCAAATATGTATTACCACATATGCTCCATTACTCCTGATGCCAAACATTAAAAATCATTGCAAGATATTTTCAGTAGTCTTATGAAACTGACTCCAAAAAAAGGTTACAAAAATAACACTCACCGTCACCATTTTGAGTGTTCTGTAAAGTCAAAGCTCTCCATGTTCTGTTTAACTTTCCCAATACAACCTGGAAAGAAAACGTGGTCTGAATCTGGGTAATAGTATCCAAATCAGAATTTTCCACAGTGCAGACCAAGCTTTTAATTAATGTATTTTAAACATTCCACGCTGGGACAAAATCAATTCTCAATGTTACAAATTCCATATACGGAATTGTTGTAGACTGGTCAGTGCACACCTGACCACTTCATCCTGTATTACTGTTGAATATATTGATTAAAGAAAGACCAAAAGCTGACACAATCTAAAGGGCTACTGTTTGGGTATGGATGATTCTGTCCATCCAATTTCAGAACAATTACTAAGCTTCTATCAGTAGAGCATTTGTTTTGAGGAGGAATAAATAAAAAAAAGAGATCTGATCACTGACTAAGCTAAATAGGATTGGATATACCAATCAGGCAAATTTATAAAGCAGCAAATGTGCTACTTGGTATATAAGGTGTATCTGAAAACAAAAGGAAAATACATTTAAAAAAGAAAGGGTTTGGCCTACATAACACAAAAGCAAAGTCTACTAGAAAGTAACCCATATATGTATCACATACTTTTTAAACAGGCCACTGAGGTGGTGTCCAATACAAGCATGTAGCAGCATTAATAATAACATCAATCTCAGAAGAGCCAGCCACAAACTTTACCTCTCCCCTTTAAGAGAAATCCCACATAAACAGAAAAGCACCTTCATAAAGAAGTATGTCTCATCTTGGACCTGTAATTTACTATTTATTACACTGAAGAAACCCCCAAAACTAAAAATAAAAAGCTGTGGATTTATTTTCAGATTCTTTTTGCATGAATGTTGAAATAAAATCTGATCTGACACTATACAGAGTACATAGGAATAGTACAACATAAAGTTAATCCAGTATCTTACTGATAAATTATATATGGTGGCAAAGTTTAGATTCTAAAAATGACAGTGCAATGAATCTCCAAATTTTATTTCTACACTAAGTTCTGAAAATTATTTTATCTTTTTTTTTCCTTTCAACTAAAAAAGCATAATTTTGTCTCTCACATCTCTTGTTTTCTCTCTTTTCCTGTCTATGTTCCTTCCCTCTGTTTGGTGCCAAACATTAACTGGTCATAACGGGTACATGGCCAGGCAACTATTTTCAGGGCAATTTTTTTCCAACTGTTTATGAGCTTATTAAAACATTCTTAAGCATAAGAAAATCATTGTTTGTATCTTATATTGTTCCACATTCTTTCAGAGGGAAACTTGGAGAGAATTCAGACAATCCCATTCAACTAATAACTCCAAAGTCAAATTCCTGATTCAGCAATAAAGTATGACTTTGTAAAAGAAATAAAGTCTGGAACATTTGCTTCTTTAGGTACAGACTTCATCACAATGGAGATTGACCCTGCTGCCTGATCTGATTTATCAAGAATGCTGATGATTTTCTCAGTGCTGCTGGAATACAAAACTATTCCATGCCACTAGAAATGAGTTTTCTATCAAAGATTAATTTTGACCACAGTGATAACTCCTTTCTAGTTTTATTTACTTTTCTAACTGTGTTGGAATGTGGGATTGTGAAGCCATGCAGTTTGTGTCCTCTCCAGTGTTTTCTTATTAGATATTTTCTTATTAGACAGGCTCCTCTGCTTTATTTTTGGTCATCTCCCTTCATTTTTAGGTATATTTCCAGTTATACCTGAAATATGTTAATTTTTGTTGAAGATATTTATGGAGCAGCAGTCACCATCCAATCCAGATGCTATAAATTTATTTTTATACTTACCACATTTCCTTCTCACATGCATTTATGACCTAGTTAACATGCAGAATATGTATTTCTTACCTGAAAATAGCCCTTGATTTAGAAACCAAGTTACATAGACTTACATTGGGAACTAAGTTATAAAGTTTTTTTTTGCTCATAACAGGTAATTATAAGCAAATTTATCATCCATATCTCACTGTAGAAACATTACAACAACACAATCTACTTCATCATGTCAACAGCAAAAGCAGAGCCACCTGACCTCTCTACTCAGCACTGGTCAGGCTTTATCTGTATGAAGCACTATGTCCTTTTCTGGTCCCTCCAATTCAAAAAGACGGGAGAGGGTCCAAAGTAGGACCACAAAGCTTACCAAAGGCTGAAGAACCTGCCCTGTGAGGAAAGACTAAAATATTAGGTCTTTTTGCCCTGGAGAACAGAAGGCTTAGATGGGAACACATCACAGTTTTCCAGTGCTTAAAGGGCAGCTACAGCATGAAAGGTCTCTCCTCACAGGGAACCACATGAAAAGAGAACAAGGGACAATGTATAAAAGTTGCACCAGGAAAGAGTTCATTTTGATATAAGAAAGATTTTTTTTTTTTAAGAGTGAGAGCAATCAGTCACTGGAACAACCTTCCCAGGTATATGGTAGGGTCCCCATCACTGGAGGTTTCCCAGACAGAATGGGACAAGGCATTACATAATGTCACCTAGGCTCCATTTTCCAGAAAATGTTGGACCAGGTGACCTTTCAGGGTGCCTCCAACACTGTGATGTCCTCTGATTGTCTGAGCTTCAGCATGTCTGAGCTATGAGTTCAGTAGACTTCAAAACCTTTTAGCACAGAAGGAAAG
The DNA here is from genome assembly GCA_035041345.1 of Poliocrania exsul. Taxonomy (NCBI): domain Eukaryota; kingdom Metazoa; phylum Chordata; class Aves; order Passeriformes; family Thamnophilidae; genus Poliocrania; species Poliocrania exsul. The sequence goes on from JAWWLZ010000004.1 coordinate 19,757,092, forward strand.
CTTAGAAGCAGCTTGTCAGTTTTGCTTGTCTGCCACAGTGTCTCTACAAATTCCTCCGTGCGTTTTAAAGCTGCCCCCACTGCTGGTCCCAGAGGACCCCCTACAGTATCCATCAAGCCTCAGTCACATGAGCCAAACTAAATCTCACTTCAACTTGCCCATCCAAAATCATCTGCATCCCTCTTCACAGGAGTAGGACAGAACAAAATAGATGACTTCAAGTTGAACATAAAATGATAATGTTTAATTCCCAAAACAATCACTTCAGTCAGCTGGAGACCTGCTGCAGTTAATTGCCAGTAAAAGTGTATATAAAACTGTAAGGTATGTCTTGGTAAATAAAAACAGTGTATAATGATACTTCATAACAAAACCAGACTGCTCAAAATAACTTTCCAATAAATTTGAGGTTAAAGATAAAAATAATAAAAAAAGGAACAATTGCATACTCCCAGTGTAACTGCAAAGTTAATGAAGTTTGCCAAGAATAATTATCAAATAGTATGGAAATACTTGCATCAGATAGAAGAGAACAAATCTAAGTAAGAGAAAATGGGTGGGTAAGGAGCTCTGTTTCATATGGCTAAAAAGGAAAATACTTCTGGAAGTAAGGGAGGGAGCCAACAGGCTTACATAAAGGTGTGAAGATGACATTTATGAGGACCTGAGGAAACACTTTAGATGACAGGAAATATAGCCAAGAAAGGAAGAAAGATGAGTAAATAGTTTGAAGTCAAATTTCACTTTCCATTCTGTGCTACTCAAGTAAGCTCACAGAGAAAGAGGAGAAACAGAATTCCATGGCAGGACAGAAAAATATACATATCCTTCTTGTACAAATAATTACATTTCCTTCTTTGGTTACATAGATTTAACTAAACATAAGAAAAGTAGCAAACTAGTTTAATGACCATGCATTTGAGTTATTATAACATATATTGCTGACAAAATTTGTAAGCTCATACCTTCTCACAGTACTTACAGGCATGCTGAAGAGGAAAAATATGAAAATACATAAAAATATTACCCCTATTTTTAACTAGACTAGAGGACAGAGAGGTTTTTCTAGGAAATGGATAATTTAGAAGCTGATTTAAAACTTATAGATGACATTAACATACACAGACCTTCACTAACACAGGAATTCTGCAGTGCTTGATGCTGTAGAAATGCACAGAAAACACCAGTAAGATCAAGTGGAAATTATCTTCAAGATTAATTTTGTATGTATAAAACAATAAAGAAAACATCAGGGGGCAGCAAAGGCTTCTAGGCAGGTAGAGAACTAGACTAGCCAGGGTATTTTCCCCATAGTAAAGCAGGATTCAGAGTCTGACAAATTAATAAAATTAAAAACCTGTTTGTTTCTTCTCCTGATTCCTCTTTGACTTCTCCAGCTGCGTACAAGCACTAGAACTCTACTTGCTATGTAGTGGCTGTAAGCCTGAAAAGAGGAGTGAAGCTGTCTGGTCCAGCCTTAATGTATTTTCATACTGCATTTTGAATTAAGCAAGATTCTCCTTTTCCTTTTGAATGCCAGATAATCAAATAATAGAATCGTAGAAGGGTTTGGGTTGGAAAAGACCTAAGAGAACACCTAGTTCCACCCCCCTGCCATGGGCAGGGACACCTTCCACTAGACCAGGTTGCTCAAAGCCCCATTTAACCTGTCCTTGACCACTTTCAGGGATGGGGCATCCACCACTTCTCTGGGTAAGCCATGCCAGGGGCTCACCACCCTCAAAGTAATTTTTTCCTAATATTTAATATAAAGAATAGGTTTCAGTTCCTAATAAGAGAACAAGGACTAGTTGACTAAGATGCTTTGATTCTTTAAAACTCTCACTACTGCTTCAATTCCCTCCCAGCACAAAAGCTGTGCTTAGTTTCTAGTCATCTCGTTGCTGAAAAACATTTGAGGTCTTGACAACATGCTTTTTCTCCTGACATCCTGAATTTATTCATAAACTTTTTTAAGCTACATAATTCAAAGTAATTCACACTCTAAAGCTTATGCTTTCCATAGAGACTTTTGAACAAACAGCTCAATTAACTTGCATTTCTGTCCGTTTTGTGGGGGGTTTTGTTTGGTTTTTTTGTCGTTTGTTTGTTTTTTAAATTCACACCTAGAGACAATCTAGGTTGTCTAGCTTTACATTATCTTTTCTGGCAGTACACCACATGACAGTGTTAACAAGTTTGTATCTGCTCCCTGGGCACACCTTAAGGATCATATACTCATCATATAAGCTTTTTCTTATAATAAATCTGATATGAATCAGATTCATTTTACAAAGGCTCTTTTTAGTTCAGCAATGCTTAAATGCAAATCTTTTGTTTTAAAAACAAATGGCTCAAGCAGAAGATTTCCTTTCATATCATATTACACTGACAGTTGAGTACATTAAAATTGTAAGCTTTTATCCAAATTTAGCAGACTAAATCAATGCATTTTATTACCTGATCATGTCAATAATAACTTTTTTTGCAGCAAAGCTACCCACAAATTCAATTGTCAATGAAAAGTTTGCTTTTCTGAGCATCTGTTGGTGATCCAAGTATCAAATTAGCAATATTGTCATAGATTTGGCTTACTGTTATTGTTGCCAACAATTTTATAACTACATTTTAAAAGGGCAATTACTCTACAGCTGTTGATTGATAGTAAACTAACCTAATCTTTGTGCAGTTTAAGTACTTCAACTGTTGCACCTGTTTCCAATTGAATTATTAATGGTTGTCTATTACAGTTATCTTTTCACTTGCTACAGTAAACCTAAAGAAGACAATGACACACAATGCTTGTCTCTTTTTAACTTTGATGATCCATATTTTAAATTGTATCCTTCTGAATTGTTTTACTTCAGTTACAGAGAATTCAGAGACTTAAAGCAAAAGATCTTCTTGCTTGCATCTACTCCTTGCTATCCTTCTCCAGCATGTTTCTCCATACCTGACAGCTTCTTCACATTCAGAAACAGGTTATTTGTAGCAGATGCCTCTACACAAAGCAGATCTTATGAAGTCCATCAAAGTTCTGTTCCATCACATACTCCTGAGGTACCCACCAGGAAAGACTGGACAGAACAGAGTTGGCTTCAATTAAACTAGTAACACTGCATTTCATGTTAGAGAAGGAGTTCAGATTAAAACAGACTCAAAGAATAACAGGGGATGAACCAAATGCTCCCTGTCCCCTTTTAGTATAGCTGACCAGTTAAAGGTATTTTGCATTTTTCTTCTGAGTCTGAATTTCCCATTGTCAGAAAAGACACAGGACTAACAAGCAGTGATCTGAGCTGCTAAGGCTACCATAGTGGATTGCCATACCCATGCTTACTGACTTTCCATTTGTTTTCAGATGCCAATAATAATTATCTTGAAGATACAGAAAAGATTGCAAAGTAGTGACATTTTCATTAAGTTGCAATAAGAGATCATATCAAAACCCAGATATTAACCCCCACCCACCCAAACTTTAGTAGACAAAAGGTTTGGATGGATTGAAAAGTTCCTGCCACAGAAAATGGAGTGCCCCTTGTAAAAGTAGACACTTTAACAGTTTGTTTTGATTTAAAATTTACAGAAATATACTAAATAGATATGACATTTTTGATGCATTTCATTGAGATTAGGACTTTGGCACAAAATGATTTTGGTTGTGTTTTATAATCTTAAACATTACAGATGTTTCAGCAATGTCAAAGCAGTAATCTCTGTACTTCTTTTTAACTTAATGAATTTAATTACTTTAAGTTGCTCTGTAACTTTGATGGTAGAACAAATAACTATATTTTAAGTGACTCAAAAAATTACTTAATTTTTTGGTAGCGTTCTAATGTGTTACCTAACCAACTCTGATGGTACTACTAATTTGTTCAAACAAATAGCATTGTACATTTAACTAAATATGCTAATTAACTTGTTCTTGTTATCTTAATCTTCAACAATGAAAGCAGACTTGTCAATCTCTCTGTTAGCCAAGTAAAATCCCTATAATCTTTTGACTTTGTCTCTTAATGGTAAGGTATATTTTAAACCTCTAGAGTAGCCAAGTTAATTCCACTGCATAATAGTGACTGTTGTAAAATTTGACTTTTACTGCATTCCAATTCGCAGAACCAATTAGCACACTTTATGACTCCATTTGGAACAGTTCCAAGTTTAAAACTATATCACTATACTTCATTATTACTTTATTTAAACAGTCTGACTTAGACCCTTGCTACTGTAAGGTGATCTGCTATCAAGTTCTGGAAATATTGCATATATTAAGCAGATGTCAACACTACAGATTTTTAATTAGCTCTCTTATTTTGTAACATTTACTCAGGCTCCTGAGTACTGGCACCATTTGGTGCCAGACAGATATGACACCCTTCAAATTGGACAAGAGGGGAAAAGAGGTCATGGGAATGAAAACAATAAAAGGTCAAAGTCAGGTTTAAATGGGGAATATCTACAAGGCACTTCAGGTAATAGCTTGGCAGTGTAAATGTGCCACAGAATAGAGAGGTTTGTAGTCCATGGAATTCAAGTAGGTTTGTCCTTGGCTTTCAAGCACACAGACTCAGAGATTTTGATAAGTACTTTGATCTTGTGACTTACAATCTGCTACTATGGTAAAAATAAATAATTAATCAGGCCCCTTTTTACCAACGTTCAAGGAAGTAGTCAGAAGAGCAAATTAAACATGCAGAGGAGGAGTACTGTGTCTCACCTACCCTTTTCCTCAATCCAGCTGTGATTTTTTTTTTTTGTTTACTCATATGAAGGCTAAAGAGATAAGCAAACCAGGTAATTCAGTAGCTCCGAATTGCTACCATTTATTTAGAGGGTAGTTTACCATAAATCTGTTTGCAGCTGTGGTTTAGCTAAAAGTCAGAATCCCAGTGGGAAGGGCATCCACCTCTGATAACCCTTTCTTAAAATGTACAGCTCCATACCACTGAAAAAATAACCTGGGCAATCAGCAAAACATTTCGGACAAGCCAACTCACTATTGTACTTTCTGTTTTGGCTTTGTCAGTCCAAAAGAACTCTCCACTATAACTTTTGTTGCAACATTTCAGACTAGTTTACAATAATTTCTAGAAAAAAGCAGTCTTACGTTTGCCCATTGGAAAAGAAATTCAATAAACAATTTTGCTGAGCTAAGTCAACATGAAAGATATGAAATATTGCATCAAGAAGTAGAAATGAAACATTTCTATTTTCCCCATATTTTTTCAACCAAATACCAATTGTATTTCTCAGTTGCATTTTGAGGGAAAAATATACTGTCATCCACACAGGATCTGAAGATATAGCAATTGCACTTCCCTAACAGCAAAACTTACAGCTGCCTAAGGGAAATTAAATTAGTTATTATTGTGTCGCAAGATAGAAGTCTGGATAATGAATGAGAAAAGTATTAGAAGGCTGACCCACTGCTAAGGCAGACAAGCTTAAATTTTTTTAAAGATGGGGATTATACTGTCAGAAATACAGATGAATTCATGGGATACTATTTTCTGCTGGCTGTCAGACATGACTGTAAGGGGTGGGTTGTGGTTCTTTTTGCTTTCATATTAAAGGAGTCTACTTCTAGATGCTATTAGCATCTATGGAAAATAGTAAACATATCTACTAATGCCTACTTCCCAAAAATCACCTCTTTATTTCCACGATTCCTTGGTTAGTGAGGAGCCCATTCTGACTTTACTCAAGCAACATCCTGAGAGACAGTAAAAGCAATGACTGGCAGGACCAAGCTATCCCACCTACATTAAGATCCCTCTTCTTCCTGCAGACTCATACTGCAAAGCAGCCAAAATGGAAGGGATCCTGCACTGCAGTCTTTCACCTTTGAAGGACAGAAAGTCCTGTAGTCATTATGCAAACCTAATGTTATTCCCAACTCTCTATAAGGGCCATATGCTCTTTAAGACAACAATCAGTCCTAGAGTTAGAAGGATCTAGCACAGCAGCACCTGAACAAAAGAATAGGAATCCATGTACTCTGCCCATGGAACAAGAGCTGGAAGAAAGCAGCAGTGAAGACAGGGCAGACAGTTGCATCTTTGAAAAAAGGCTCCATCCTTGTGACCTCTTAAAGGCAAACGCCAGGATGAAAACAATGGCCTCTTCTAAGGTGATAAGGCATTAGTTCCTTTCCTGCAGAGGAAGCAAATTGTAGCTGAGGAGGAGAAAAATGAACTCAAAATAGATTAAATTCACCAGCATAAAAGTCTGTGAAGTTCATAACTTCCATGTGGATTTTCAAATGATTTTTGCAGGTTTTTATCTTCATACTAAAACTCAAGCGCATGTAAATTTTACTTTAAGTTACATTTTGAATGACCTGCACAGTCATACTGAATATATTTCAAAGAACTAGCAAAATTCAGCTAAGCTTTTAAACACATCATGATCCATAAAAGCTAAAACTTTACTCTTATTTTTAATCTATTTTCTGAAGTCAATAAATCTTACATCAATGTACTAGGTTTTTGCATGCTTCTTTATCTCTCACTTCCATTTAAAAAAAATCATTTACTAATTTGGCAATACAGTTTTGTCAAACCTCAATATCACTAAGGTTTACAAGAGAATCAAGTATCTACTGCTGTTGTGAAAAATAGGCAGCCTGAAAGACTAGTGACAAGATCTAAGCACTCTGCTAAATGAAAAATCTTGATGTGTGAGTTCTCATTCTGTCAGACCAGATAAACATCATGGAAAATATTTAATAAAATCACAAACTGCAGGAAAAACTGAAAACTGAGACCAATTTATCATGAGATATGGATATACTAGAATGTGTGGAACTTTCAGTGCTGGTAGAACTGTTTTTACCCATCTAAACTAACCTTGTGTTTTGAGGTTTTTTTGTTTTTTTGTTTAATACTAAGACCTGATATTGACCTTTCCACACAGATGAACTGTCCCAAGTTTCCTACCTACTAATGATTGTTTACTTTACTAGTAATATAATTATTTAAAAAATCTGAAAGTTTGAGTGGCATATATAGTTTGAGAAACAGTCTAGAAGTATTTCTCTGAATTATAAGCATTGAAGTATATGGTGATAGATTTGGGGGGTTTTTTTTAGTTTTCTCATTAATTTTGAATATTTTCTCATTTTCTTAAAGAAATTAAAGTATGTAACAAAAATGTCAATTGCTGACAAATAACTGCAAAGATTTCAAAAAGTACTATGACATAATATCAGCTTGATTGCTAGCTTTGTGGAATATGAAGAAAACATAAATAGAATTGCATTTTTAAACCAAGCAACCCTAAAGAAATTCACATATTGTGCTTGAAACCTGGTAGCAAACCAAAATTTTAAATGAATGTGGTGTAAGTCTTGACAAAGCAAATCTTTCTGACAAATCGGATCATGTTTTGCTTGAAGATAAGATAACAATAAAATCTGAGATGTCTTAATTTAGTTTTGAGGGTTCTTCCCCTCCACCTGACCCTTATCCCCCACACTTTAACTCTATTGTTTGAAAAGACGTAAAAATTATTTTTATGCAACAAAGCTCTCCAGATTTAACACACCAGCATTCCAATTTCATAGGTCTATACATATTAAACTTCTTTCTTTATAACATATTGTATGTCCATGCTATTGATCTATTTCAGTTCCTAGAAGTACAATGACGGTACGCTGCACATTTCCTGCCAAGAAAATTGGATAGCATAAGAAGGAAAAATTCAGGTCAAGTGCAATATTTTTGGTTGAAAAAGATGTAATGTAAAATTGGCAAGGTAGCACTGAGGAAAGCTATGGGGAGATTCAAGAAGTAGGCCAGTAAAGAAAAGTATGTGTATCTCCTATAGATGGTAAAAGGGTCAGGTGGCATATAAAGTGGGCATAAAAAGATCAAACGGTAAAAAGCAATTAACCCCTTGGCACTGGGAACTGGGATTTCCTGACACCAACTGCTAACACTGGCCTTAAGGGGTTACAGGATCAAATAATAATAAGCCAAGTCCTGAAATAAAAGCTATCATTTTAGACAGTAAAGGAAGGCATTTCAAGTACATTCTGGGCTGCCAGACTAGCATGGTACAAGGGGAAAGAGGAGAAATACACTGAAAGATAAATGGTAAAAATAGTTTTCCAGATTTGGACTCAAAGAAATTTCAAACAGCTTTTTTTTTTTCTTGAATAAAACAACACACTATTTTGTCCTACATATCTGTGATCTGTGACCTCAGCCAGCTCTTTTTGGATACACAGAGAGATTTAACCTCAATTTTTTGAACAAATTCCCTCTCATTTTGTGACTAACTTCTGAACATTGTCTATATTAGCTGTAGGTGGTTCACTTAATTGCCTTAAACCTTATGGTTCTTTTACTTTCCTTCCTCACAGAAAGACTAAAAAACAGAGGGAAAAAAAGAAGGCAAGTGACAACAGAGGAATTTCTTAACAAAACCACCAACATTTGGTAGTGAACCAGACTGAGAAATCATGATTCTAACAGCTATAAACCCACATTTATGGCAGAGGGGTTGCTTGAGATTTTTTTTGTTTTTAAAAAGGGTGTTTGTTTCACGACATCTCAGGACCTACACTTATCAAGTGTGTACAGAGTTACTAATTTAAAGCTTTAAATTCCTCTTTTGTATAAAAGAATTACCAGATTTTTGAACTGCATGATGATTTATAGTATGGAAAGTCTTTATGAACACTAGATGAAGCTGATTGTTTTTCTTCAGTGCAAACTGAACATGCAGAAGCTTTTACATAAATGCTGATCTTACCACAAAACATAAACTGGCAAAAATATTCCTAGCCCTTTTAAAATTAATGAAAGTTCATTAATTTCTACAAGTTAAAAATCCAACATGGTTACATTCTGAAATTCGCAACACTTTTCAGTGTCACTTTATGTCTTACCATGTGGAAATATTATGAGGAAAATAACCACTGACATCAACTTCAGTGTTTGGTTTGAAATTCAGTTTATAGGTACAGGATTCCTCTCTGTCTCCATCAGAGTGTAACAGAGATTAAGTACTCGGAGCAGGAGGGCATGTACAAGGTGCACATAATCTCTCTGTTACTTAGTTTTGTCTCTCTCCCAGTTGTTTGTGTTTGGCCATACCAGCTACCTGCCAGCATTGACATTATTTAGAACTGTCTTCAAAACAGTACCTCAAGAGATCTAAATTTCATGCAGTAGACACCATGAACTAGGTATCACCCAGACCCAAAGGTATTGTCCCTTTGTACAGTCACAGGTTCAGGTTTTAATTGTGCCTGTTAAATTCAATGAAACAGCATTGGGAAAGAAAAAAAGAAAGAAAATACACAGAAAACATAACCCAAAATTAAAAGAGAAATGAGGAGAAAGGAAGACCAAATGACAGAGAATCCCACTGTGCTACAGCAGCTGACAATTGTTTACTCTATTTACTCAAAGATCAACACATGCAGTCTAAAAACTGAAAACAAATACATGACACAGCTCTTTGCTAGGTGACCTGAAAACAGAGTGGTACTTCATGCAAAATTATGAAGTGCTTGTCTAGAACACCAATCAGAAAGTGGATCCCTGAAGGAAAACTACTTGTCAACAGCTTCCCCTGCCAAAGGGAGTACCCAGCCAGCATTTTACAATCCTTTTAAGTTTCTTTTAACATTCTCTCGATGAAACGTCATACCTGGTCTTTGGTTCCCCAAACCTCTATAATGAAGTCTAAAATAAATTATTTCCTGATAGGTCAAAACAGAGATGAAAAATAAGTGTTTGATAAAATATTAAAGATAATCTGATTATTATCAGGATCCTAACATTCTTCACAGTATTTGTTCTCCAAACCACACTTGAGAAGCTAAGAGAGGAAATCCTGACTTCCTATAGCCTGAGAATATAGTGTGATTCCTTTTAAGACCAAATAAAGTTATGTCATTAGAATATACCTTTGGGTTGATGCCAATTAACACCTTTGCTCTTAATTAAGCAGCTTCCTAGAAAGCAGGGGAAGAAGATGACAAATGGAGAAGATCATGCAGTAAAGGATCAAATCAAGCTTAAAATATATAAAGACAGAAAGCTCCCAGCTTTAGACCTAAGTCAGCTCCTGAACTGCTGAAACTATTTACCTCTATAAGCCACTCTCAACGTCTAAATACAGTGTACAGAATTTTTTTCATCATTGATAAATTTTATATTAAGAAAAATGTCTTTCCCTGCCAGAAGCTCTTCATTCTGTGGTTTTTAACAGTCTACGACTTCATCTGTTCAGGGTTGTGAATAATTGGAAGTCATGCTGTTCTTACAAAATATTTGTCACATGTAATCTGTAATATGTAATCATAAAATAAATAAAATATATTACCAGTTTCTAATTGAGACTGGTGGATTAGCAATTCTACAGTTTTATTCTATGATGAATGAACCTGTAATTGCACAGTGTAATTTGGCAGGGATCAATTAGGAAGCACAGTATGAGTACACATTACATTATTTTAATTTCATATAATATTTTCCAAATTAGGTTGGTATTTCTATAGAAAAATTTTGAAAAAAAAATCTATGCATATCTATTTCAAAATATATTTAGCTTTTGTATGTACTCTGTAGAAAAGATTTTTGCCCCCCATAGTTATCCTTGTATTGCTGCAAAATGACAGCTCTAATTATACAGGCGAACCTTCCCTCTTCCCTGAAGGGCAGAAATTACAGCTGGATACAGTCTGAAAACCAGCCAAATGCTTGTTTAAAACTGTTTGAATGTGTAGCAAGTGAGGTATTTTTCAGCTGGGGCTCTTTTTTCAACCCCACAGAACAATGGCTCATATAAATGCAAAGCAGGTATGAGAAACAGGCAGCATGGTTTCCCCAATCTAACGCTATTAACCATCTGACCCAGTATTGGCAGGATGCATCTCAAGAACGTCACCGCTCCCTCTGACAGAGCCCAAGGACCAGGGAACATATTGTGAAAGATAAAGGAGGAAAACAAAAAGAATATAATAAAGGCCTCCATCCTCCTAGGCAAAGAAATATACTGCAGTAAAACTTTTAAAGCATTTCCCCCTGTTTTACACAGCCTGCTTTTTACATAAAAGAACCAGGAGGACAAAGTCCTCTCACACATACACACAAAACCTTTAAAAAGCTGTTTGAAAAGCTTTACAATTTCTACAAAGAGGCTTCCTGCAGCCCTTTGAGAAGGCAAACAGTGCTTTTAAGTGCTATATTCTTATTCTTTTCAACTTGTAGATAAAATCCACGTCTGATGGAGAACATCCCCCGCATGCACTAGTTTTGCAAGGGAAGTTAAATTTATCTCACTCATAGCATCAAGATAAATTTATCTCACTGATAGCATCACAAGCATGTAGTGGACAAGAAAACATATGTCACAATATCACCACAACAAAACAATACCATCAAGTCTGCAGATGTGAGGAGTGTCAGACAAATACATTTTGGGCAAGATTATTTGACACAAAACTAGTTCAGCTATATGACAGCACAATAATCATGCAAACTTCTTATACAAGAAAAAAGATATGCAGATGATTGTAAGGGTGGGATTACAAACATAATTAACATCCCCAATAAAGATATTTCCTTCAGTAAGTATCTAAGTTACCAGAACTTAATCTATGATCGCGCCCCAAAAATTAAGGAGTTTCCTTTCAAGGACACAACTTCTCATTGTGACCTTGGTTTCCCTGAATACTTCCATTCATGTCAGTGAAAACTTCTACTTGGATGAGAAACTATAGCAACAAACATCTCGCATCCAAATACATGCAAGCATTTCAAGACTACTTAAAGCTCAGCATATTGAAGATTGCATTCCATGTACCGAATTGCAAAATCCTGATTATGGTCTTTTACAGCAGAGCAGTACAAGTGCTGGAAATATTTAATCATTTTGATTTCTTCTGCCCAGGCAGTATAGATCTCACAGCCTAAATTCAGGTGAACAACTAACCACATTAAGGAAAGCATGGGGGCTACTGCATCCTATACCCAATAATCACATAGAACTCCTTTCTGTAGTTTACTGCAGATATGAACTGGAACCAAGGCAAAGGTTAAACAAAATACCAACTCTGGGAGCTTTATGTTTGTGTAAATTTAAACCATAAATTACTAGCTCTTCATTTTAATGGGGAATTAGGCAGTGCTTAAACCTTAGCATACAGGAAGAGGATTATGGTTCTTAACCCTGATATCCATTACAGGATGAAACTTGCCAACACTTATGTCTTCTGCACAATTCCTATTATGTGCTTCATATCATCTCATGCCTTACAGACTGTTGATTTTGCTGAAATAACATGTAATGTTCAAAATTGTAACTAACATGTCCATGTCTTCATTCTGCAGAGTGTCTTTCACTGAAAAAATGGATAATTTCCATTACTATTCTCCCTAAGAACAATGAAATAGGCTGAGAGGGTGCCATTTGGTTGTAGACCCATATTTGCAACCAGAGAAAGCAAAAAACCCAAGCAATGAAAAATGATTGTATAAAGTATTTGGGGAAAATCAGTCAGCTGGTCTGTGCCACTGGCATGTGTGTTCTTTAACACAACTGCAGGGTAGACCAGCAAATCATAGAAGGTCACAGATCAAAAGTTTTTTAATTGCATTTAAACTCAGTAATATTTTCTGAAGAAGCCAAAAATAGACATCATGTGCTGACCCTAGTGGCAGTTATCCAACTTTAAAATAACAAATTATTAACATAGGAAAATACATCATATCAAGAGATAAGTATGTTGTTTTAAACATAATTATTTCCAGCCTGTATTTCCACCTTATGTAATACAAGTTACCCACTAACTGATTAATCTTTAAGACCCAATTCCAGTTTTAGCTCTAAGGGAGACATCTCTGAAGACATTTTCTTAACTTATTAAGGTAAATATGATATATGGCATTAATCTAAAAAGACATGGAATTATTTTAGGCATGCAGGAAATGAAAGTCAATTTCCACATGTATCAAAAATGCATGCAGGTTAAAACTTGCATAAAACTCACCTAGGAGAAGGCTGAAAATCAGCTACTCAGCTGATCTGGGAATATGAAATTAGACTCTGGTCAAATATTAGAATCTTTTTCTGAAAAATCCACAGATATAAGCAAAGTAAAAGACTCTAAACATTATTAAAGCACAGCTACCATTCTTATTGAAGGAATTCTTATACAAGGCATTTATCTTGAACTGTAATGAGCATATACCACATAGACTTGGGATGGTGACAAAAAATGAAACAAAATACTGAAAAATAAATCAGCCCACTGAGTCAAATGCATAAAAACAGTACAGACTTTTCATAAGAGATGGATATTAAGACAGCATTTAATTTTTCACACACATTTGCAATGTGCATATGTTTTTCTTTTTATATTTACCAATCCACTCTGCATACTGACTGGTTGCTCACTCTCATATTCCACTGCACCAGGAGAACAAATACTTGCACACTTACCCTTTGAAACAGTACTCACATTTGCAAAGAATTTAAAAATAGCTGCTCCCATCGAAACCTCAACATGCATTACAAATGGTATCATGGGGCAGCACACCACTACCTATTCCACTGGGCACAGTGGCTTTCACCACAAGAAATTCATTCTCCTCTACTCTGCTAAGGCAAGAAAGGGTCATGACTTTCTGCCATAAATTTGTGCCCTCATTGAATTCCTACTTCCATTTCTGTATTGTGCCTGAATGACCTTTATATACAGGCATATATCACACAGTTCTTGAGCTCCACAATTAATATTTTCAGTCAAATTTCTGCCAATTTTGGTGTGGGTTTTTTTTTTTTCTCCAGAGAAATAGTCATCTACATTTTAGAAGTACATGAAATCATTAAAGATATACTTAGGAATCCAGGCATCTCCTTTTCTTTCAATCTACCACAGTAATTTTGGGCTATTGAAAACAACTTCTTATGTTTTCTAGTCCATATACATCTTTTTGCAGAGAAGACTCACAGAAGGAGTGATATACTTTAGTCACAAGTCAGAAGCATCAATGTATTTGATTGATATAAGACAGTGAGTTAACAACAGTCATTGGTAAATACAACACTGGTTTAACAAGATTTGATAACAAGATACCCGAGTATTTACTGCACAAAGGACAGCGTCAGACTTGAGAGAGTGTTGGTCTGATGGAAGGCAGGAGGGCTCTGCAGAAGGAGCTGGATAGGCTGGAGAGATTGGCCAAATCCAACGGTGTGCAGTTCAACAAGACCAAGCGCTGGGTCCTGCACTTTGGCCACAATTCCCTGCAGCTCTACAGGCTGGGGACAGAGTGGCTGGACAGTGGCCATGCCAGAAAGGGATCAGGGGGTTCTACTTGACAGGGAACTGAACATGACCAACAGTGTGCCCAGGAGGCCAAGAAGGCCAATGGCATCCTGGCCTGTATCAGGAATAGTGTGGCCAGCAGGATCAGGGAAGTGATTCTTTCCCTGAACTCGGCACTGGTGAGGCCACACCTTGAGTGCTGTGTCCAGTTCTGGGTCCCTCAGATTAGGAAGGATATTGAGGTGCTGGAGTGGGTCCAAGGAAGGGCAAAGTGGCTGGTGAAGGGACTGGAGCACAAGTCCCATGAGGAGTGGCTGAGGGAGCTGGGACTATTCAGACTGGAGAAGAGGAGGCTCAGGGGAGATTTTATTGCTCTCTACAACCACCTGGGGCATTTTTTTATGTGCATGCTAGTGAAGCTATTCTTTATATTAAAATGTAAAAAAAAAGACAAATGCAATTTTTGGTGTAACTACTAACAGAATAAATGATCAAATAAAGGAATATGGTGTTATAGACTTCTGGTATATCCAAAGACATCTTCAAAGATAATCTTCAAAGCAAAACTCAATAAAATGCCTGCACCAATACTCAGATTCAAAACATGAACTTATTTACATGCTTCCTTATGCATATGCTACTACAAATTATTCACACATGAAATTACTTTTATTCCAGAAAAGAGTGCCTTTCTACTGATTAATATAATGAACTTTCAAAGTAGCTTACATTTTAATATAGTATGATTGTATGAATATTAATAAAGAACTCGTATACTTTGTATGTTCATCCTATCAAAATTCATACTAATTTGTATGTTTAAACAAGCTCCTATATAGTTGCAACTCAACTTATCTCCAAGGAGAAGGGAGTAACCAAAGGATGAGTCTGCATTTGGCCTTAGGGCTCTACAATGAGACCACAGTTGGATACCCTCATCTCCACATGCTGAGTATGCATGTCCTTGCATAAAAATGCAATATCTAGATCTCATGCATCTACTGAAGTGCAAAATTTTTCTCAGTAGAGCTGTCCCAAATGGCCCTAATAGAACTTGTATAATCTGTCAGTAACACCTTCCCTATTTACCCCTTTTTAAAGTGTGTCTGCTGTTGGTTGTACCTAGTTCAATCCAGCAACTGAACTAGATTTTAGTTCAGTTTAGAAATCAAGTCAGATTTTATTATGTGCATTTTATCAAACTCACCTATGTAGCGTTAGGTTTATTCTGTTTGCAGGGAATCACAAGAAAGCAGTTGCTACTACACTGGAATTGCATTTACGATTTGGCAAACCTTTGTATAAAGAGGACAGTAGCTATTGTAACCAAGTTACATCACTTCAACATTTAGTATGAAGATGAGTGATCTTCCTTGTTTGCAAAGTTGCAGAAATGAAGTTAAGACATTAGGCCAGGTTGGATGGGGCCCTGAGCAACCTGATCTAGTGGGTGGCATCCGTGCCCACAGCAGGGGAATGTGAACTAAATGATATTTAGGGTCCCTTACACCCCAAACCATTCTATGATTCTATGATTTACAAAACCCAAAAACAAAACAAAAAAAACAACCAACAACAAAACAACAAAAAAAATTGGAAAGAAAACAATGTCATAATGAATAATTTATTTTATCTCTATTTATTATATAGGTTATTTAGCATATCATTGCATGCTATAACTAAACTCTGCATATCCAAAAAAGATAAATAACATTCCCATTGGCTTCTCTAGTTATTTATGAAGGCACACGTCCATGCACACAGAATTCAATGGAAGATGGTGATCCCGAGTATGATTATATAGTGAATTAAGTAATAAATTCCCAGTTCTTAATCTTGTGCTTAAAAATGCCATTTTATTTAATGAAAACCCACTTTCGAAATTTAATTGAGAATCTCTGAAAAGTGCTTATTTTTGTGCAGCTTTTCAAACCTATCTCAATGGCAAGTGAGCCACTCAGAAAGAATTTTCAGTAAGTGGTATCAAGTGGGCCCAAAATACCCATTGACCTTGAAAGCAAGAAAATGGAAACAGTCATTTCAAACGATGTAATTTGTATTCTCCAGTAGTGTTAGAGTGAATAGCCTGCAACTAATCTGTACAACTCTCAAACCATTATAATTTGCCCTATGAAATAGCTGCATTGTCAGATGAAGACTTGGCAACACTGGAGAAGCACTGTTTACTAAGCTTTTTTTCACAAGAGTCAAGAGATTTCTGACATGTTCTCAGGAAAGTAACTACCACAAATAATCTAAATGAAAAGACATAGATTATACTGTTTGCATGGATCACAATATGAAAACACCTCCAGAAAGTGAATGACAGCAATTTAGGAAGAACAAATTCAAAAAAAACCAAACCAAAAAACAAACAAACAACAACAACAAAAAAAACCCACCACCATCTTTAGAATGTCTTAATATGAGATTATTCAAAAGATTAAAGTAGGACAGAAAATCAAGAATGGGTAATTCACATTTTACATTGTCACAATTTAGTTTAAAAAAATTAATGGGTCAAAACAAAAAAACAAATTGAAAAAACAGTCCTTAAGCCCTGATCAGCAGCACTGGAAACCCATTATACACATATGGAAGGAGTAATCTTATTTCTTGCAGACAACACTGGTATAAAAAAGAAAAATCCAACACCACCACAACCCACTCCAGATCCCCCCAAAAAGTTTGTATTTCATAGCTCTGCGTTAGAAGCCATGAGCACCCACTATCACTAACAGCCTTCCAATGTAATCCTTCTTCCACCTCTCAGAGGAGTATTGAACATATCCCTATG
>JAWWLZ010000004.1:19780853-19791212 GCA_035041345.1 Poliocrania exsul
TGATTTTGTGCCTTGAGACTGTGTTGTAATGCCTGAAAACAAGTAGAATAAACAAAATAGTGTGGGAAACTTTTTTTTAATCTTTTGTTAATTTCTGATTCACTTAAGTATAAAGTTATTTAGGTCCCAAGTCTATCCATTAATGGGAAAGCATCATTATTTGGCAAATACAAACTACCATGTTGACAGTCATCCTGCACACATAGATATACATATAGATGGATATTAAAACTGCCACATTTCTCTCCAAGCACTCTTAAATGAATGTACATTGTCTATTTAGGTAGAATGTTTGCAGTGTTAACAAAACATTGTGAGATGTTATATAGATGCATTGAATATTGCATATATGCACAGAGCAAAGCCTTGCAAGTGTAAGTAAACCATTTGCAAACACTGAGTACCCATATGTTTCAGTACACACAACTTTATAAGAGTAAAATATTGTGTGGTCTGGTCAGTCTAGGCTAAAAATGCTATAGCTATTCATTTTCCTATTAAGAAGACTTTTCAAGTAAGTATCAAAATACCAACAAAACCATCTTGTTCTCCCAGACCATCCATTAATTTTTTCTAGGTGGTTATTACCTTATTCCTGCCTCTAGTTTTGCATCACTGCAGTTATAACTTCAGCTTGGACAACCAACTAAGAAATAAGAATAGAAAAATGAAGGTTAGACCTTCTTTTCAATCCATGATTTTCCTTCCAAAAATTTTCCCCTAGAACCCAAACAACACATTTCTTGTCTTCTTGACAAGACTGAAACAGCCTTATATACCCTGTACGAATTTCTGTGCCACAGGATAAAGCAAAACTTCTAATATAATTATGAAATCAAAATGGACCAAAACTGCAGAAATATGGAACTCAGGCTCACTGTTGACACTTGAGTCCCAAACCAAAAGAGCCAGCCTTAGCCCAATTTACAGTGATAAAATATTTATCACACACATGTGCTATAAGGACCTGAAGCAGTCACGTTTTCCAAGAACATTAAGAAAAATATGACTCCTTCTGGTGCAACGGTTGTCTCTCTCTTATTAAGACTAATGAGAACAAATTCTGCCCAATCCTAGACCAAGTTGAAAATTCAGTTAACTTGACAATTGAATGACAATGATATAATTAGCAAACCATACAGCTTTCAAAAGCTCACAATCCCTTCCATGTAATAAATAAAGGAATTTATTTTTATGTTGGTGCATCAGACGCTCTCAAATAGCACTGTAGGAAAGTGACCTTATAAAACAAATAACTAACAGGAAAAACAGCCCTCAGGAAAAAAAATCTTTCAGTATATCACAGCATGTTTTACTAGCTTTCTTGCAATAGTTTATCACAGTCTATCCTCTGGGCTCCCTGTTTACCTCACTAATCAGGGGCAGGGGAAAAAGAAGTGTCTTTTACATTCTTTTCACTCTTTGCAATACATACAATATGAAATGATCAGGAATGCAGAGAATTGTGTCCTAACAAGATTTTAACATCCTTACACACTGTCTCTCACAAGACTAAACCTGAGATGATGGATGACGCTTTCCCTGCCTCACTGATAATTAGATGCCACTTACCTATCCTATTTGTTGTTTCCCTTAATGGTTTTCAACAGCAGAATTTTGCCAAATAGCAAGACAAAGGCAAAAGTCTGAGCAAAATTTGACACACTCAAAGTAGTAGTAAAAATGTAATTTGGAAATATGTCTGTCTAAAATATCAGCAGGTTTCTAGCCCTAGACATAGTCCCTTGTATATCAATTTTACCACAAACAAATATACTCCAGGCTCCCTGACTATCTGGGGAATATTTCCCAGGTAGTTTGAAAAGCAGGAGTTCTCCGTAGTTTTTCAAGTTGCATTCAAATCTTAACTTTTTTTTTTTTTTTAATTATACATACTCTTTTATGCTCCCCTTCCTGCTCACACTAAGATTAGGAAACAAGCCACAGCTTGGGGAATTGGATGTATCCATTAGGTAGGTAATTACACCAAAAAAAGACAGTATAAAAACAATCCTGAATATGCAGTCAATTGAAACCTCTGGGGTTTTAGTGCTGGGACAGGCAAACTGCTGGCAGACAATCACAATGAGTACAGCCAAGGCTGAAAGCTTTTAAGGCAGCGATTACACACAGAGAAATTTCTCTTAAACCAGGAAAATGCTGGATTAACTAATTCTATAGGAAACAATACAACCCTCTTCACACAGCTGAAAAATCAAACAAGAAAGACTTAAAATTCTCCAAAATAAAGTCTTACTCTCGGTTGCTGTTACTAACTCATTTCATACCTCAGTATTGCTTCACCAACATATGTTATGCCTTTTTATTCTAGACCATCATGCTGAAGAATGTCTGAGTTATTCTCCCTCAAGATCCCTGCAGAAGAAAAAGTGACAGAATTAAATTTTATTTACTATCTTTCTTTTGTTTAACTTTATTCCTTAGAAAAAAAGATTTTTTTTTCAAATTTTATACAGGATATTTTAGTTTTTTAAGTAAGAGATGACTTTTTTAATGAATATATATTTCTGAATGAGTATTTAATCATATGCTCCCACTGAGTAATGTCACATTCAAGAAAATGCAGAACAATTTATAAATTTTCAAGTACAGAAATGCAAAGAACAAGAGAAAATATGTAATTTGGTTAGTGACTAAACCCCAGTCCTTAGCAAAAATATACACATATTACAAGTGGTCAGTTTTAGCATGGCAACTCACATAAGTAAACCATACTACTTTTAAAATTGGTGCTCCAGGCATCTATATTTTTAAAGATTTAAATATTAAAAAAACATATCTTTAATGAGAGGATACTTAGTTGTGTTTGGAATCCTGTATGCATAAGTATGAAAATTTTTTGAGTTTGTTCTTCCATGGAAACAGTAGGGAAACTACATGAGGAGTTTGACTTATATTTCCATTTGCCGACAGCCTTTGAGAATGATACAATGCCTTATTCTGTGAACTCCATCCTCATTATAATGTCACACTTGGGAGTCAAATGTTTTAATCATTACAGAGGATGTAGCAATTCAAGTGGTCATAATGAGATTAATAAAGCAAGAAGGTCCTTCAGATAGAACCTTATGTCACGTTAGGCCTTATTAGAAGAAGAAAGTATCTTGCTACTGTGCAGCATATTCTGAAGGGAATGTCAATAACTGACGCATGGTTGTTCATTAATTGTGATTCACTGCTTTGAGAAATTTATTTTTCATCCAGGAAACCAGAACCCTGGAACTTACTTCATTTAGGATGCTGCAAATTCATACCATGCTACAGCAAATTTCACAGTGCCAAAAGTTTCTAGAAGGTTCCTCTAATTAAGGTGTTCAGTAGTGGGGGGGGAACGAAGTTGGGCCCTCATCACCTGACGGCATAACGTGCTGTGCTGATCTGCAAACAGATAAGGTATTTATTCCTCAGCTGATGCCGATTCCTGAAGCCATAAATCGGCTTTCTCCTCTGCCGGGAAGAATGCTATCCTCACAATAATTAATCCCTCTAAAACACACTCCCAGCATGCCAGGGACCCAGTTAGCATATCTGTTGTAAAATCACAAGCCCGTGAGTTAAACTATTTCTAAGTTTCACTAAATTTGCAGCTAGCTGGTAACACATGTGTTTGACTTTAACACAGCTGCTGATATTCAAATGGCAAGCCAAATTCTGCCACGTTTTCTAACAAACACCAGTAAGGTTGTGCTGGCCACGGCTGGGCTGTGGCGCCTGAGGGCTGGGCAGGCCCCTGGAATTGAATTGTTCTCAGGCTGGGCAGGCACCCCCAGGCTGGGGGCCCTGGGTCTGGCCATGCTGGTGGTCCCACAGCCATCGGCACGGACAACGTGGGCACTGGGTGCCCCCCAGCCATGGGCATGGACAAGGTGGGCACTGGAGGCCCAGTCAGCTGGGGCTGGAGGGCCCCAGGGTGGCGCCTCATGGCCATTTAGGCTTATCAGTGCCTCAGGGCTGGGCCCTAACCAACTAGTTTCTTTCATTTGCAAAAAAAGAAAGGAGGAGAGAGAAGAACTGGGAGGAAACGTTTACATAACAGTGCAATTTATGAGGGGAGACAGAAATGTAAATCTCAATTTCACATCCTGGCTCTAGCCCTGTCTGAGCAGAGCTCCTGGTGCTTCCCAGCACAGTTGGCAGTTCCAGGGAAAAGCAGAGGACTTGTCTGACTGTGGCATGATGGCTCAGGACATAAAAAAACCTAACAAGATTTCTGGCAAAATCGATACACAGCCACACATAGACTGGTGTCTCTGAATCAGAGCAGTGTAAAGGGAAGTGACATCCTGCAAGCTCTTGCAGACCTGAGCTCTCAGTGAGTAAGCCTCCCAAAAACCTTATTCTTACCTTTAAAAACAGAAATTAAGCATGAAGATTTAAAAATTATTCCTTTCTTCCTTCTTTCTATCTAAACATCATGCAAGTTTATTTAGAAAAGCATACATATTTAGGAAAAACTAATTTTTAATACACACTTAAATAAAATCCAGAAATTTCACTTGAGACCTCTGTCATGTATGAATACAAGTCCACCAAATAAACCAGCAGTTATGAGTCCTGATCCTTCTAATAAGGCAGACTCAGATATTTCAATGCATTCTTCAAACAGAAAATCAATTATTGCACTGACCTTTTGAAATACTTTTTCTTTTATTTTTAATGTTTTGTTAGACCAAAAGTATATGTTTCCACTGTCATCTGTCACAAGATATTTGTTCAAAGGAATGCGTATTCTGAGAAGAGAAAGAACTGCTACCTGAAGAACACCACCCAGTCATAAACCTGACCATTTCTTACCAAGATTAATTTCCCTCAGTCAGAAACTATAGAGAAACATCTGTCCACAGCAGCACAGAATAGCAATTAAGAGTATAATGCATAGTACCTTGCATCCCATTAAAGACTCAGGCACTTCTGTTGAAAGCGTTCTGTAAACCATAAGCACTCCTATGTGCATACTTAACTCATTGGGGAATTGTACATCCCAGTAGTTAGTTAATCCTCCACAAGCAGAATGGCAAAAAAATTCAGTTTTAAGAGTTGGGGAGAAATCTCAATTTATACACAGGATAAAAAATGATTTAGCCTACTACCCATCACTCTAACAGAACTTTTCCCCTTCCAGACATGCAAGGCAGTATGTTTACCCTGTCAGCCTATGGTGCAAGTATTTCCTGTAAGTTTGAGGCAATATTTAAAGAAGAATAAAAATAAATTAATTCATTGTATTATGTTTACAACGCTGCTAGGTTACAACCAGAGCTTTTGATAAACTTCCTAAATTCGCACTAAATCTAGTTGCTTCATATTCTGCTGGAAGAATAGTGCAGTGTCATACAGGCTAACTACCCCAGTGTTCAAGCAGCTCAGTCACCAGAATGCTGATGTCTTTGCCAGGATGAATATCATACTTACCAGATGAGGAAAGGGGCAGGGAAGGAAGGAATTAAGATCTCTTCACTGTGAAAGAAAGTTTTGTCTATGCTTAGGTTAGTTTTTACCACTTTCTGCTTCCTTTCCATTAGATGCCAGACACTGTGTGGCAGATGCTCACATGCCTTCCTCAGTCTCAGCCATAGCCAGGGTATGGGCTGCCACACACTGTCCCCTGGAGCTGTGAAGCACCAACATCCCAGAGCTGCCAGCCCTGACACTTGCAAAGCAAAAGCTACAGCCAGCAAGGCCACTGGCACAAGATTACAGGAAAAGAAGTTCCAACCAGCTCTAGCCAACACAAACCCTGACAACTCTCAGGGCCTTGCTCTGCCAGGACAAGACAGACCTGCTCCTGGAAACAGCAAAAATGCTGAGCTTCAAACCCCCTGTGCTTAGTTGCTGAGCCACAGGCTGTAACTTAGGAGCAGAGCAAAGACATCACAAACTCCACAACCCCTCAGGATTCTGGATCAAACATAAGAAACATACATTACTGCTGTCCTGATATTTTCCTGTCTAGTCTTGTCTAATGACAACCAGCACAGGTTCAGGTGAGGCATTTTCTTTTCATCATGCATGGCTATTACTTCACCTGCTAAGTGATTGATTTTTATAGCCTATGCAATTTTCACAATCAGCAACAACACTATGATTGTAAAACTTACAACTAAAGGTCATAAAGTTAAGCTCAAAATTGTTGCTGTTGTTGCAGACCACAGTAGGGCAAGTCATAATCAATAAGGTAATTTATAAAAATTTCTAAGCACTGAGTAAATATACAAACACAGTTAGTTTCCACATATATGATTCCAGGTTGATTAGAAAACACCAATTCCATAACCAAAGCTTGAAAACTAGTACCTTCATACATATAGCACATACATTAGGCTGCTGGTCAGGGGCAAAATTCTCTAGACAGTTTGGAACATTTCATCTGATGAGTAGCTCATTCTCATAGATAAGATACCTCAGAAACATTATAACACAGTTCCAAAGTTACCCAATCATACCCTTAGTCATCAAAAAGAACTCTTTCAATCAAATTCAGAAATTGTTAAATAATATACGCATACGTAGTGTTTTGATACTTCCGTAACAGAATTTTCACACCATTTGTTTTAAAATATCCCAGGACAGCACAAAGTGAAGTCTTGGTATTACAGATCTACACTTGTTAGCAAGAATACAATAGATTTCATCAATTTATAGATTCTATATGATAATACTACAAAAATAGGCTTTATATATCAGGATTCTACTAATTATTACCATTATTAATAATACATAATAATACAAGGAACATCTACCCTCACTCAAGGAAACAAGGCTGCTCCTGTTGGAATATAGAAACACCTGAAACTGAATATATTTTTTCCTTATTAATTATTACTTATTCACAATTTCAGCCACAACAGACACAGAAAAAGCTTACAGGTATCTGTATTCCAATATTCATGTTAGCTAATAAAACAAAATTTAAAAAAAGCTATCAAAGAACCATCAATACTAATGATAGCCAAATGGAGTTTGAATGGAGTTAGAAAGGAGTATTTACTGTGGTATCACTGGAAGAAAAAAATAATTAAGACTTTCAATCAATACTTACCTTGGTTAAAAAATATAAATCATCTCCCACCACAAGATTTTCAGGTGCTATTAAGGCTACTGAGTGTGTTTGTTTCACAAACATACATTTTTACTATTTAATACATTTTTCTCAACACTGTTCAGAACTGTTTATTAGTCTTCTATTCTTGTTAGTTAACCCTTGGTTCCATCTTTGTAACACACTTAATGTTAACAGTGATAGTAGTCATGGTACTTGTACATAGATTTCGTCATTCCTTTTTTGTTTCTCATTTACACTTCAAAGACACACTTTTTAAATACATGAATTAAAAACACTTATTATAGGGTTAACTTCTGACTTTCAAAGTTAACTCTATCCCAGTCCAGTGAGAACTACTTACATTCTGAGAGCAGTACACACATTGCTCTGTTTAAAAACATGCTTATTTCCCCCTTTCACCTTTTCACCTGCTCATCTCAAAGTTTTCCCTGATACTGGACCTGTTCGGCCAGTTCTATCAGCAACTGGTAACACCTCCGAGTCTATTTTAGTTTAACCAGGCAGTTAATGTCACTATTGCTCACACTCTGTGCTTTGAGACACTGCAGCAGGACATTGCACATTGGCAGTCACAGCTCTCACAGCACCTTTGACTGTACATTTCACCAGCTTTCACCTTCTTTCCTTCCTCCACCTTTCATTTTTAGAGTGATCTGAGTAGCAGTGAGAATTTGAGTATTTTTATAATGAATTCTCTGTGTTTCATTAACAGGATCATAAGATCTTGTAACATTTTGCTCCTCCAGGAAATGTTTGTCGTTTGGGTCAAAGCATCCTCTGTGAGGCTTGTGTCCTTGACAGGAGGGTGCATCAGAATGGGCCACAGTCATGCCTTGCTCTACTCCTTGTGCTCCTTTAAACCCTTTAACTCCAGCCTTGTCAGATCCTCCTCTTTCAAGGTATTTCCTGCATCAATATTTTGATCCTCCTTACTTTACATAAAAACCCACTTAGAAGTTAAAAACAATAAAAAATTACTGAGAGAAGGTAAGACAGTCCAATCCAGTGCAGGTTTTCTCTCCTCTACAGAGCAGTATGGGTTTTTTAAATCTTAAAAAGCTTTCTTGGCCTCTCTGTAAATAAAAACTGGTAATAAATTAGAAGAGACAGGCATAACAGAGCAACAACATTCTGATCATGCAATGGAGACACCAGTAAAAGTTTCTAAATGGTAGGAAGTGCTGCATGAAAGTGGGCCTCAATTAGAAAAGCACTTCTCCCAAGATTCAGTGAAGGTTAGCAATGGAGAGAAAACACACATGACATCATCGCAGCTAATACTGATGTCCCAGCCTATCCACAAATTCTGAAGATAATGATAAGAACATCTGAAAGAAATCAGAGGATGGGGGCAGCAAGAAACAACATAGTAACTTTTTACAAGTGTCTTCTGATTCTTTGAAAGGACTTCTCCATAAGCAAAAGTGACACAAAATTAGTTTGCTGTGCAATGCAGTTACCCAACACACACAGAATCAAAGTCTTTTTTATTTTTTCATGTTGTCTACTTCATGTATATTTTAGCTATTCACTTCTTTTTTTCTCATGCCACACCTTGGCAATCTTGCTCTTTTCAAAAATTTTTCTGAAAAAAAGGATCTTCTGACATAGTGTGGTAAAAATAAAGATGATGTCCCAGAGTGCTCTGGGAAAGATGAGACAGTTCCTTTTCTACCCTCTACTTCATGATACTGCTCAATCCACTAAAATAAAATTTAAAAATGCTCAATACACTTATCTTGTATATTGACTCTTGCAAAATTAGGAAAATATCAAACTCTGTTCCTTCTATTAAGCGAAAGAAAAGTAGCTGAAAAGCAGAAGAAAACTTCAAAAAGACTGACATTAAATATTATTCTGTAAGTACTGTAATTCTGCTAGCATACTAAGGATTTTGACTTTCAAACATACAGTTTAATATTTTTTTACCCACTTTTCTCATAGTATTTCTTGGCTTGAAATCACAATACAGCAATTTTAAAAAGTCAGCATCCAGTTTTGAATACTGAAAAGATCCATCGTAAGTAAAATATGCTGAACAAAGACATCTGGGCCAAGATCCTCTTGAATCTTTATAACAGAAAGAAAATAAAGAATTAGAATGGAAAAACTTCTACTAGCATACACAGTTATTCTATCCCCACCATAATGTCTATGCATTTATGTTCTATTAGTAAGGGTAAATGGGTACAATTTGACATTTATACTTCTTTTACTTCAGTAATATTAACAGCAACAAAATTTAAAAAGGCTTTAAAACATGCTAAATTTGGAGTTTGAGTGCACAAGGAAAACTGAACAAACATTTTACTTTCATTTATTCCACTTTACCAAGAGAGTTTAATAGTTCTAATATTGCCAGTTATGTACATGCTTGCAATAGCTAGAATTATATCTTCTGCTTAATCATCAGTTATTGAATATTAACATTATAAAATGCTACACATAAGTATTTCTAAGTACAGGGTTTTTTTTATTTATCTTACCTCAATTGCACCCAAAATCATGCAGAAGTCATTCTGAGGTTTGCTGTATTGCAGACAATAGTGCAATCCTAAAAAGACAATTCTGTTAAACCTAAGACATTAAGGCTGAAACATGAGGGGAGGTCTAAAAGGAAAACAAAAATCAGGCAACTTTCACTTAGATCCTACGTGTGTACTATGCTGTCTATATGTTTTATCTGCCTTTAACTACATGTGATTGACTGGCTATCTAGAGTTTGAAATATTTTCAGTCCTGAACTTCCCCATTGTCAATAAATAATAAATAACTAGCAGTCAAGGATTTTCCCTGAACAACTTTCAGGACAGTGTCTTTTTATCTCTCAATTTCAAAAGCTACTGAACCAGACTTCTCCACAAGAGTGATTCAAATGTGCCAGATTCTCAGTTAAAATGGTGCAGAACTCCTGAATACAAGAATCAAATAGCAAGTCTCTGAATGAAACAAGTGTAAGTTTCTATACTGGCAACAGCCCACATAGGGTTCATGGTTAGGAGTCTCCGTTGTACTATCTACTTTTTTATATGGGTCTGAATCATGGGTCATCTACCCCCACCATCTGCGGCTCATTGAACACTTCCATCAGCGCTGCCTCCCTACAATCCTAAACATCCACTGGACTGATTATGTGACCAATGTGTCTGTTCTTGAACAGGCAGGGGTCACCATTATTGAGGCCATGCTGCTGAGAATGCAGCTGCACTGGGCAGGGCACGTCTCCAGGATGGAGGATCACCGCCTCCCGAAGATTGTGCTCTATGGTGAACTTG
>JAWWLZ010000004.1:19791312-19816790 GCA_035041345.1 Poliocrania exsul
AGAGGAGCCCCGAAGAAGAGATACAAGGACTCCCTGAAACAACACCTCAGCCTTGGCCATATTGACTGCCACCAATGATCCACTCTGGGCTCCAGTTGGGATTCATGGAGACACACCATTCACAATGCTGTTGCTTCCTTTGAGAATGCACACAGAGTCAGTCTTGAGGAGAAGACAATGCAGAAAGAACCATTCTTTGCCAATATGGCCTAAGGAGACATTCCACTGTGCCTTTTGTGACCAGACTTGCCTATCCGGCATCGACCTTTTAAGCCACCAGCACACTTGCAGCAAGTCTTCCCAAATCTTCGTTCATGAAGCCTAGCCATGATGATGATGATGAATGCTCCTATGATTCAAAGTCAATGACACAAGTCTAAATTATTACAAAATGAATCATAACCAAAAGCCTTACTTTGATGCATATCTATATCACATGATGAAAATAACCAAAGGATTACCTGAGCTGCAGCCAACCACAAACCCACCCAGCTACAGCCATATCCCGAAATGCCCACTTGAACACACCTTCCCTGCTCTGGGATCTAAGTTTCTGTCTCTGGCTAAGCCATCTGTGCTCTCACATGCACTGCCCAGTGAATGTATGGTGTTTTGTACCTTGTTTCACTGCCTCAGCAGAGGTTTGGTGCAGTTGGGACATATAACAAAAGTCAAAGAGCTTTCTGTACCTTTTCAGTTATGGAATGGAGGCAATTACTAGTTTCCAGGCATTGCTGCAAACAGCCATTGCTTTCGAATTGCAACCTTGTGGTTTTAACCCTCCATTTGACATCAGCCAAGTTACTGGTTCTGAGAAAATGCCTGAGCCAGAACACACAAAAGTAGTCACTAGATTCTCCTTTTTCCCCCTCTAACATTTTTTTCTTTTCTCTGGAATTCATCTGTCAAAAAAAATTATGATAAATTTCTTCAATGATTTGCACTTCCCACAGGCAGTTCTGAAATTTTTGCTAGGTAACACCATACCTTAACACATAATTTTCACTAGAACATCATTCACATCAGTGTAAGAAAAAGAGATTGTTTTTAGAATCATTTGTCCCTGAATCATATGCCATAATCAGGGAAAGGAGGGAAAAAAGGTATTAGGAGGACATAAAATGTTCCGTTTCTGTGTCTATTCAAAAATAACATCTTTCCCCAAACATATTCTACTATTAATTTTAACAATCATTAATTATTTTTTAGCTGTGTGGGTTTCAGATATGGACTCTGAGATTCTAATGTCAATTGCCTGTTGATTTTTTTATTTTTTTTTTAATTTTTGACCTGGTGAATATGTACCAGGCATAGTCCAGTGAAACAATGAAACTGGAGGTTTTGGATTCTATTCAGCTACTTCTGACAACTAGTTTTAATCTGAGTCACATCTGGTTGTGATTTTGTTTCAATAAAAAGTCAGCTCCTGGACTTGAATAAACGAAGAGACATTTGGAAAGTAAGAAGCTGTCAAATGCCTCCTTAAATTAGAAGCTTCAATAGAAACCAATATAGAACTCTGGATTTGTTTCAGAGGTAAGTCATTAAATGTTTGTATTCACAGAAATTACAATGAATATGCACAATGCAGAAG
Source organism: Poliocrania exsul (assembly GCA_035041345.1). Taxonomy (NCBI): domain Eukaryota; kingdom Metazoa; phylum Chordata; class Aves; order Passeriformes; family Thamnophilidae; genus Poliocrania; species Poliocrania exsul. The sequence goes on from JAWWLZ010000004.1 coordinate 19,792,907, forward strand.
CCATCTGCTGAAAGAGTCTTATGAAAGATTAAACACTGAGTATACCAGAAAAATCCTATGGGAATATTTGCACAATTGGAAGTTAGCATTCCATTGGCCACAACAGCATGTAGGATGAACAAAAGCATGGCACAAGCCTCTAATCACAAATCCAGTGAGTTTTGAATAAAAATCCTGCATATTGTCAATTTGTATTGGTCTGGTTTTTAAACAAACAGCCTTTGAAGCCAAGAAACAGCCAAGCCTTTTACTTAGCAAAACAACTCATGAGTTTCTTCCGTAATCACAGACAAATTTAAAAGAACAAGCTCCAAGTGCACATTGGTAACTATCTAGGATTCTTCCTTATCAAGGTATGTCGATTTGGCTATTTCCCTGCTCAAACTAACTTTCAGCAGCATCACACCTCAAATAGTATTTTTAGTAGCTCTTTATTTTAATCAACCTTTAACCCAAATATATCATTGGCACTAGGAAAATCTGAAATGTGTGTGTAAAATAAACAGTTAAGAAGAAATCAACAAGTGGTAAAGTAAACTGCATTTGGAAGAAAATTTTGGGTGAAGTAATTGTTTAATATTTATAAGAATGCTCACATTTCATAAAATACAGGCACTTTTTACAACTCAGACAGCTCTGAGTGACCTGTTATCCATTGCACATAAAATTAATCTCATGAAAATTTGCATGCAATATTGCTTCTACTCCAGATGGCTACCATTTAATAGCCATCTATTTGCATTAATTTAGCACATTATCCTTCTTACTGACACATACTTCCTGTAAGATAGAGGATCTTGTTTTGTCAAGTGTCCATACCTCATGAAACTCTGCTTTCTAAATCAGGCATGCTGTGGGCTAGCTAAATAATGCTATTCCTTTTGAAAAGCACCAGCTTTGAAATACAGTGACATTAGATAATACTCTTGCATTTTCTAAAATCTTTCTTCAAAATATTCGTGAACTATGGAAAAAAATTGACTGACCTGAGAAATCCATCTTTTAAGTTATGTATGATATTAAAGAGCTTTTCAAAACATAGGCTAAAGACTACATCAGTCTGTGGAACTGGAAGCAGACGAGAAACTGCCTAACTTGCATTCTGGCCAAGCTATGTGGCCAAGCTTTCTCTTGTTAAGAAGTGCTGTGGGATGCCTTTTAAGCCAGCATATTAAGACCTCTGATCTCTTAAATTTCCAAGGCTATACTTATTTTGTGTTGTGGCTTATCTAGATTTGATATGTAATTTTAACAAGCCACCAAAACCAAACAGCAAGAACAATAAAAAAACTAAAACACAATCCCTCCACCCCTAAACAAATGAAATAACCAACACACCACCAGACAGAATGGCCTTAGGACCTTCAGTGTACACCAAGTCAAAACCCTGTGCAGGTAGTCACAGGCTCAGGCCTAGGCTGTCAAGAAAATGTTCTTGCGCCTGTCCCACCTTGCTGCATAGTGGCAGCAAGTCTACACAAGCTCCACACAGACAGCAAAGCAGACATGCCCAACAGAATCCAGCCTACATGTCCCTGGTACTGGAAAAAATGGGAGCATGGACATCATGCATCACCTGTTGGCGCGCCATGCCATATGTAATCTAAATTTTTGTTTGACCTCTGCACTCCAGAAAATACCTCAGAATATCCAAACTTTTATTTTTCCTCTAAAAGCTTACATAGGATCAGTGAGTCTCAGAGTACTGGATATCCAAGGCAGTGGGCTAGACATTTCTACTTATAGTTTCAAATGTTACAGTTCCCAAGTCTGTTGTTTGCTGTCATTTCTAATTTCCCATAGGAGTTTGTGCCCTATACAACACAACTCTATGAGAAAGCTTTCCTAGGGTCCCCCCTTTGCCAATGAAGTTATTTGGCACCTGCAGATCCTCCCAGCCAATGTGGGACATCACTTCTGCTCTAGGGACACCTGAGCATCACTGCAGTGCCAGCACAGAAACATACTTCATAGCACCTTCTTGGGAATTCTGCCTTCAGGCATCACCACTTTCTCATTATCCTTCTAATCCAGTTTATTTTGCTTCTGCTCCTTGAGTCACTTTGAAAACAAAAGGATTTTGCTTAGAAGAGACAGAAGAAAAGCACTTTTCATAAGAGCATTATTCTTATTTAGCAGTACAACAGGATTTGCACCTATACTCTGTTGCAGCCATTCAGGCATTACATTTCCAAAACAATTATCTAAGTTCATTCTTGACTGTATTTTGAAACACAAAACAAGCAGAAAATCACAGAAAATAAAAGCCAAACAGAATGAACTCTGAAGAACAAATATCAACCGTATTAGAGCTCTGCAGTTTTGCATGACAGGTGAGTATTTCTTTTCTTCAAGATCCCAGTAAATCAGAGCAATGGTGCTGATGGCATGGGATAATTGTCTCTGATATGCTGCAGTGAGTGTTATTTATGATTGTTTATAAAATATGCTGTCAGAATGGCAGGCTGCCTAGAACCTTCGCATTATTTATGGATTCTCCTGTCTTCACATGCCCTTTTGCGTGCCAAATTAAAAAAAAATCCTCAAAGTTTCAACTCTTGAAATAAGAGCTCTTCCTTCAGAATACAAGATTTGTATTATCATCTTAAGTTATTCTGTGAATACCTGTTGTGGAAAAATACTTGCAGCTCCAGCAAAATATTTCCTGTATTGTCTCTCAGAAAAAGTCCAAATTCTGTACAGAGTGATGACACATGTAATGCTACTTATGCCATTTGCCTTATACTTGATGTAAGTCAGGAATCTGGACTTTTGTTTGAGGTTTTCAGAGGTGCCAATGGAAATATATCAGCCTGTTCCCTCATAATTTTAAAAATATGGTTGTAAATACTTACTACTTATAAGACATCTTTGAAAACTTCTACATAAAACATTTTGAGGTAGGATTTTCTTCTTAAGTATAGCAAATATCTACTTTTCCAAATATGCCTTTTATTTAAATCAGAAAAAATACTCAAACCCACCAAAACTTTGGAGACTTTCAAAAGACAAAAGATGTTCTCACTGTTTACCACAGAAGCTTTAAGCAAGCAGAATTTTCAAGTTCATTAAACATCAGACACACAATAGTTCTTTGGTCAACTCTTGCTCTCCTTCAAAAACTATAAATTAGCAATAGAACATGGTTTGTAGAAAAGATATAAAAGAGGTGAAGTTGTTTGTTTGAAGTGTTAAGCAGCAGAGCACAGGCATTCAGTCAAGGTAGATCTGCAATCACTGTAGATTTTTTTTTACTAGTCTGACCCAAAAAAACTGTAGTAATGCCAGACATGAATCAACACCTGAGAGTGACAAAGTAAGTAGGCTGATTTATTCATACATTTTTTTTTTATACTTTTGACACTGCAGATTGCAGATATTGTCTAATAAGGTGCAATTTGCCAATGATGAATAAATAAAAGAATAATAGTTACTTTATTTACTGTAATCCAAACAAATATTATAGAGGGACCTAAATTGTTATACTTTCTGCCTCCAACTATTAAAACATGATAACAAAATGTAAAACAAGACTTATGACAATTTTTTTTTCATCATATTAGTAGTTATTTTTTAAAAAATAGAGAACAAGTCACATTCACCTTCAGCTCTCAGGAACCTAGAAATACACACAGCTACTAAGTATATGTTTTTTATCCAATAGCATATTTCCTTCTAAACTAAATGAAATGTAGGAGATACTCAAGCTTGTTTTCAAGCTTCTTGTTAAATCATAAACGAGATGAGGACAAATGAATTAGGAATCTAATAATGATTCTAATGTGTCAGATTCCAGTATCTATTGAGGATCTCTTACTGCAGTACCCATTTTCACATAGGACTGTTACCTGCAGTCTTTTCATAATTTTCAGACAGCTTGAGCCTTGGGAATAGTTCCAAAATCCCAACACAATTCCAGCTTCCTCTAATTTGCAGCACTGGCAGAGAGAGTTCAGAGGTAAAATGCTTAATTTTGTTATGCCACTTAATCCAGTTGGAGTCAAGTATCATCTCCTTTGTTTTTCCTTTATATATGGCCTCTATTTTAACATTACCTAAACCACTTCAATACATTTTCCTGCCAAAATTAGTCAACAGCATCTGACAGATTACATTCACTCATCTCTCCACGGTTCTATTCAAATATAGAAGGTTGAAATACAAGGAAGGTTAGAAAGTATTATTTCATTCATGAGAAAAAAATGTGGTTTTGTTCTGAAACTTGTCATGTAAAAGAAAACCAAAATGATTGCGGTTTTTATAAATTAAAAGGGTCAATGTTGTTTCCTTCAAAAACATGTAAAGTATTTCCATATGAATTTAAGAAAAAAAAAGTAAATAAAAATATCCCAATACTTTAACTTCAATCTTTAATTGCAGCTTGGTATTTCTTAGCTTCATTAGAGAAGTTAGTTACATGGCCACTGCATGATCTTACACACCATCCTGGCCTTGAGCAGTTTACTAAGAGTATTTCCCAAAATATACTGAAGCTTGCTGAGCTCCTGCATTTGGTTTTAATTCTACTATCTATGTTTTCAACATAATACATAAGAAATACACATAGCAACAAAGCTGAATAACAAGGCAGATGACTTGGCAGGTAGACAAACATCTACTTTCCAAAGAAACTTTCCTGTCTTTAGGATTACTTGTTTACACTGAAAAGAATTAAGTACTCCCTGGTTTTTGGACAGAAAGGCAAAGAGATGATTTTGTTTCAGAACGTTACCACAGGTAACTTCAATGAGTAAATCCAATTTGTAGTTGAAATTGAAAAGAACTCATCTCCTGAAGTTTCCGTCCTGTTGTTATAGAAGTAGCAGATATTTGGAGCAGACTCGTCTCTGCAAAACAAGCCATTTCCTCATCATGAAACCATACAAATTACTTCATGGAAAAAGGGAATCTAGATTAAACAAGCTGTCAGCTATATGAAATTGCTTATCTTTTAACAGAATTCAGCACAGCCATTGCATATATTATTGAGAAAACTTGGTGTCACAGTCAGTTGCATTTATCCTAGCCTTTTTACCATTGGTACTGCCAGACGTTGTCCAACTTGCATCATTTCTTGCTGACCACAAACACTATGGTGAGAGGATACTTCAAACCATAAAACCACCTAACAATGCTACACGGGAATGGTAAACCCATGGGTTGTAATGCGCTCTAGTTCACCAGTCCCTAGAAACTGAGATTAAGTAAGAGATTATAAATTCTACTAAATCATCACATCTCCTTAAGACCCTCCCTTTCGCAGCCTACTGGGAGGAACAGATGTTTAAAATTATTGACTTGCATCAAAAAAAACCAAAAACCACAAAAAACAAAGAGCACTCAAAACACATCAATACATCACTTTAGCTCAAACTACAGGAATGAGACACTGACAATCATCAAATATTAAGGACTAAATTGTTCCTGTGCACACAAGCAGTGCCTGAAATAGAAGGATGCTTTCTTTCTTGGTCAACTGGTCATTAGGACACTGAACAATTCTTAAAGGCCTTGTGCTCATCCAGACACGAGCTGGAGTACCAAGCGCTCACAGCTTCCTGTTCTCAAAAAGGTAACACATAGTTCTAGTTCTGATTTATTTCCATAAATGTGGATTATGCAAAAGGCATTGAGGATTTTTGAATCCTGCTGTTTATTTAGCAGAGGGACACCCTGCACCGTGACCAGTCCTGAAGAAACAGACAGAACTTTGGACAATAACGCTCTTTCTTCAGGGCCTACTCTTCTCAGCAGCCTCTGTGCTCAGTGAATCAGTTAGAACCCACAAGTGAATAATGGCCTTAATCATTTAAAGGAAACTTAAAATAAGGTCCTCTCAAGTGCTATTCTGCATTTTGCAGAGTGTTACTCACAGAAGGCTTTTCTGAACAGAACTTAAACTGGGAAAAAAACAAACATGTTTGAACTTAAAAATTAGAGGCTTTTATGGAGATAAAAGTGGAGAAATAACAGGAGACAAACAGCAGTAAAATGCAGCATCCTATTCATATAAAAATCCCAAGACCTTGAATCTAGGAAGAGGAAAAAAAAACCACAAGGGGAACAAAAGAATATGAAAAAGTTTTGCCTTTGGCAAGGCAAAATCAAATTCTTCATTTAAGAAATCAAATTCTGCCCTCACTAAAGCAGTAGGAAGTAGAATAGAAGAAGATTCAAAGGAGAAATCCACACATCTCTCATTCACCTTTACAGTGAATACTGAAGAGGCTAGAGCTAACTCCAGAAGTTTTAGCTGGGCCCTCAAGGAAAGCAGACACACAGAGAGCAGTAGGAAAGAAACAACCAACCAATTAAAATTTTCCCACTCCTTTGTAATACAGTCAGTCAAGGACATGCAATACACTGTGATCAATCTAAATATTAAGGTATTGCATATTCTTAACCAGAAGATGAGACTTCTTTTATGAAAAGAGAATCAATAATCCTAGTTCTTTGACTAAGATCCAGAAGTTGTCCATAATTTTGCCTAGCCTTCCCTCCCTTATCCACTGATACTACATTATCTAGTAATCATGGAGTTGTTTGTTGCTGGCTTGCTTTCAGCACGAAGACAGATGCCATGAGCTTCCTATTAGCACAATACAGATGGTAGAAGCACTTGTAAATCAACGTGATGGATTGCTCCAGGAAACAAGATGGTTCTGATTGCAGCATTAGGGAAGGCAGAAAAGGGAAGTCTCTTCTCTGCTTACGGCAGAATATCACTGATACTTTAATTCTTCATTTGAAAAAGAAGTATATGTATATATTTGAGTATTACATATTTGGAAAGCATATTAACAAGTCAGATAATTTCATTGAATGGTTTGGGTTGGAAGGGACCTTAAAGATCATTTAGTTCCAACCTCCCTTTCATGGGCAGGGACACCTTCCACTAGACCAGGTTGCTCCAAGGTCCATCCTATCCCACCTTGGACACTTCTAGGGATGGGGCATCCACCACGTTTCTGGAAAAGTTGTGCAAACTTTCTAAAAGTTGATAGTTTCAGAAACATCACCTAGAACCCTGCAAATGTGACTCAGCACCCCAGTGTTTTATGTCAGCTCAGCGACCTCCCAAGACAGTTGGACCAAAATGCAAATACATCAACAAACTGTTGAAGAACAAAGTGCAACATAGTCCTGTAAGTTCTCTTCACATTTCTTTTATCAAGGGCTGAGGACATGGAATACACTATAAACTCAGTTAAAATTTTTACTGTGGAATTCAAGATCTTTCTAGGGTAGGACAGGTTTTACCACTTCTATTGCTGTATTCTCATAAATGCCTACACAAAAAAGTAGCTTACACCACAAAGAAAGGTTTGCTTTCTTCTCTTTTATGATTCCCAAGTGGAAAATGTCACTAAAGCTACCCTCACAGAAGACTCCATATGTTATGGCTAATTATAACTGTCCAACTCCAACTGCATGTTAGAAAGAAATAAAAACCAAGTTTACCTATACTACCAGTAAAATGTCCTCCAACAACAAATCTAAGAGGTTTGATATTGCAAAGACAATTTTTAAATTGTCTTGGAGACAAATTTCAGTTTCTGTCCTTACAGACAGAGAGGGCAGATGGTTTAAATCTGCATTATTTCATTGAGTTACTGGAAAAAAATGCAAATTTATTCAAAAGATCCAGATTTGTGTCTTCTTCCTGCAAAACATAAGCGAGAAGGATTGAAATATGCTTGATAAATAATTTGAGTGGGATATAATTGCAAACTAGCATATTCCAGTAAGTAAGCAGCTTTATAAATTCCTCTAAGACCAGTACCCCATTTTACTATTGACAGGCCCCAGATGAGCACGAAAAGGAAATCTGTCCCAGGAGATATGGCCACACTTAGCAATGTAGGGGAAGCAAGAGCACATTTTTAGAAAGGTTCCAGAAATTTCTTTAATCTTCAGGAAAACCACACGTGCTGCCAACAGACTTCAGAATCAGCCAGGGATTCATCTACATGAGAGCTCCCACCACAATGAGCCTGATGCAGCTACATCTGTGGTAACACCCAGGGAAACCTATTTGTTTTATTTCTGAAAGCACACACATTGCTATGAAGGCTGAGTGCTTGATTATTCATGGTACTGTGCACAGAGATCTTCGTTGTCTCAGAACAGCTTCAGTGGGTGCTCCTTTCTCCCCACTGCCATAGTCTGTCTGGAGGAAGGGGGGATACCACCACCATCACCCATTCTGGCTGGGCAGCTCACTACTTCAAACGGGAAGCCAGAAACAAAAAGAACAAGGCTATGCACTACTTCTATCAAAAAGAGCACTGCATGGCAGAATCAAGCCTCACTTTTCTCCTACTTTGCCAGGTACAGAGGCACAGACAAAAGTTCATTATACTTTATGAACAGTGTAACAATATTTCTGTATTTTGGCAATTTCCTCAAGTAGTATTAGTAGAGTATTTTTACAAGTTTTTCAATGTTGCACTCTAAGTTGCACATTCAGCATGGAATAAGTTTTATCTTTCACCATGAAATATTGGCATGTTTTCCATCACTGTCACAGCTTTATGAACCTGTCTCAATTTACTGACATCTTTTTGAGCTGGTGACTCCAAAGCTGAATACAGTATTCTATTTTGATAATAAAGGTGACAGATGCAATGAAAATAACATGTCTAATTTAATTTTTCTGTTTCAACATCAAAAAATATATTATCCTTTGGCCACAACATCACCCTAGCAATATACATTCATTTGACTATGGATCAGCACCAGTACAATTTTGTAATCATTATTCATTGTTCCTCAACGTACTCCTGTCATTGCACTATCCCTTTTAATAATTTTGTATTTGCTTCCTGCTCAATGAGAAAAACTATTCCAAATAGTAGTCTGAAAAAACTATCACTAGCCCAAATATTGTTTAAACTACTAACTTAGGAATTCTCATTATTCAAGGTCTACAACTTGACTTAGCATCCCTTACATTTTCTCACTCAAAATCTTAAATGAGTGCTTACATGAATCTGTCAAATAAAACACCATTGCCTGCATCAGCCAATCAAAATCACATTAAAAATTATACCAAGCCAACTTGGCAAGATTTATCTTCCATCAAACCTGTTCAGGAGTCATTAATTATACTTCCCACTTTCCGCTCTTTATTATTCAAGCCTTTTCTCATTCATTCTATTATTTTGCACAGACTGAAGTAAAGATGAAGACTTTGAGTCATAACAGTTGGGAAAAGTGTTAATTTTCTTTTGTTCTCTTGAAAGAAACCCTTTTCATTTTTCTCAAAAAGAATCAACAAAATGTCAATTTTGAAGCTCTTCTTAATGCACTCTTTAGAAAGAAATTTTTGAAAATTAGGTGGGTTTTTTGAATGGCTTTCCATTTTTCATAACATTTATTATGTGCATTCAGTTATTTACTATAAAAACTTTTTATTTATACTTAATATATTTACATTCCATGTAAATGTATACTTTGTTAACTGCATTATCAATCACAAGTGGGATACAGATGTTTAAATTTAATCCCTCCTCACCTGGGTTGTGGTAATTGCACACATCTATTCCATTTCAATGTAACCTAACAGGTTAGTTATTTCAAGTATGTTGATTCCATTCTGTACCATTATTAGACTATACCATTTAACCAAAACCATCAAGTCTCAGATATTTTTGATGTTTTTCCTTACCCATCATCTTGCTTTCTGTGATTACTTACTTTGTATTTTCTCTATTTCTGTACTATTCCTTTGGTTAAAACTTGTTTTCTAACATTATAGAGCTGCATTTAACTTTTCCCTGAAATAGAGCTGGATTATTTGGTGTTTTCAAAATTAAAAGGGGGTGTTTATAGTATATGGCATTAGGTTTTTCTATATAATTCACTGAATATTCTGTAAACTTCTCAATTTTTATTCTATTGTGCCAATTTAATTTTATCTTCTAAATCATTCAATCACATTTCTTAAGTGAGCAGAGCACTGTCAAATTCTTTGCACTGAGCTGTGACAAAGATTTAATTTTCAGTCTGGATGAAGTCCAAATTAATATTTTTGATTAGTAGTATTCAGGCTACATTTGAGCCAGGAATTGTCTTCTAGGATACTGAGACACTTTGAAATTACTTTCAATTTAGTTAAATGCAGGGTCTAGCATGAAAACTTCATGTAAAAATTTCCATGATCTCCACAATGAAGGATAATTTTTATTTTCTTTGCATAAATAAGCCTTTACAGAACTGTCATTCTGTTCTTGGGACTGATCAATATAAAGCAGACACCCGCTGTTACCATTTTGAACTTCAGTTCTTGCAAGATGTATCCATTGTCACTGGAAGCTTCTCAAGCCATTGGTAATTCAAATGGCTAAAACAGTATTTGGTATAAAGCATCATTTTCCTCCCCTTCTGCCACTTAAGTCTTCCCCAGTATACTAAATATTGAGGCATGTGAGTTGTTCCACTGGGCTTCAGTGTTGTCTTAGAGGTATTTATTGTATCTCTTAGCTTTTCTCCTCAGTTGCTTAGCAGCATTTAGAACACCCTCTGAATACAGTCTCCTATGATAGTGCCCTAATAGCTTTACATTTGCATGGAACCATGTTTGTTTAATCCACATTTTAACTTTACAGTCCTCATTCTATACTTGTTTACAAGAAGAAATGTATCAGAATCACTGGGACAGGCTTGAAAATTGTTCTGCTCTACAGGCCTACTGCAACATTCCTTCCAATATCTGTCTATTTTGCTAAGAGTGCTGCCCTCTCACTGAGACCGAATTTACATCCCTTGACTTCCTCTCTCTAAAAGGCATTTGCCAGGCCACAAATTAGGTCTCTTCTTCCTAACTGATGATTAGCTTGCAGAGGAGCTAAACTATATTTGACATAATTTTTCCCTTAAGAAGCTTTGATTTCATGCCACAGAATACCTTTACTCTTGGGAATAATTTCTTTGTTAGACCTTTACACATATCTGTTTAAAGATTTGATTAAATCTTAGCTGCTTTCTTTCCTTGAATAATTTTACATAAGATATTTTAAGACTTTTGTGTGCCAGTGATCATACCTTTTTTGCACAGAATTTCATTAAGTATTTAAAACAAACAAACAAAAAAAAAAAAGTTCAGTCACTTCCTTTAATGCCTTTGCAGTTTCCAACTTACAGCTTGAAGCTATTCTTCTCCAAATAACATCCAGATGTCTCTGTACATGTTAGTAACATGTAACTAGGAAAAAAATCAAATCACTATTGATTTACAACACAGATAATTAGGAATGAATGTGTAGTAAAGCTTTTTAATAGAATCCTGTCAATCATTTCCAAGCACTACTTTCTCATTATGTATTTGCTGAAACCATATGATGAAATTCTGGTGGTGACATTTGAGTGATAGTGACTTTGATTTCAAAGGAAATGTTTCAGGTTCATTTCATTACCTTGGAAAAGTAAAAGCAAATTTGCCTTATAAAAAGCAATTACTTCTTAGCTGACCAGTGCACAATAGCAATATAAAAAAAGATTACTCATTCCACTATTCAAATCCTAAACTAGCAAACTAGTGTTTGATTTTGCTTTAAACCAATTTTACCTTGTTTGAATTGCAAAACCATTTAATCTTCATAAAGTAGGTTATTATAATGGAGATCATATTTTATTGGTACAGTACACCAGCCTGGGACAAACAGGAGGTTTTTGTGCCTTCAGGTCTTTTGTGGGGGATTTTTTATGGGTTTTTTTTCCTCTGTTTTAGTTGGTTGTTTTTGTTCATTTGTTTGTTTTCATCCAAGGAAGGAATGCTTAAAATTGAAGGAATATCCACACCCTTGAGGTATTCAACATCTTGAAACCTTTTAAAAATACCTGCAATAAAATGTATCCCAACTATAATAAACAAACATTTATTTATGCTATATATATCAGGTGATATACAAAATACAACATCTCTCTTTCCACAATAATTGTTGTAAGATCTACAATAAATAGGAGTTGAATACTTCACTTATGTGGTTTCTACAATGAGTTGTCTAAATTCATCCTTGGATCCCTGGCTCGATAAGCATAACTTAAAATTAGTTACATGGCAACAAACGTATAACATTTAAAGAAGATTCCACATAAAGAACCGTAACTACAACCATTTCTGGTAAATTTAGTATCAAAAATTCCCTTATCTTCCACATTTAAACACAAATTGAGAATATTGTATTTTCTGTTACTAGTCATGTCTACCAATTTAATTATAGAATTTCCCTGGGGTTGTCAACAAGAGGTTACTGACCATCATCATGGTATTCCACAGCAACTTCTATTTTAAAGTCACATTGAAAAATAAATAGATCGATATGCAATTATAAGCATCAGCAACAAGCATATCATTCAGCAAGTCTACACAATTAATTAGAAATAACTGAAAGAAAAACACAAGAAGTTGCCGTATTTTCTGACCATAATTTCAAAAGTGACTAAAATAAAATCCCTACTCATGTAGGATAATACAGCATGTCCAAATGTATAAATGATAGGTAACAAACACAATTCCAGAGCTTTTTAAGGCCCCCAATTGAAAAAAATCTAAAATTGAAATGCATAAATTGAAAATAAAGTGGAGAAACCATGAAATCAAAGGTAAAACAAACGTGAATTCCAAAAAAGGCTTTAGAAAACAAGCAACTGTCTTTGTCCTCTGCTTTGTCTCCCACCTGAAAGCCTGGGCTGAGACTGCTAAAGAGTGGCTGGGACAGGGAGAGTTTGAAAAAGGACTGGAAAATCTCTCAAGAATGTGTGACCTGAAAAAAGGATGATGTTTTGTCTTTGACATCACATGTGATACTTTCCAAAACTCATTACAACAGTAGAAATTTTTCCTTTTTTGTATGGAAATGAAAAAATAATTTATATTTTCTGTACAGCCTTGCAACCAAGTACATGTATGTGTTGCTGCTGTTGGTAGCACCATGCTGTGCAGGTAGGTAACAACACAAGCTTCAGGGCTTGTCAGACCTGGTGACACTGCTGGAGCTTTGCTTTAGTTTATTTACCTCCAAACCCACTGTTTAAGGACCCAATGGACCCTTATCTGACAGTATTTTTTGCTTTGTACAACTGTCCAGTGCACCATCTATTGTTAGACACCTCTTTTAACTAATGGATAATAGCAAACATTTAGTCTGAATGGAATGAACTATCTGTATGACCTTAGAATAAAAATGCAGGGGAGTAAGCACGGGGTGAAAGGTGAGGTCTTGAAGGTGCAGGCATAGGATGATATGGGATTTCTTGTGGCTGCAAATATCTTACCAGTGGTCAGTTTCTGGCCAAAGAATGAAGTCTTGGGAAAAAAACAACTTTAGGTAAAACAAAAAAAATCCTACACATGCAAAAGATACTTTATAAACTCAGATATAACAAGGGACTGCAGACCAATGGAGAAAGAGTAAGCAAACAGACTGTGCTAGCGATCATAGGAAAGCAACTTCAATTGTGTAGCTAAATTTGAAAGTGAAGAAACCATCAACAATGCTGTGTTCTTCCAGAAAAGGACTTGAAATGCTTAAAAATCATCATAACGGACAGAGAGAAAATAAACACAGAAAACTATTTTCCATGACAAAAGGTAGGTCCACACCTCTACATACTAAAACCTAAACTTGGCTGAAATAGAAAATTTTAACTTTAGATCATCAGAAAGAAAACCAAGAAGACACGCCACACCAATGTTTTGTACACCAAGACAACATTTGCACATGTCAGTTAATAAACTGGCAGGGCATTATCCAGAATCTGAAGTAAAACCATGAACAACATAAAGCCATGTATAGGAAAATTAAGAAATTTTCAATTTAAACCAGAATTATATTACAAGTCAATAAATTAGTTTCTTTCCTACAGAGTTTCAGACAATCCCTTCCACTGAATGACAGATATTACAAAGCCAAGCTGAAATGAATTAATACTGTCCTTGAATCAAGATAAATGTCAAAGAAAAGTGTACATAATCTTCACAAAAAGAAAAAAAAATTATGAATCTTAGATATAAATATTAAATGAAGGGAACCAAATATTTCTGAAAGAGTGCTGTGTTTAATTCACTGTAAAACACAAAATTAGTACTGTGAGATTCAAAAGGATTAAAACCACTTCTCAACTGAAGAAATATATCAAAAAGAGAGTTAACATAGTAGGCTGGCTACACAGAAAGTGACAAAGATGCTTCAATTAGAAAAGCAATTTCACCACTTCATAGAAGGAATTGAATTTCTCCATTTAAAAAAAAAATCTATTTCAACCATTCTGTCCTATTGAACAGCATTCCTTTTTCAAATGGATGTCCCTATATTTTCCAGGGTTTTTTGGTGAGAAATCTAAATATTTTTCATAATAATATTTCGATTTTGTAATTATAATCCTCTCTTCTTAAGTCAACCTTTTACTAGAAAACAAATAGAAAGTTAACAGGTTTTCTATATTGAAAGGTATTTCAGTTTTTACTACACAGCAGATTCCTTCAAATATTTCCAAAGAACTCTAGAAAATAAATTTTACTGGCTATCAAAAAACTCCCTAATATGCTGTTGTTTTCTCAGTGCTCAGCTTATGAACATTTTTTTCATAAATTATTTCTTTGTAATGCATCCATTGCTGTGATTTGAACCCCTACTAATTTCACAGGGAAAAAACCCTCAACAACAAAATACACATCACAAATCCGTAAAAGGAAAATAATATCAACAACATTCAAAGCAAGACTTTATTGTAATAGAACAGCAACAGTGAATTCAGCAATAATAGGAACTCTTCCTCCACACAGTTAAACTATAGAGATTTGTATGAAAGAATCTTAATGACATTTGTAGATTACTTGTCAATAGAAGAGCCTTAAAAGCAATTCCTCTTTATCAAAGATACGTGGTTTTCAGCTATGTAAATCATGACACTTCTAGCAGCATAAGTGCTGTAATAATGTTAATTGTCAAAAGACATGATACCAGATAAAATAAATCAAGGGGAAGAGGTTAAAAACACATAATAAAATTTAAACCCAAAGATGCCAATGATGAGAAGTCCTCTGAAATATTACCAAAGCATGTCTCTGTGATACTGCAGCCAAAATTTTTAACAACAATGGATCGGAAAGACTACAAATGTTCTTTGCCTCCTCATGTTCCTTTGTCCTTCTATAATTTCAGCCTGAATTAAAAACATTTTCCTTACCTCTGAGGGAAAAATATAATTCTCACCATTTTTAAACATACACTAAATCAAAGTAGTTACAGAGATTCCAGGAATCTCAGCATAGTAACGGCAGCACACAATTAAATCCGTATCACAGCAGATGTAATACCCTGCTGCAGCTTGAGTAGAATCAGATGGATGCTCATTAAAATCTAGAATTGAAAGTTCAAAGGAAGAACTTGAAGAAGTCAAGCTGTCCTCAGGTCTGAAACACTTTTTGATGAGACATAGAGGTGATCAAGTCAAATTCAATCAAAGGAAAAACTGAATAATCAAATTTCAAAAATTTTTAAAAAAGGAAAAAAATCACCACACCACAAAGGTAAAGTATTAGGGCAAAAGATGCCATAAAGAGGTTTTTTTAATTGAATTTAGTGCTTCTAAAAAGGAATCAAATTGACATCTGCAGAAACCAAACCCTTTTGTTCCCAGAACAAGCCCACTATAATCAGCACTAGAGAGCACAAACTCCTGCCACTGACCAGCCACACAGCTAAACCCAGACCTGGCAGGGGCAACCTTCCTGCAGGGATAAAAGAGAAACTCATTTTCTGTGTTCATCCTAACCTTGTTCTCTCCTACAAGACTGTCAGCTAGTGAAATACCTAGCAGGGGCTGGTGTGACCTAGTTTATAGATATCCATATTGCAGAAGAAACAGACTAGCAGCTGATTTACACAGGACATTCTATAATCATCAAACCACTTTACAGGCAAAAGAACATATTTTTATTATATTACCAAACACTGAGAGAAATTTGGGTTCAGCCAGTAAACAAAATCCACTAAATCTTACATGCACCTGCATTTTCTGATGGGCTATTTGCTACCTGCCAATTTCAGCCCAGTTGTGGCCAGATGTTTAAAAAAAAAAATCCAGATAACCACATGGTTTAATGGTTCAAAGGCATCATCTCTTCTCTAATATGTGGAAATATCTACCTATAAACTAAGGATAGCCTGAGCATTGAGCTTTCCACACTGCAGTGCCCCCAGCTTTCTCAGCCTGTTTGAAACTGCAGACCTGCACACACGCTTTGGAATGAGTTGTCCAGGCACCACACTGCTCTCAGCTCTGTGTGAGGTTCTGGAAACATCTCACACAGAGTCTTGCACACACATTCACACCCACCAGGAGACCACTTCAGAAAGTCAGCCTTTTGTCTGTGTCACCTCTCTTTACAAAGACACAAAATTACATTAAATGCTATGTCAAAACCAGTGGCAGCAAGACTCAGAAATGAGTTTTCATCATTATCTGATAAACGAAGCATTGGATCACCCAGACACAACCGTCTTGGTTCCACAATGCCAGAAAATTGTGCAACTCACTCTCCCTCTCAGCATGTTAACTACTACTTGTGCTTAATATTACATTGGAACACCTGCTGTCAATGAATCAGTCTTCCCTGGCAATCATTTGGCAGCATTGTGCTGCCTCAAATGGTCATCATCTCCAGTGACCTAGTGTGAAAATGAAATGCATTTTCTCATCTTTCTTAGTTGTTCACATGGAATCTCAATGAAATTTCGAAAGAATTTATACGTGCTTCAGACCCATGAATCCACTTGCCTCCAAGCAGACATTACAAGCCCTGACAGAAATAGGATCCCAGCAACCAGCACGCTGACAGAAAAGCCCTGACTGAGTTTTGATTATGGTATACTGTAGCTTACATAGGCATAGGGGCTGCTAAGACCCTACCACATTCCCACTGATGGAAGCTGACTTGAAAAATTTACCAGAATACACATGGCTCTTAAACTTCATTCATAGTTTGTAGCTTTTACAAATTTTGCAGAGAATCGTACAGTGGCTGCAATCAAACTGGCAGACACCCCTAAGTCATTAATAAGTGTTATATAAACCTCCAGAGCCCAGCCCCAGATGTCAGAGAGCAGTATTAACCTTGTACATAAGCTCTTCAGTATTTTCCAACAAACACATGATTAGCAAACTATGGTAGACTACCAAGTACTATAAATTTCACATACTTATAAATTGTCTTACTTACCATATCATATTATTAAAAGCTAAGACTTATATTATTCCTTATCAATATTCTATGGACAAACATGATTTATTTTTATACTCAGCTCATTTTCACTTTGGAAAATATTGAAAACAATATCCACCTTCTGCAAACAAATCATCTTTTCTTGCTTCCTGTATGTATTTATTTATTAGCACTGAAAATAAACAGTGATATAAAATGCAAAGTTTATACTCTCTAAGCAGTTAGCTCCAAATGTTGAGTGGTATATATTTAGGAGCATTTGAAAACAGTCAAAAAGTCTTTAATAATATACAACATTGCTTTTTTCTTGCCTCCTTTTTCCAAAGGAAATAATAAGAGACCTTTGCATAAATTCACAATATTCATATTATTATTATTATTATTTGTAAAAATATGTGTGGCAACTTAGAATCTGAACAGGTTTAAATCCATTCACTATTTGTTTTCTTTATACAGTGTACAGATTATTGGCCTGGTTTCTGTTAATTTTCTGCTAGACATCCATGCCCCTTTAAGCTTTTTGTATCTCCCACTGTGTAACTAACTTGTGTGCATTTATCTATCACCACAATCAGCACTCTGAGACCCCCCTACAGCTCACTTGGGAGCTCGAAGTACAGCTCTAAACAGCAGTGTGCCAGTGCCAAAGGGAAAAGGCCAAGGCCGTAGCCATGTAATGACTTTTCATATAAAAATGCCCAAAGACACCCAGATGGCCAAGAAACAGTCTCTTATCTTCAGGTCTTGCTTGCACACCACAAGCAGATTCCAGTGTGAAAATTCTGATTTCTGCCCTACCACTGCCATACATTTGCCCTGTGTCCCAGCAGCCTGGTGCGAGGGCCTGCCTTCAATGGAGAGGTGTGGGGCAGACAGAAGCAATGCCATGTACTAGACAACTTGAATGCAGGCTTAATTTTTATCATTTCCTCTTATATTGGTGTTGATGAAAAGCAAATATGCACCATCATAACCATTAAGAGGCCTCAGAGACACATCACAGTCTTAAGCTTGCAAAACGCACAAAACAGTTTTCAGGGTCTAGAAAAGAAAATTAAGGCAAAGTATTTCTACAGAGGGGGAATTCATTAAAGTTAAGCTTGTTCAAGGTAGAATGTCAGTGAAAGACATCTCTCTAAAAATTATTTACTGTATAGCCAGGTTATGCTTGGGCATAACAGCTCCCATTGCTCTCTGCTGAGGAAGCACATGCCAAACTCTTTTTCTGTCAAGCTTTGTGCAGCATCATATGAATGACTAACGGACACCAATCAATTTACCATGAGGGTGTAAAGGTGTATTCCCTTATCTCCAGGGAAGAACTGAGGCACAGACAGTACATCCACCCTGTTATGACTGGGTGACGCCAGAATCACAGAATATCATGAGTTGGAAGGGACTAACAAGGCTAATCGAGTCCATCTCTTCGGTGAATGGCCCATATGGGGATCAAAGCCATGATCTTGGTGTTGTTAGCACTGTGCTCTGACCAGCTGAGCTACTTATCAATGTGTCATAAAAGCATTCGCAGAATCTGTATAAGTCAATAGCAGCTTGTCTATGACACGTGTGAATTCTTCTGAGACAATTTATCCTGCTGCCCACAGCAGTTTTGATTGTCCTCATAACTCATTGTCCCTTCAAATGTAAAGGGTTTATGTATATTTGAGGAATCTGCTTTAAAGTACTTTCTTGTTCTGAGTATTTGACATTCTATGACACTTTGAAAGTTGTGGTTGATATGAGATAATCCAGTATATGGCAATTCTGCAAAACCAGACCTCTGGCTTTGATATATGGATGGCTTTAATGTTCTACCCCTCTCTTGAAGAAATCCTGTGCATAGGGGCACAAAATCACAGTGGGTATATATTTGGGATGCATAACTGCATTTATTATTGTTTCATATTCTATTACGGAATTGATTTGTAAAAGCCTCAAAATAATGGAAAATGCTGTGATGTATTCTCCTGTATTGAAAAGATGCAGATTGCATATATATGTAGACTACAGCTGCAATTGAATTTCTTTAACTAATGACAATACAGTGATAAAGGTCAAATTAACTTCCATTCTTGTATGCTTTGTCATTTCTAAAATAATTCTTATCCCAGGGTTTTCTGAATAATGGTTTTAAAAGACTGTTTAAATATAAACATAGCAAAATATTGATGGATTAAATGAGACCTAGTTTCATAATCATAATGCACAGTGTTTTGTGCACAATGTTTTCTTTGAGCATGCTTAGTACTGGCTTTCAAGAGCATGCCCTGCATTTTAAAATAAATTCAGTTTCATTATTATAGATGTTTCCTCCTTTTGAAAAAATTCAGTCATTCAGATATATTTTTTTTAATTTCCTGGATACTAAACCCCTGGCGGGATAATCTCATACCAATCCATATGGCGAAAGGCAGTTTTGCAGATCAACAAATCCTACCATTATTTGATTTGATCCAAGAACAACTTAATTGAAACAACATAAAGTCATTAAGAATGGTTCTTATGTGCATTCTAGTTAACATAAATGACAGACAGTTTAAAATAATGAAAATTTTGGTATGACCAGTAGATGAACCCATTCTCATATTAAGTAAATCCAGGATTTTCTTATGTATACAGTACATTCTGGTTGGTCACACATAATGGTTAGTTTTGTACCACAGAAATGAACTGGTCACAACAGCCATGCTGCTTGTAGTGTAACACACACACAGAAAAGAGTGCTGTTACAACACAGGCACATGCCATAATCCCGGTAAAGGACTGGAGGCAATGAAAATTCTGTTCAGAAATACCATGTTGAAGTGAGTTTTCATTTCAGTATATGCATCCAAAAATATTATTTGGGGTTATAAGAATAAAAATAATGAAACTATAGTGACTCACCAGAACAGAAATTAATTGCTGCTCCCAAATATTGAGGTTTTTTTCTTGAGAGAGCAGTCTTTCCAATAGGCCATGAGCTGGTGTGTTCCACAGACAGCAATGATGGATCCACCTGTCACATTTCCACTGGCTGATTTTCCACACAACAGGTATATTGCTAGTGCTTACTGTCATTTCTCTGAGAATGTCTCCCTAACTAGTAAAATCAGTTCAACAATTATTCCCTGATCTGTTGGATCCATATTCTTGATGCAAACCAACATAATCTGCACTAGAATTCCAACACAAATTATTGCATGCGTTGTATATGTATCAAACATACTGTTTAGACTTCAAATTATTGAAGTAACATTATTGTGATCACCTGATCTGGCCCAGGTACTTTTCTACCAGGCATATCATATGTACTTCATTTTAGCAGTTCTCCATTAAATCTAATAGTTACCCTACCTTTGGAGGCTTCCACCATAAGGGAAATCACAGCCAAAGATGGTCCCACCAGCATCTGCCTGACACATGTGACCGCTCACCAGTTGAAGTAACTGTGCACATTCCACAGGAACAGGATCCTCCACCAAATCTGCCAGGTCATCTCACATGGAGTATGACTCTCCATGCACACACTTCCTGGAGCAGTAAATATGCAAGTTTAAGAAGGTTCCAAAAAGATAACAGCATTTTGGACTACTTTTTACTTTTATTTGCTCCCCAATTATTACTGTTCTCTTTCCATCTGTGGAAAGCTGTGCTGCAAATGATCAGTTGGTTCTTTTTCAGACCAAAACACACTAAGGACTGACCAAATTAAATGCCTCCTAGATCTCCTTTTCAGTGACCGTATAAGATCTTTTTGAGGAAAATAACTGGTAAAGCATGAACATCTTAAATTTCTTAGCTACTCACTGACAGAGGACAGTAATGCTTTATCAGTTGAAACAGAGTGAGAGTTAAAAATGTCAGTTGGAACTTTAAATTCTGCTAAAAAAACAAAATGAAATATCTTAATGTATTTTTCTTAGTCTTAACATACTTTTATTATTTTATCCTAATAAAATACAATCCTCTGAAACACTGTTTTCTGAAGACTTTCCTATTCATATATTCAAAATGGATTAATGGTTCAAATCACGCTATATTCTTTATGAAAAAATATTAGAAAATCAGTTCTTAAAAAAAAAATAACTTCTAACTGAAGGAGATATAACTGCAAGTTGCTTTAACAAGACTCACTAGTATCACTGAAAACAAACTACTGCTAAATGGGAATGGTTCAGAGTAAGTTTTCCCATACTCTACATTTCCTTTAGTTCATTGAAGCAATACAGTTTTTATTCTTCACCTTTTTTGCCTAGTAGGTTTATATATCTAATAAAATCAGAGCTTAATAATAGGAAGAAAATAGTTTTTCCCCATTGTAAAACTGAGAATACAATCCTGTCAACTACACATTGCTCACACCACGGGAAGTGTTCTTCGTTCTATTAATGTACCATGATATTCAAAGCAACTGGATTTTACTGTTGTTATCTAGATGAACAACAAAACTAATTCTCATTAATGTGTACATTGGGTCATGAAAATATGCTGGTTTTAAAATGTTATATGTTCTTTAATAGAAATGATAATCCACTGCTGCATGTGAGATCACAGCTGGTTACTGTGAGGATGCTGACAGTGCTGCAAATAGAGGATTATTATTTCCAGGTGAGGGGAAAAAACTGCAAGAATAGATAAGCTGTAATAAGGGCTAAAAATCCTGTTATTTGTGAAAAGGCTGTAGAAAAAAGAAATGAGAAGCAAATAGGCTGCAGGTGATACATACTGACAGGATTGTTTAATCACACAGTTTTCTACAAGGCTCATTCAAACAAAAGAGTATTTATGTTATGTTAAAATATCTTGGGCTTTGGAGTTAGTGACAAAGGGGAAAACATTCACTGTCAGGAAAAAAATTCTTACCTTTCACTTCACCCTGCCAGGTTTCAAAATTTCATGCCAAGAAATCACAGTTCAAGTTCAAAGACAAAGTAATTAGATTTAAGGCTGTTTTAAATGTTGAGAACAAAATGTAACCATACCTATAATTCCGACTAAGCTAGGATTTCTGCAAAAGATACACCTGTAGTTTTTCTGTTAAATTGTCCATCTAGTTTATTTCTCTGTATTCACCACTTCATATAAATAAGTGTATGTAATCATAAAGGATATCTTAAAATTACTCATTTTTATCTTGCTCAATTATAGTGAACATTCAGAAAACCTGAACAAAACTTCTCTTACTCACTTTGAGTAGAATTGAGATACAGATCACCTACACTGATTCTTGATTGTATCACCCAATCTGATGATCCACCAATCTAGAGAGATTGTAAAGGTGGTATTTTAAATTGACTGTCGCTTCTGAGCACATGATTATCACACAGAAGAACCTGAACTTCCCCAAGGGCAATGCAACAGATCATAAAATAAGGCATCTGTATACCTATAATGTATTGTTTTCCCTAGGAACATAGAGTGATTGATCAATTGATTAATTGTAGTTATTAAACCAGAATATCCACCCTCTGCCTTGTCACATCTCATTTACAATCTGCTTGTTGTCATAGGCAAAGTCATTTCATATAAATCTTTCTTTGAGACACATATTTTTGTTATGGATGGGACAATAAAAGCCGAAAAATAAATCACAGCAGCAGAATCCTAAGTTAAACAAATGGAAAATATTTTAGCTGTTATCAGTTCAGTTCATAGTATCAGGCTACAAATTAAACAGACAATCATTACTATTGAAATCAGTGGCAGCAGAATGAAATCACCATTTTCTGAGAATGTGATAACACAAAGAACAAACTATACTTCACGTAGTCTGTGGCCACCTATTGCAGTTATGCCCAGCATTGCCACTAAAGAGATGTCATCTCCCCATCAGTGTGACCAGCAGAGGCCTTAATGCATTTCTTTCCTTAACTAGAAGTTCTTAGGCTCAGAAGATCGGTACCAAAAACTTATTGAGAAGCAGCTGAAGATCAGACCTGTCTCTGCTCTTATTTCATTTCCCCTGTTGCCATTTTCCCAGTTTCTTCTTTCTCCTTGGTTTCTAACATTCATCAAAATTCACTGTCTCTTATCCCCCTTTTCATACAATCCTTATTTAAATGTTTCCTCCATGAAGCTCAGAAACAGAAATCCTTTTCAGCAAACATTACTACTATTTATAAACACATAAATTAGTGAGAATTACTTATATAAAGGTTTCCTTTGGGTCTATCATCTATGTTTCTTGTTTGTTTGGGGTTTGTTTTGTTTTTTGTATTTGTGTGATTTTCTATTCACAGGTGATCTTAACAGTCAAATTTACTTTTTATTCAATAAAACAGGTAGAAATATTTCCTTGAATTTTTAAGATTATTCATGTTTTGATTGCTTTTGCTGTTGAACACAACAAAGTGAGAAAAAGGTGAGTCCAAAACTCATTGAACACTAAGGAGAAATCTCTCCTGTTGTCAAATCATGTCTACATCAAGCTCTGTTCAACCTGGGCTTGTCCTATACAATGTCTGAAGTCACTTGAATCTCTACCATGTGTTTGACAAATATTAAGCTGTCACTTGTGAGATTTCATGGAGTTGATATGTTTATTCCACAATTTTTTATGCCTATTATTTACTTTGAAATTTTGGCAACAAATTCTAATGCCATATCCACATTTTTTAACTATCCTAGCAGATAAAAATTATCAAATTCATTAACACTGAATCCATAAGT